>OZ012561.1:5477626-6035126 GCA_963935595.1 Schoenobius gigantellus | reverse complement strand
GACACCTAAATCGAGCCATCGTCCATAACTTTAAAATATATTTGGACAAACATGAATATGTCAGCTACAAAATTGCATAAAACAATTTTGTAGCTGACATTATTCATGTTCACTCTGATGTGCTGATTATGAATCATGATCACAGCTCATACACGTCCCCACCGAGGGTCACAAGCCTACCCTAACTAGTTAGGGCGATTAGGCCTCAGTCAAACCACGCTGGCCCAGTGCGGATTGCTTGACTTCACATACACCTTTGAATTACTTCGCAGGTGAATGCAGGTTTCCTCACGATGTTTTCCTTCACCGTAGGAGCGTCAGATAAATAAACATATGAAATTCGTGAAACGAAAAACACATTGGTACATGGCAGGATCGATTGCGGGCCTCCCGATTCTACTCGGAGTACAGTCCAGTGCCGAGGCCACAGCGCCACCGACGCTCAATATGAATATGCCAGCTATAAAATTGCATAAAACTTTTTGGTTGACCAAACGTTTTTTTTAAAGTTATGGACGATTATAATTCATAAGTGCAAGGTGACTTGATTTAGGTGTCCGGGAGTGTTATTTTAGCCTGTTTCAGTTTATCAACAAACGGCGTCGCAAACAAAATTTCTGGCGATAGGCATTACAGAAAACTCGTAATTTGAAGGACTCACTAGCTCTTGGACTGTATTGTCTATGGTGCATATACCATACCATGTCTATATTGCGACGAAAGTCCACTTAAAAGTTGTAATCCGTTGAACAGATAGCGCGCAGTAGTGTGCACAAACGTGATTTGTCACAAAGGCAGTTTGCCATCAACGATCTCCATAACTTCATTTATCATATTCGTGATTTGCGTTGACTGCCATGTGTCATCTCCGCAATTCGTCTTAAATGCGTAATGTCGTTATCACAATTCGTCAATTCGAGGCGGCCGAAGGGAGAACGACCACTGGTATCGGATGGTATAGTTCAAATTCATCGGTATTGGTTATTCAGAAAAAATCTAAATAGCTCATATATGGTTATGTTGGACCTAGTACTTTCAGTTCGCTTTACTACAATTTTTACATTCGTGATTCTACTTAAGGGGCCACAGTACCTACTACTAGCGCCCCCATTCGTTTTTTATTAATTATGATAAATTAAAGACGTTTCTACAAAAAATAGATCAGTCAACTACACAATACAGACATTTCAGATTTTTTGACCTATTCAGGCATAGATTAACAGCCGGTTGCACCAAGTTTTACGTTATACGATTTCGTAAAAAGTAACAACTTAATACCTAAAAATGGGTCGTTTCACTATTAAATATATGATTCGCCCCGTACATTTAATCTTTTTAAACGTAAAGGATAAAATAAAACTACAATTGAAACTAGATTATGGTGTAATTCTTACTTATTTATATTGTTACTTTTACGAAATCGTAAAACGTAAATTTGGTGCAACCGGTCGTAAATGTATAGGAATAATCATAATCCGAATTATTGCTCAAAGTGGCCACTCTACACTGCGCTTATGACAAACTGAGTCAGTGGCGCAAAACGTTCTTGACATATAGCAATAGTGTGAAATAGACTGCGTAATAATCCTGTTAAACAAATCGTTTTTTTTTTCATAAATAAATGTGTCATAAAATCAAAATTAATCAAATCGATGACGGTCAGTTTCGAATTTGCTGTCGAGATCTTTTCCAAAATTGAAATAAATAAAAATTTGTCAGATACTGATTAGGTCAAAACTTGTTTTATCATAAATGTTGTATTTCAGTATGGACAAGTGAAATAGTAACTGTTAATTTAAAAAGCGAAGGTCGATCAACATCATAGTTTTTTAATTCAAGTAGTAATTTCTTTTCATTGACCATTGTTTCATATAGCCGAGTGCCTCTATCTAGCAATGAGCAAAAAGTTGATTCAGTCAAGTGTGTTTATACATCATTCGTTAACAAGTTACCGTGATATCTTACAGAGGACCCAAAAGACCTCATCAGGCGGCTGCTGGTGGTTGATCCTACAAACAGAATCAGCATCGTCGACGCGTTAGACCATTCGTTCTTCAACACGGTTGTAAGTACTCTTCGGTTCTCATGCGACCCTGGTACTTGGTCCTTCCTTTAATGTACAAATTTTATTTATAATTCGTAATATTTAGCGACTTCAGGTACTGTGGCATTATAACACAATTATATTGATCATAGATTAAGGGAGTGTTCAGATGATTCACCCAGGCCGTTCAGAAACAATCTGTCAGGGAAAATTTCGCACTGGCAGGTGCGAATTTCAACCCTTGCCGGTGAGCTGATAAACCTGCGCTCGATGCCGTTCAGAAACATGTTCTTTTTCTCTATTGGACAATATGACTGTTTCTTTCTTCCGAGTGCGAAAACAAAATGTTTCTGAACGGACTCTAAATATTTTTTGAGTTTAATGATTTTCGGCAAAGGAGATGTTCGACATTTATAAAAATAATTAAGTGATTGCTTAAAGGTTCCTTCAGACCTTTTTGAAGGTCTGTTCTGTTTGAAGTCCTTTTTTCACGACACGGAAAATCTGTACTTTTCTCGCATTATAAATAAATCTTTCAAAGTTTTGCTTGCCCCCAAAGATCTATTTTCGAAAGTACATTTTGTTACAGTTTCTAATCTTAATTGTGAAGTTTAATCTTCTGGTGTAGAATGTTAGCGTATCTTGGAGTCGCTAATTTGTAAATACATTTCTTTAGCAAAATTTTTATTTCTATATCTTATTTAATACAATTCACATACAACATACATATGTATATTCCATAACAGATAAATTACAGGTAAATTACAACGAAAATTTTAAATATGCTTATTCAAGAGGACTATGATTAAGACAATAGACATATACAAGGTTATTTTTTAACTACCAAAAAATTTTGTGTGCTTGTTCAGACAAGCAAACTGAACAACTTTCACTATGGGACCAACTTTGAAATCGCAAAAAAATCAGCTGTTCCATACATCTAGGTTCAGTGAATGTTAAACATATTTTGTATGGAACAGCTGATTGTTTTTTGCGATTTCAAAGTTGGTCCCGTAGTGAAAGTTGTTCAGTTTGCTTGTCTGAACAAGCACACCAAATTTTATTGGTAATTAAAAAATAAACTTGTATTGATTAAGCTTCCCCCTCTCTTTCTTGAGCTTGCGTCACTAATGCAGAAACTTTTCGCTTGTAAATCTTACCAACATGCACCGTTGTTTCCGTGCATGGAGCACCGTAGCGCTTGTTGCACCTACTTTTATTTTATCCACGATCCAGAAACTGAAGATTATGAACACGCTGACTACCTTCGGTGGTTCCATGAACATAAACACTTGTGTCAACAAAAAGGATTAAAACCATAGAATGTACAGTCAGCGTCAAAATGATCTAAGCGTTCAAACCTTCCAAAAGTATCTAGAGATTTGACAAAAATCAACCTTATCTCAAAACGTAGAGATGCATTTTCATTTGTTGTTTGAGAACAAATGACAACAAAAGATAGTACACCTTAAAGTATTTGTGCTAAGAGTGATTTTTGCCAAATCTTTAGATACTTTTGGTAGGTTTGAATGCTTAGATCATTTTGACGCTGACTGTACAGTCAACATGGATGCTTTTTACTATAAATTCAAATAATTTATTACTTTTATTTAAAGATCATAACACTTTGTGTACGTATATCTTAACAACCCTTTAAGGGTGTCGCAATCCTAGTTATTTTCTTGAAATATAACTTAGAGTAACTTTTTACTGTTGATTGAACCAGGATAGCATAAGCTTAAAGATATTGGTGTAGCGATTTGACACACCGAAGATATATCCACAAATACGTAGCACAACGAAATTTTCAGTTGAACAAGTATTCCATTTTCAAAAATTCTAGTCTGTTTAAATTGTAGACGTATTTGATATAGAGTGAGTTGTGTAAATCTACTAGGAGCGCATAAAGTTAAACTGCAGTTAATCGAATTTGTTTAAAACATGCACGCATATATGCAAATGCGTTGTGTGTCGCTACACGATATTTCCAGTTGATGTTGTATTTGCCGTACGATGTACATGTGTGTGACATTGTTCTTCGCATCTGGTAGTTGTGGGACCAGGACATGACGCCGCTCAAGAGGTCGCTATCGGGCTCGAGCCGCCGGATGTCTAGGATCGAGCAGTTGACCATGGTAATATTTGCGTGCACTCACAGTTGAGGGTAGGCAGTAGGCAGTAACACAGCTGGCTTGAAGCTTTCCTTTTATTACTGTTGAGTGACACTAATCCATTTTTTTATTTAATTTTGAGTATTCATGGTGGTCGATATAAATATAGATGTTCAAGTGTTGATATTAAGTAATATTCCATAACAATAAAAGTAATTACTCATTAATGTGTTATTTTTACATTAGTAAAATGAAAGTTTTGAACGCCTTTACAGATTGATTTAAATGGTACCTTTTATACATTATTTAACAAACATACACACGTTTTTATAACTTTAATACACATTATATTTATCCGGCTCGAAGGACCAATACAAGCACAACAACATAAAGATACATTATAACAATTTATAAATTTATTTACTACACTTATGACCAATTTCACTAACCTTGCTTAGTTAAGGACATTCCTAGAAGAATGCTGTCACTTCTTGACTTTAATGAAAAGAATGTGTCAGCATGCCACTTAAGACCGTCCTAAGCTAATACAAGGTTAGTGCAATTGGCCATTAGATTCGTAGCCGTTACCAAAAAAAAAATATTTGTAATTTAGCAATTCTTTTTTCAAAATCACGACAATATAATACACTACTTATTCGCACTAAACACTGATATACTAATTGAATTTTAATTAAGGCTTAAATTTTTACTAATTAAATGTGGGTTGTTGAACCTCTTTAACGATCTCGCTTCCTCGCTCTGACATAGACGCATGTTTGAACAAGTGCATGTGATTTTAGGATGAGGGCTACCGAGTCAGCACACGCCAGGAGGCCGAGAGAAACGATTTGAAACAAACCCCGTCGGTTAGTTGTGATTTATCAGCAAAAAAAGTAAACAGTAGTTTTATCATCATCATCCAAACCCTTAATTACGCATATTCTATTTTATTTTGAGTAAAGGGCACAAAACACCGAAAGACACGTTACTTTTAAGTTTATGTGGTTAGCTCCAGATCGATTTTTGACGATAATAATTATATTCTAACTCTGTGCAATGTTTAATTAAGGGTTGACGATTAGAAATACTTTGTTAATTAAAGAACAGCGGCCAAATTTCATACAAACTGGACCTGGAGATGGGCATTGATAATTTGCATTTGTTTTTATATGATTTGAAATAATATTATCTACGGCTGAATGCCGTAGACTATCTCTTTTTAAAAGTTAGTTCCATTTATTTCCGTGGGACTTCTTTCGTGAAATAGATTTTACATCTATTCAGTGAAACAGGCCACCTACTGCTACATGACTACTGGACGCAAATACCTAAATAGCTTCAGAAAAAACATGAAGCACGTTGGACGTGCCTATAAAATTTAAGGGTTTCCCTTGATTTTCCTGTGATCCCATCATCAGGTCCCGACTTTGGTGACATTGGGATCAATCCGAAAATGTGTAAGTTTAGTGAAGTGTGTAAATGACAGAATTATGATTTATTACACAAAAAAAACAGTGGAATTGATAACCTCCTCCTTTTTGTGAAGTCGGTTAATTACTACCTTTTGAAATATCAAATAGCAACATAATATATTTTAGGTACGATTTATACCCATCGTCAGGTCCAAATTGGCCATTGTTCTTTGAACGTGGCTTCGCTATTTTTGTCGATTACAAAGTGACATTAATTTAATTTTGTCGTCTTGTAAGTGGGTAAAATTGACTTGCCGAAATTGTAACTAATGTTACGACAAAATATTGTCAGTAACGTCTGGCAGCCCTCATTCCATGGATTCTTGCTTGTCTTTCTTTGATGTCAATAACTTTTTCTAACTATTTATTATGTGCGCGCGAATGACGTAAACTGTCTTTATTTATATGGAAGAATTTATGGAGGAGACGTAAGTTTCTTTTTATTACTTTGTGTCCGTTACTGATAACGATTGTGTATTATAGAATCATTTTTATAAAACCGCTTTTATAAACTGATATTACCTAACATTGAGATGTGTTATCATGATATTTTTTTGATTGATTTTCGATTTTAAAATATTAAAGCTCGTTAGCTGGCATGGTGTGATCGTAAATAATAGATTATTGTGTCGATGCCTTTAACTGGGCATAATATTGTATAGTGGATGATCTGGGATTTGTGATTCTGGGTACACACGGTACATGCGTATGCGCAATTTTATTTTTATTTTTCATAAGAATTCAAATTAACCATCTCGGTCACACAGGTGGCCAAAGACATCTCTATTCATTGATTACATGCTGTGATCAAAGTAAAATTTTACGTCTGAGACATTATTTTCTTGCAAATACAAATTATGTAAAAACAGCTATCATATACTCAGGCGAAAAATAAAGTTTAATTAAAGTTAAAACTTTGAAACAGCGCCTTGTAGCCGCACTTGGTGACGATATTACATAGCTTTGAACTTTGTATTGATTCTCATGCCGAAATGAACGCTAATGGACCGAATCTTATCGGACTGAGTGCGATTTGACATGTTTTTTGCGCATACGGCCCAAATGCTACTCTCATAATAATCCTGCCTTTTGTATACATCTTTTTTGCTCCACTGTTTCTGCACCGTTAACGACCCGTTTCAATTCCCTATCTATCTGATTTGGTTACTAGCGATAGGTATTTGACAGTAGCTCCATACAAAAAGTCTATGAAAGGGAATCTCCCAATAGTACTAGTGGTAAGACTATTCGGTAAAACTGCTGAGTAACAGCCGCAAAATTCAATATCCAGTAAAGAAATCCAGAGAAAGATAGCATATTGATAGCGATCGTAAGTGTCGTAACACATGCTGAAAGTGGAAAGTGCAGTCGGAAGTTTTTTTTTATTAGACCGCCTCCGCGATCTAGTGCTTGCACGGAACAGAAGAAGCCGAAGAATTTTCCTAACGTCAATATTACTATGGGTACAGATTAGATAATAGTTACTACGTAATGCTATACGTATGCTATGGGGACCACTGTCGCCAAATTTTAAACAAAAGCATATTTCACCAATTATTGTGTTCCAAGAATAAGAGGTTACATAACATAGTTAATACAATGATATTCATTATTATGAAAAGGCTGGAGTATAATTAATAAGTACACGCACATGCACATGCATTAAAGTATAAATGATAAATGATTTAAAGTACTCTATCTAGAGAAATATTCTAGTTGGTAATGGAACCGTTGAAATTGAACTTATCGATTTATAACCAGAACACGAATATTCACAACGTTATGTAACGCCTGCTACTTTCAGAACGTGTATCGTTACACCAAGTCAGGGATGGCGAACCTTTATGTATTAACGAACCACTCCTTGCAGAATGATTATTCAAAAAAAGTGAATTTGGATATTCGCATTCGAATCCTCACGATTTCGAACGCGAATTCGAATTCTGATGTTTCGAAAATGCGTCTCCAGATAATTTTAGAACGGGCGATGTAAACGACAATAGGGATTATTGTGAGAGTGTGGGCACCATATACCGCGTGGTCCTGTCGAGTCGAGTCGTTGCGTTGTGTTGCGTAAATCTTGAAACATTCTATTGTGTCGTGTTGTGTTGTGACGCGTCAGAAGCGTATCGGTTTCATACACATTTTATATGGCTAGAAACACATTAGCGCCACGACACAACACACTGTAATAATGTGTTTCTAGCCATATTAAGAGGAAAGCGTACAGTTCGTTTTCATACAAACGTAGTCCCTTGTTTCCTTCCTGGATAATGGCACTAGTTGCTCTATTTTTTCCAATAAAATAAATGGCCACTATAAGCATGTTCCTATGCTTTCCTTTTTTTTATTAAGTTAATTATTAAAAGAGATTTAAGGCCTTAAAAAACTTAAAAAATCGACTTAATTTTCTGCTGTATTCAAACGTCCAGCAAACAAATTGAAGAAGATCATATGAAAAAAGCAAAACATAGGAACACAGAAAAAGTAATTAAATCGGTCAATTTTTCGCGGAGAAAACAGGGGACTACGAAACGTATATTTTGTGTACTTTTAATAGGTATTTTCGGTCCAAGCTGCAGTTGTCCCTAGCGCGGTCACAGCGCGACAGCAATACATTTTACAAATACCTATTTTTGAATTCTCTCGACCTTGGTGTTTCCTCTTAAAAGTATGCAACCGACACGCTTCTGACGCGTGACGACACAACGCGACACAATACATTGTTTGTTTCCGCCGTAACACCGCACCTCGTGGCGTATATTAGGCAATAAAGGCGGGCAAGTTCAACGCGCGCGCGAAGCTGCGTCTCGGTCTGACGGCGGTGCGCGCGGCGGTGCGGCTGAGCCGGCTGCCGCTGGCCGGCGCGCGCGCGGTGCCGCTGCGCGACGCCATCAGGGACCCGTACGCGACGCGGGCGCTGCGAAAGGTAACTCGACCGTCTTTATTATTCACTAGCTGTGCCCGCGACTCCGTTCGCGCGTGGACGTCCGAAAATAACAATGTCGTCATGTTATATAGCCTAAAGCCTTCCTCGATGAATGGACTATCTAACACAAAAAGAATTTCTCAATTCGAACCAATAGTTCCTGAGATTAGCGCGTTCAAACAAACAAACTCTTCAGCTTTATAATACTAGTATAGATTTCAAAGACGGTATATCTTAAAAGTAAACAATGTCCCACAAAACTTTTTACACAGTTTGTCTGTGGGATCAAATGAGTCTCACTTATTCTACGTTAATAAACTAATTTAATAATGGCTAACTTTCTAAGCTTATTACAAACTGCTGTGTAGGTGATTTTTTAGGGAATTTAAAAAAAAATTGGGCTCCCGTCGGATATTCTCAGCCAGACCATTTGAGTAAATACGGTAATTGCTTTTTCAAGGTTCTGTTTAGTTTTTAACTCTTCGTACCTCAAATCTATCCAAGGTTACCGCTCGTGTGCCCTGATTATGACTGACAACTTCTAAGTCATGCTCGGTTTCTATATTCGAAAACTATTCGTTTTTGCTACGGATATTTATATTTTGACATATTTTTCATTAGAATAAATGTCAAAATTTAACTGTCCGTAACAAAAAACGAATCGTTTATGAATATAGAAACCGGGCATTAGTGGTCTACTAGTGAGACTGCCCGGTATTGACCGGCAGGCTTATTACCCGATCTTTGGAGACTGTCGCAGTTGCTGCGATTTTACAATTACTGCTTATATATCGCAAATTCGTATAATGGAACGTTGGATTGCGCTACGACAGCGCCACATGCGAGTGACTGACGAACTAAAAATGCACGTCGACGCTTGGACACAGCGACCGATTTTTTAATTTGGTTGTTAATCACAGACCACTTAGAGATACTTCGTTGATCGCGTTGCCATTGTACAGGCCTCATTACGTCCTTTATTGTCCAAGAAAGTCTTACTTTGATCGCTTCGAATTTGCCGACAAAACGCAACACCAATAACACAGTAATGTTGGTTGGGGTATCAAATATTGTATATATCAATAGGTTGAACACAAATTTTAATGTGTATTATTACATTTTAAAAGTGGCGGCTACCTTCTGAAATGATAATATTTCCCGAATTCCAGTTTTATTTACCGCTTTGCCGCCCCATAAATATTTGCCGCTATGGACCTGGGCCTACTTGGCCCCTATGGTAAATCCGACCGTGCCCATACTTGTGACAAGAGCTGTCCGTTTTGAAAAGTTTATTTCCAAAGTAAGCCTTTCTCTACGCGTTTATATCGCACTATAAATAAAACAAAAGCATTGCAAACCAGAAAAATCCTAAATAACCTAAACTAGAGTTCATATTCTATCATCTAGTAAAAACCCGAGCTCAGTTAATTTGCCTAGAAAATTGTCTTACTTGTAATAAGGTAATTAGCATTGCAAAACTTGTAAATATCCAAATATGGACAACAGTAGTATAGTAGTCTAGTAGGAATCCCCCGGTATTTTTGTGTCTCCGAATATAGTGGTAACAAAGGTGCTTGCACTGGTTGCGCAGGTGATAGACGGGTGCGCGTTCCGCGTGTACGGCCACTGGGTGAAGAAGGGCGAGGGCCAGAACCGCGCCGCGCTCTTCGAGAACACGCCCAAGACCGAGCTGAAGAGTCTCTACGTCACCAACCTCAGCCGGTAGCCGAGCGGTCAGTATTTTTTTTTTCGTTCTCCATTAAAATCAAAATCACGCGATGTGAAAATACTAATTGTGTAATGTGGTTGTTGAAAGAGGAGGCAAAAATTTCACCTTGCCAGTTCAGTCCAGTTTCTTGCGTTCTTTTCGTGAAGGTTTAGGCGATTCACACACTGACACGCATCACGCTGCATGTTGCGTGTCGACGCACCTACGTGCGTACTTGCGGGAGTGCAGATCCGCATCATCATGCGGGTTTTTTACGCACTCACGCGCGTAGTTGCGTTTCCAAAATCAACGTCAAGCCCTTCCAAAATCACGCACGGTACTGCGGGACTCGGTGTGCCATACCTTGCGTCTCGCCCGCACCTACGCGCGTGTGTGCGTCTTTCTCCGCTTGTAGGCGCGTGATCTGCATGAACGCGCGTTTTCTGTGTGTTGGACTGTGCGTGTTTTCTATACAAACGGAGATAGTTACAAGCGACGTAAGAACACGCATTCACGCGCTACGCTGCGTGGTGCGTGGCAGTGTGTGAATCGCCTTACTTTCACTTATATGTGGATAAATTTTTCCGATTTGAAGGTAATGTTTTTTGGAATTCACCCTAAATAAGGGTATATTATATGTTAAGCGTTAGTGGCGTTATGGACTCGGCACTTGCCTTCCAATCGGGAGGTCCGGGTTGGAGACCGCCATGTCCCAATGTGTTTTTCGTTTTCGAATTTCATATGTTCATTTGTCTGACGCTCCTGGACTACGGTGAAGGAAAACATCGTGAGGTATGTGAAGTCGACCAATACGCACTGGGCCAGCGTGGTTGACTAAGGCCTAATCACCCTGACATAGGCTAGGCTCGAGCCCCTCGGTGGGGACGTATTATGAGCTGTGATGAAGGGTATATTCTGAATATAGGAGGCTAGGAAGGGACCAACCCGCACTGAGCCACCGTGGTGGGAGATGGCCTCAATTCACTTTTCCTGAGAAATAGCCTATGCCCAGTAGTGATTTAGCTGGGTTGATGATGTCCCGTGGGGGTATATATCCTACTAGCTGTGCCCGCGAACTAAGTTTCGCCATAATAATTTTTTCCCGTTTTTGGAACATTTCTCATTGATGCTCAGCTCCTATTAGTCGTAGCGTGATGTTATATAGCCTATAGCCTTCCTCGATAAATGGACTATCTAACACAAAAAGAATTTTACAATTTAATTCAGTAGTTCCTGAGATTAGCGCGTTCAACTAAACAAACAAACAAACAAACTCTTCAGCTTTATAATATAAGTAAGTATAGATATTAACCATCTGCGTGGGAGATATATTCTGCGCAAACACAGGTGCAATTCTCTATTCCTTCACTTGCGTAGTACAATAGGATAGCTCACGAATACTACAATTGGAGCGAGATCGACCCATCCCCCTTTTCTATTCGGTATCCAATCTTTGTTGTTTACATTTTACAAACATAATAACATCGTAAAACCCCAAAAGGGTTTGTCCCGATATTAACATTTCCACTCAGAAAGTGGTATTAAAATACTATAAGTCGAACGCATACATCAGTCAGCGTCAGTACAACAGGTAAGGTGCCGATAAATACGAGTACTTCTCGCGTCATCTCTCACCTCATCCAGAAAATTTTGTGTAATCTCTAACCCGAAAAAGCTCGCTCTCGAGCAACAGTTATCCTCAGTTGCTACCCCCTGCATTGTCCCCAACGGAGCAGACTGGGAATCGTTCTCAAAAAAAAATCACATTCGCCAACCCGGGTGGCAAGTGTAATCAATATGAAAACAATTTTTTACAAGTTTTAAGTCAACTTGCAATTCTTTTATATATTTGGGTAAATTTGTGTAAACTCTGATTCTTAATTAGATGGATATTTTTATCATCATATGATGATTAGGCGCCTCGGAGGTAGTAACAGCTGCCGGCGCACTTTAATTTTTTAATGATGCCAACTGAAGGGTGTAACGTGAGTGATTTTACCGATTAAATTGAACTATTGTGTCATCGACATGATTGTTAATAAGTACGAGTATTTAATGAAATATTATTAAAAAAGTACTTAAAATTCGCAAGTTTACGTGATAAATAGAAGTTTTTAATTAATCCGCGTGAAAAGAAACCACAGATTATACGGATGACGCGCACGATGACTCTTGTCAATGACCAAGTGTCGTGCGCGTCATTTGTCTCCCTTTCATGTCGCGATTGGTTGTACGAATATTTTTTGCCCTCTTAGCGTTGGTTGTTTTATTTTTTTCCCCTTGTATTCTGATTTTTATTAGATTATATACCAAACTGACATTTAGTAGTTAACCTTTTTGGTATTTGCGCCTGGGTCCGAATAGACATAGTCTTTACAATTTACAGAAAAACCACTATTATTTAAACCGGGGTGGTGGGTCACTTCATCATTAGTTTAATTTTCAATTACAAGTATTTTGACACAAACTTTAACAACAAAACCGAATAAAACACAAAATAAATTAATTTGAACAGATTCTGAAAATTATTTTTCTGATATTAATGGTAAAAAGATAACTGAGTTTTAGGTTCCTAATTAAATATATAGCTTTTTATCAAGATAACACAGTTCGATTGTTTTGCATTTACCAATGTGCGAAATTGAACAAATAATTGAACTTTAATTAGGTAAAGGTACAACATTATTTTTTATTTTCCGTTAAGTGGTATCATTGCTAATGTCACTTTAGTCCATCTAATTGTTAATCAGAGTTTAGCTGATTTTATAGCAGTTGTCCTCAACTAATCTTGTAGTTGATTTTAAAGCGGTTGCCCTCAACCAATTGAGATGTAGTTTGGATGACAATGCATGTGACTGGGTTAAGTAACGTCATTGTGAACCCAAAATTGTGATCGGCCCAAGATGGCCGACTAGTTCGGGTTCCGTCAAGTCTGGGTCCAATGGGGCTGTGCGAATAATTACATTTGCATATTTGTAATATCTCTCGTGCGGATGGTTGAATCTTGAGATTGGCCCGTATCCGGAAATCGATAGATCGGGGGGACAGTCGTTGTTATGCTGTCTTTTTAAAATTATTTTTTCTGTTTGCGTCGCAGGAGTACCAGGCTATCAGAATTGGGAAGAATATGGCCGCCACCGGCCGCGAGGATCCGCGCGCAGGTTAGCTGAGTAGTAACGAAATAATAGTCCAATTTTTATTACGTCGTATTATTTGTTATTCGACACCGGCTATGGAATAGCGGTGGCGTTAGTACGTTTCATAACGTATAACTTGTTCTGTTTCCTAGCTTTATAAGTATTTAATTAATTAATTAATTGTGTACAAAATGGCAACGCGCAGTGTTGCGCGATTGTTTTGTTTCGCAGCAATAAATCAAAGAGTTTGTAGTTTGTATTTCTATTCTCATTAATCTAAGGTCCACAATGTAGAGATAATTAGAGTATTATTGTACAACAACGTAGGATATGTTTTTTTGCTATTTGTGAGTTTTCTTTGAATGCTTAGACGTTAGGTCGGCGTTGATAATGACATTTATCACCATTATCGATTTGTGTCAGTTATTGCAATTATAGTCGAAGCGTTGACCTTAGTTAATTTTATAACTAGCTGTCCCCACAGTTATGATTTGTGTGGCTGAATAGTTTGAAAAAAAAGTGTTCTTGCGTTTTTCTGAATAATATTTACATTTTTTCTCTTCGTGAGAACATTCTCCAGATGTCAAAACTCAAGTACTGGAAAAATAATTTCACCGAATCGGTCCAGGCATTCTCGAATCCATTATTGATATAGATTAAAAGGCGTAATATTCATTATAATAATTATTAGTTATGATGTCCGTTTTACTGCATTAAAACGTCAAATATTGCTATTTCAAGGTAGGTATGAAGTAACAAATCCAATTTTTATGAAGATGGATTCGAACGTTGGAAGTAATTTTATAATGAAACTTACAAGACGTACGTACTTTTTACAAGAATATATTTTGCAACAATAAGGACATCGTAGCACTTCAATCTTAACTATCCTTACCGATTGGGGAATTTAGTAATTTGTATTTTACCCGTCATAACTTAAGGTGCCTTTAAAATGCGGTGCAAAACTAAGCATGCGCAAAACTATTGCGTGTTATTGACGCTAGCACACCATTTTAAAAAAATATGTAATGACTCTTGACTTTTTTTATCTCGCACCGAAATTAAAAATTTTAACAATTTTGCTGACCTGCCTCAGTCCGGTCAAAATCTGTAATTAATTTAATATTAATAGTTAGAATAACATATCCCAGATAAAAAGACAAAGGATTCTTCAAACAATTAATCCAGCAAGGTTAAGACAATTTTAAAATAGCTCACGCAAAGTGAGAGCATTCTAAGTTGTAAATCGATTCAAACAAAACTTATGAACATACATAAACCTATCAAGAGTAATAAACATCATAATGTTTATTTAAATATATCAAACCATAGACATGAATGTAATTAGAATGAATAAGTAAGTATTCCAAACATAAACTATATTTTTAAACTCTCCCGAGAAGTGATAGATACAAAAAAATATTTACTTAAACATTACAAATGTGATACAAAATTTCAAAATTACACACTAACGATTTTAGACATTTTTAATTATAGAAAAAATATTAGTAGAACATTTGACAGTAAAAATTCTCAGAGAAAAAAAGGTCGCGTTGATTAGTGTGATTAAAATGTAGGCCGAGTGCATAAAAAAGGGTTTTTCCCTGTATTTTTAATACTCAACTGATTTTTAAAATTTTAAAATAATTACTTAAAGGCGCGATCCAGATAAGAACGGATTTGCAACATTTTCGCATTTGTGCTGGTTTCGTATGTTCCATTTAAACATTTTTGTCACGAAAAGTTAACATCAAATACCCAGGCTATTAGATGGGTCCTGTGATACCATTTTTTGACAGCTTTGACATTTAAAACCTTTTTTCATTAATCAAAAGGATTCATAAAATAAATTAAAATATTTTTTCAGTTTTTGCCGATTCTGATTTGTATTATTTGAAATAGTCTGATATAAGTCATTGGACTAATTAGGTGAGGCGTCAAAATTCAGCACGAAAAATCAATTCCTACTGTTTTATATGTAACAATTAGCGCAAATAAAAATGTTAACATTTCTTAAAAGAAACGCAAAATGAAGCTAACATCAGATGTTGGTTGGCATCAGCGAAGTGGTGATTCTTATCTGGAACATACCTATAGTGTAGTTAGGTACCTAATTTTAAAGTAAAGAAAAATATTATTTGTTTGAACAGATAATATATGCTATATTTATACCTGCTTCTTGTTTTAATGTGAATGTGTGAAATAAATTGTATTTTGGAATAAATGTACCGTAAAATAGCCATAATTTATCTTGTAGACCACGTCTGTCTGAACGCAGCTATGTATTAACTTCACAGGGACTTATGTACCGAATTTAGCATAGAATAAATCTGTGATCGGCAAATTGGACTCACCTTAGAACACAGAATATTATGTACTCTTACTTTTGAATTAAAATGTTATTACTGATGTGAAATTGTGTATTTATTAGTCACCCAAACCGAATGGTCCCTTGCAGAAGCAACTACAAAAATGTTTTTGTAGTTTAATGACACAATGGGCTAGATCCCTATGCCTGCCCGAAAATGAAAGAATTTAAAGAACAAAGCAACGAATCCCCTGTGGGGTGCGACACCAAAGAGTAAAATATACATTAGTGGTTGAGACCCGAGATCGAAGAGCTCCTAGGTTCCATTCCCCGTGGAAGCTGATGTTTTTCTGCTTGATTTAATTGATGGTAGGACTTCTGAGCCCACCGGACCCGATTCTCATGTAATAGAACTTTTCCGCATGGTAAATTCGTATGCGAATTTTTCGATTCTACTGAAAAGTTCGAATGATTCGTATGAACCGTATTCTGGGGTACCCATAGAACAATATTACCAATCGAACTAGGAAGTCGGAAATAGCATTGACAATTTAATGTTTCGTACGACGTTCATGAGGCGTTTTTAAAAACGCTATGGCAACCACTATAATTTACATCTTAAAATAGTTCTTTTTGGTAAAAAAATATTACTAAATCTATTTTAACACAAAATATATTTTTAAATGTGATCATGTTTTCTAAAAATAATACTTATATTACAAAATATAAAAGTTCAATTTTTAATATTTCGTAAAGTACATTGATTGAAACGGAACGCTCCAGACAGCACATTCATAAGTTCTGACGTTAAATGTCATTAATTACAACAAAGTTTGTCTAAGATAAATATTGAATTGAGACCAATTTTTATTTTAATTATTTTATTTATATAATAATCTGTTATAGAGCAAAATAATATATCCAAAAAATTTGCTAGTGCGGAGCAAATGCTTCGTCTAGTACATTTAGTAGAAGCCGATCCACAGCTGAAATGTGGCAAACTTGATTGTCCAACTTAGTCCCGAATCATTCTCTAAGAATGAAGCTAAAAGGCGGTGGATAAACATCAGTGAAGATATAAACTCCATCACAGGGGCTAAAAAAACTTGGGAGGAGTGGCGCAAGGTACATTTTTGAAGATATCCTCGATGTTATGTGTATGTGGTTCGGCGCTTGCTGCCTCTAATTCTTCCACTAAATTGGGGAAGAAGTTCACCAAAAACTTTTCCTTATTCATTTTAATGAGACAAAACACAGAGAGAAAACGCAGTTTGAGCCAGCTTCGCGGTTTGAGCTCGTTTATACAGAAATAATCACAAACTCCTTGTATTTTTATAATTTTGAAACACTTTTGACAGCTAAATTCGTATACGAACCTCAACTTCGACTGGCCCATACCACTCGTTGCGTTCGAGTGATCTTCGTTCGAATTATTTCGATTGTGAAATTCCGAGAATACACAAACTGTGGTTCCTTCGAAAAAAATTCGAATTTCGAACATTTTTACGAATGTGAACTTTTTTCGAATGCATGAGAATCGTGTCCCTGTTCAGTTACCACCGTACGCAAGTTTGTCGCTTAAAAAAATGCTGTGTTCGAAGCTCAGGTGTTCAGGTGAAGCTTGCTTCCGTCTTTATAACATAAAGTATGATGAAGGCTTCACATATAAGTAGTCATTAGACGTTGCAGGCTGCAGCCTTTGTTTTTTTTATTTTTTTAGGTCTACCAACAATATTAATTCAAATTTTAACATTTTTCATAGGTATTTATGCAAAATGTACAATTATTTATTGGTAAAAACCACATGCTTAACTGAACAACAATATTACAACAATTGCTTTTAAATACAAACTGTTCGGTACACCCCCCACAAAGGCAAAATACACCCTTGGCATGCCAACACAGCCAACATGGGCAGGCTCTCGCCCGGCATATTGCTTAACCCATTCAGTGCGGCGGACGCCGATCGGCGTCAATTGTGTTCCTTGCCAGATGCGGATGACGCCGATCGGCGTAAACTTGAATTGTTCAAGAAAAAATTCAATTTTAATACTACGTTTATGAAATATCGATAAATATAAATCAATTATATCAGATAATCGCCCATGTTAATAGTTTCTGGATATTCCACTTTCAAAAAAATTGCGTTTTCCGTCACTGGTGCGGGTGACGCCGATCGGCGTTTTCCAGAGGTTGACAACCATAAAATCTCTGTGTATAGTAAATTAGTCTTGTTTGAAAATTTTGTTGTAATTGTTATAAATAATGTTACGAAAAAATTATTTTGCTATTTGCTTTAAGTTATCGTCCATAAAAAAAAAACAGAAACATGAATAAATTTTTGTGTTTGGGTTTTCTCAAATACGAATTGGTTATTTTTTTTATTACTTTAGTAATGAAGTAGTTGATAGGTATTCTCACCTACTATATGGCAATCAAAATATTTAATAAGCTTTCGCCTGACATTGAGTCAACCGATGGAAAAAAATATTCAAAAATAAGTTGCTTCATTGGCTCCTACAGCACAGTTTCTACTCAATCAAGGAATATATGGAAATAAAGACATTTTGATTAAAGACACATTAATAATTTTGTATTGTTGACATTTAAAATAATATGTAAACATATATTGTCATTATTGTTATATTGAATTAAAATAGAATTAACTTCATTTGCATGCCTATAGACACAAGGCAGAATATTGTGGAAACTAGTAATAAGAAACATTGTCGCCCATCCGAATGTATTGCACACAATATTGTGCAAATAAACATTCTGATTTCTTATTACGTCCGACAACTTTAATTGTTTTTAACCGACTTCGAAAAAGGAGGTTCTATGTTCGGCTGTATCTATTTTTTTATGTATGTTCACCGATTACACCGCCATTTGTGAACCGAATTTCAAAATTCTTTTTGTAATCGAAATAGTATAATGCCATAATCCCGAGGTGGTCCCATTGTCACTTTGATCTGATTGCCATCGTTGATCTGATGATGGGATCCCATAAAAGTCGAGGTAAACCCTTGAATTTCATAGGTACGTCCAGCTTGTTTCATGTTTTCGCTGAATATATTCAGGTATTTGCGTCTGGTAGTCATCATATTATGTTAGTGAGCTGATGGTTGGTTTCTGCCCCTATAGCATGACCACCAAAACACGATATGATATAACATTTGGTGAACTGTCAAAATGCGACAAAAACGTATTGTATTTTGACAGTTCACCGCGATAAACACGTTGACGACACGTTTAGCGCAGAGGTCGAGTGATCACCTACTGCGCAACGGGTCGCGGGTTCGATTCCCGTACGGGACAAATGTTTTGTACCTATGGCCTACAGAAATTTGTTCCGGTCTGGGTGTATGTGCATGTGATATTCTATGTTTGTAACTGCACCCACGACACAGGAAAATATCATAGTGTGGGGCGACTTTTAAAAAAAAAAAAAACAGCTTTATCATATCGTTTTTTGATGTTCATGCTAGGGGGGCTGGTAGATTAGGAGTTCGGGAATAATTCTTTCAAAGCTTTTTAGAGGGAACAGCGTTTTAGTTTAAGTTATTCTAGTGTTTGCCTTAGCTCGAATTCTAATATTCATGTATTAACTACAGGGGTAGTACCATTTTGGTACTTCCCCCCTACCCAGACGGTACGATCGTCTTCACAGGTCAGAATCGAGAGTCACAATAAATCGCTCCTTCGACTCCGCCTTAGCCTCTGGAGATCTCTATCTTCAGGGCCTGATGCGCCTCCTTGTATGCTTAACGAAGCGTTTTCTCTTCGTTGAGCGTCCTACGTATGGCGTGCCGCCTGCATCGTAAGTAGGCATGCCTGGCTCTTAGGGTAGTGGTGCGTAGATCTACAATTGTCTGCGATCACCAGTATACTTGGGGCCCTCGTTCGTGAGGCTTTGCATTAAGATAGCCTTGAAGTCTTCCACGAAGTACGTCACCATTGCGTTGGCATCGCCAGCGATATGAGGGGGCAGATTAGACCACTACCGCACCATGCTACCTCCAACGCCACCCCCGGCTAGAGTTGGGTGATCGCCCATCTAGGAAAGGCGGATGCACCAGCAGCCCCGCCGCCCTCGGAAACATCGATGAAGAAAAGATTGCATATTTATCTGATATACAGGGTCATTTTTAATGGACCAACAACCTCCCAGAAGCTGATTCTAGTGCTGAGATGCAACAACTTTTTGTATGAGACCAACATCGAAATCGCAAAAAAAATCCACTTTCCCATACTAAAGTCTCAATCAGCTAACCTAGTTTGTATGGAGAAGTGTTTTTTTTTGAGATATCGATGTTGGTCCCATACAAAAAGTTGTTGCATCTGAGCACTAAGATCAGCCCCTGGGAGGTTGTTGGTTCATTAAAAATGACCCTGTATACCGGTGATCCAAGATGCTCTCCTCCTCGGTCTCCAGTTTCCAGTCTCTCGTCCTGTAGGCGAAGGATGCGGTGGCTATGGCCACATGGATTATCGACGTCCCTTGCCACCGCACACGTGCTGGGGTGGCTCCCCTGTTGAGATCCCAGGCTCAAGGCCCAAGACTACTAGCCTGCCCCTAGCGTCGGTAGCGGAATAACCCCAGACACGCGACTTTGCGTTGAGGTCACCCTCTACTAGCACTTTGTAGGACGGCGTCCTCCTAACCAGTCCCTCTACCACTGTTTAGGGAAAAGTATGTGGAAACCACCACCACATTACCCTACTTGATGGCCATAAATAACCCGGCCCTCCCTCCATTAAAGGAAAAGAGAGTGCCAAATTTCCAGCCCCTACCACTGCAGCTGCCAAGCCACCCGTAGACCCGGCCCCCTAGTGGATCAAGGTACCATGTACAGCTCGACTACAACTGCGAAATTTATCCGCTTGGAGAAGATTACCCGCGGATCTTCTGGCCATTGGCTGTGTCCATGGATGTCTCCTCCCTGAGGGGGTGTGGTGGCATCTATGAAGTCACCACTCTTACTGGCAATAATATACCTCTCACAGGGTGCCTGTGGTTTGATGGGTGGCCGGTCTCAGAAGTCACGGCACACCTCAATACTTCACCACAGATGAAAACCATGTCCTTGCGAACCGTAGCGGAAACATAGTTTGCTGCGGTCTTTGGCCGAAAGACAGCGTGACACAAGGTTCGCAATCTCCATGCAACGAAAGCACCGCATAGGCCGTTACTCTAGTAGTTGAATCGGGGCACAGCTTAAACCCACTGTCACTCGGCTAACCTCTTTCACATTTTTGGCCACTTCCACTGAACCCGCTGCAAAGGTTGTCACTACCCCCTGGCTCCAGTATGAATTTTCTCTACTCTTACGTGGGCGGGAGGGCTGCCTGTGATGGATGCCAAAGCTTTTCTTACATCCTCTGCGGACCCGAAGTCATCCAGACCAGTGACAGCAGCCAGCTGGTCTGCTGGAGGTTTCTTTAGGGAGCTCCATGATTGCAGCTCCCGTAACCCCTGCATGGAATGCTGCATCGATGCCAAAATCGTCCAGCTGAACGGACGCTTAAGCCTTAGCTGTAATGCCCTTATATAACGTAATCTGTCTTCAGGGCTTTTTGACTGCCTGCCACCCTTAGGTTGTGGCAGAATATCAGTGCTTTCTACACATTTTTGATGTGGACGATAGCGATTACTGAGCCATGACGTTTTGCACTTCTGCAGCACACACATACTGCCACGGTATATGTCGGTATCTCTATTTATTGTTATATTTTTATTTCAAGTTGTGACTGTGACGCATGTGTGTGATGGAGAATTACTACGGAGGGCCACAATTTATGATGACAGTGGGTCAAGCTGCCCTCTTAGCGTCTTGTTGTTGGCTTTCAGCCTACGCACTTCATGGTTTGGCTTCCGCAAAGCCAAAATTCTTACGATTTCAAGAAGAGATTCTGAAGCTGTCTTCAGCTCCAGCGTGCTCTTAAGACCATGTGACTTCTTCGCCACCTCAGTTATAGTTGAGGCACTTTACTCCGCCCTGGCGCAGTTATTAGGTAGGTCATTCCACGACCTTTCGATTCCTTCCCTGAGGTCCTAAGGAAGGTCCTTGAAGGTATAAGCACAGTCACCTCGTCTTGCACATCTACCTCGGTATCCGTGGACTCTGATTCCGTCGTCCCTTCAAAGTAGCAGCCCATCGGTAGACGCATTTTAGGTGCGAATATAGGACTTCCATGCTCTGGTAGCGCTACACTCGCTGTGAGGTTATCTGCCTCAGATACCACACCAGCAAGCGGAGCACGAGCCGCGGAGACTGGACTTGAGTCACGCATTATCTCACAATTTCAGTGACAATAATCTCTATGTCTTAAAGAATAATAAACCGGCGCGTATTTAGTATGACTTACAGATTTCTTGGCGTGCCTGTGCTCCGACTGCTGTGGTTGTAACAAGGGCTTTAATACTTTGGAAGATGTAGTAGGAGTCAAAGAGCAAGAAATTTGTGTTAAATCTCACACGTATCCCTTGACGAGCGTCAAGTAATTTTTATCACGTTAGTTACGCCAAATACGCGCTGCCGTGCTATTCTAAAGACATTGAGATTATGTTACTGAAATTGTGAGATAATGCGTGACTCAACGTCCTGTTTTGGCAGCCCGTGCTCCGCCTGCAGCGGCCCTACCGCCTATCTCATAGCGATCACTCGCTATCGCTATGAGATATGCGGGAGGGCCGCAGTTTCAGACATGACAGATTCCATGGACCAGTCACAGTCACTGCCCACGACTGATTCTGAAGTAATATGCTATGTTATTTATATATAGCAAACTTAATATGAACATAAAACTACAACTTAAAGATCTCAACTTAGCACTAATAAAGTCAATAACTTATTCCTTCGTACAGCTCAAGAACCTCGACACCGGAGCACGCTGTAGCGAGATTTCGGCTACGTACGCTACGGCTTTTTTTGCAAGTCACAACGAAATCACTTGCCTAGCGTCACTTTCGCGATTTTAACACCCTAGTCCGAATAACTGATAATTTGTGTAGTAGACAAACAACTTAAATATGAGATCGCACATTGCCTGAACGTCAATAACAACACGATCACGCGAAGTCCCTTGACGGCTGTTCGCACCGTATCTCGTGCACAGTCCTAACTAAAAATAGTATAAAAAAAAGTCTATTATTTAGAGAAATTAAAGCAAAAATTAAGCGCAGTATAATTATGTTAAAATGCTGTAATTTAACGAATATTTCTAAAAATATCTAAAATGTTTATAACCCCTGAAAAATTATGAAATTCTTTATATTTTAATTTTTTGAGTACTTTTAGTAGTAATTAGAAGATAATTATGCAATTTTATAAATAGAAAGCAAATTGATTTACTGTTTTTGGCCATAATTGTTTAAAAACTTCACGTATAACGTATATTATTATTTAACACCCAAAAAGGTCACAAAACTTTAAAACAATATACTACAATACATTTTAATTATTACAGACGTATGCTAGTGTAACACAAATTGCAGTTTTTGTATGTTTTGTAATTAATTATGCGATAATATGTACAAATTCCTTACTCAGTGCTGGAAACGCCGATGTGCGTCTTTTTTTAGTCTTACGGGGTGCGGCGGACGCCGATCGGCGTCGTCGCTTAAAACGCCCCGCATCTGACTAGTACGAGCAATTTCGGTCGCCGCATTGAATGGGTTAACAACCACACACATACACACACAAACATACACATATACACAGGTGTACAAGTGCACTAGCATACACAAGTATACAGATATCGTCAGTAAGTACACCGACTGGATCACACCAGAGGGGTGATTTTACAACTCATCGGTAATCGGCCATCGTATCTAGACTGATTGAAATGGATTTTTAATATGTTTCGCATATTGTAACGTCGGCGTCGTCGTTCGAGCGGTCTTGGCATGTTTGTTGAATGAATCAACCAACACTTTGAGTCAATAAACATATACGTAATTCCGCTTTCCTTCATTAGGTCATCCACTTTGATAAAGATTGGCGATCAATCGATAAATTACTACAAAATCACCACCTTGATTGTGGAACTCTTTCCATCCCAATAACACGGGTACCACTCTACGAGCAATAGAGACAGCTGACGTAACTTCGGCAGCGAGTGGTGTCTGTGTGAAGCGTTTCATTGTTGTGATTGTGATCGAGTGATACGGGTTTTTTATTTTAGACGTTTGTTGGATGTTTTGCTTTTGCGCTAAATTAAAAGAATGCGGTTCTATGTTTACAAAGTTCCCAATTGTAGTATTCTTTATTTTATTCGAAACATTTTCAAGTCAACAAGTCACGCTTGATTTTAAAATTGCAAGATGTTAATATTTTGACTCACTTTTTAAAAATAAAGCGTAGAATTTCAATTGTTTTACACAAAATTACGTGTGCGTGCATGGGTACCTCCGTCTTCACTATTTCTGCCGCAAAGCAGCAGTGCTCGCATTGCTGTGTTCCGGTTTGAAGGGTAAGATATGGCACTGAAATTACTAGGTACCGTGACTTTACATCTGCTGTCACAAGTTGGCAACGTACACTGTGGTTCTTGTGGGGGTTGCAGTTTTGCTGCGAATCTCACAGGAGCCACATGTATTATAGGCGACTGTTACCACTTACCATCAGGTACCAGTTTGCTTGTCTGCCAACTTAATTGCAATAAAAAAAGTGCGTTTTGTCATTTTGTCTAGTCTTTGAGAGCTAATATAAAATTTCAGTACCATTTCTTTTCCTAATGATGACTATCGATAAGTTAAGTACTACGACGAAGTCTAACATTATTCACCCACAAAGGTATTATCTATTCTGTAGCACAAACAAAAACAGACACGCAAAACAAGCGATACGCTCTATCCATGTTGGAATGTGGTGATCGGGAGTGTTCTCTGAGTGGACAATCCTACTGCACAAAGTAGAAGACGTGATTTATCCAATTTATGACAATCTCGTCCGAAACGGTTTGACAGATTTTGATGAAATGTTTTGTGCATATTTGGTAGGTTTGAGAATAGGTCGAAGGCTATTTTTTAATACCCCTAGGTCCTAGGGGTATTTAAAAAAAACCTAGGAGAAAAGGGTAGCCCTCCAGAATTTTTTTGGAGGAAATTATGGCGAAACGTAGTACGCAGGCACAGCTTGTTATTACATAATACCTATTGCTTAACCTTACATCTATTCCCTCATACAAGACGTAATTTAACAAGACTAGATTATTTTGTATTATCTAATCTCTGAGAAAGCTTACGGGCCCAGACAGACCATACAGCAGATTTCTCCCTTCTGTACTATGATTTGTTCTACCGTGCCCTAGAACAAATGAGACCTATGGATTCCTTTTGCCATAACTAATGACGACTTATTCGCATTCTGGATCTTCTGAAGATTTCATATTGAAATCTTTAAGTTCAGTTGCTTTTAAATACACATGCACAATAACAGACGCAGAAACAAAACACCCTTGCCTACAATCTATTTTTTTTTATGTTAGGTAAGTACCTACTAAAAGAGTGGCTCTTGTCACGAAGTCACATACATATGCACAATAACAAAGTCGCAAAAACAAAAAGAGCCACTCTTGTCGTGACGTCATTCAGAGGTCGAAGAAAGGACACGTGCTTTTTGAGTAGGTAGGTATTGTGAAAATAAACATGTTTTTTAACTACTACTGAAAACATCTTCAGAAAACATAAATTTCCATTAAAAATAGTTTCAGAACCGATCTCAGCAATACATTTAATTCTATTAATAACATTTAAATATATGTATATAATCAAGGCACTTCAATAGAAATTTTCGATATAAGTAATTACAAACAACAAAAGCGATAATGATGCAACACCCCTAAATATTTCATAATTTTGTTCACACCAATACCTACTTTGTATTTTATATCGAGCCATTTTATCGGTGAATATGATGGAACCTTTTTGAAAGGACCAGGCGTAAGGGACCAGGGTCATTCATCAGCTAACACCTAGGAGTTACGTAGGCCGATCTTTAAAAATGTTTTGTATGGAAATGCGACTATTCATTCAACCAGTTTTGGGTCTATAGAATAACTGCTTGCAATTTGAACCTTGCATCTTTGACCGAAGAATCATAATCATGTCAGCAGTCAGCCTCGTCACATATTCTGGTATGAAAATAGGCAGGAAACCTTATTATTGGGATTGAGTGTAGGTACACATTTTTTTATAGATTGATTGATAAATATCACATAGGTACCTACGTACTTTCTTTTTCTTATGTCATTGTTTTACTGTCGGGCGAATTTGTTACCTACATGATTTTTTTAATTTAATCAATCTCTGATTATGATACGATTAAATGTAGATATTCGAAATTAGAAAAGATAGTCTTTGCTAGTACACTTTTTATCACAAATTGTTTCTGCGACAAGATACGTGTAGGAAGTGAAAGTCTGGTTAGACCGGCACGTGCCCGGCCGGTGCGCCTCCCCCCCCCCCCCCCCCCCTCCGTTGACTTTGCTGAATTTCGTAAGTAATAATCATCACTTTTCTCTTGTTTTAGTTTTGCCCCAAAAAGATTAATGCTTGCACAACTTTATCGCGAATAAACAATACAGAGGAAAAGTAATAGATAAACAAAGTTCCAATTTAACCGGTTACTTTATTTCACTCGCATAATGTCTTACACAGGCTAATGATAAGAGTCACATTGCTGTATCACGAGACCGACCGAAGTTGGCCGCAGAGTAGAGCGTGTCGCTTGCCGCGTCACCGCGTGGCGAGGTGCGGGCGGGGGTGCGTGCATTCGATCGCTGGCCGCTGCAATGGCATCGATCGCGCACGCCCCGTGCTACGTCGCCGCAATTCGCGCGGCGATTGGTCGGGACAGGCGGTCACGTGACCGGTGCGCTCTCGCCCCATTGGCCCGTGGAAACGGCGGCCACGTGAGAGCTCTCCGCGCGCGTGGCCAGTCGCGGCGTGACAGCGGGCGCGCTCGTACCGCGCGCGGCTGTGCCGCTTCCAGTCATGAGCCTCCTCGACACGCTTCTCGAGGCGGCGCGCTTCATCGAGCTGCAGGAGCGGCGCCTCCAGGCCGGTAAGTGGCGTCCTGTCCCGGGGCGGCGGTGACGACGGTGGCGGTTGCCCACGTCACGAGTGCGACTAGTGTAGTGCTGGGCGTGCGCCGCGATTCGCGAGCGTGGTCCAGTCGCCGGCGCGCCGGTGCAGCGAGCCGACGCCCGACGCTCTTGACCTTGAACAGCACGCAGCCGCGGCCCCCGCCCGCCCGCGCCGCCCGGCCTCGCCCCACGTAAACAAAGGAAGCCTGAATTTCACTGCGGCGGCACACGCCGCACGTAATTCCTGCATAATCCACCCCTGTATCAGTACCCCGCTTGCGCCGCCTTCGTTCTACGACTGACGTACGTACGCATCGTCCATGTGGCCGCGCACACCATTTCGTTATCTCAGTTCTGTACCACGCAATGCACGCACAGCGTGGGCGAAACGATAGCGCAACGGACAAAACGCTACATTGGTTTAAACATCTTTAAACGCACTTTCCTAGTGCGAGTGGGTAGCAGGCTGGCAGGTAAAACTATGTATACGTGGACTACGTGGAGCGAGTTAGTCAACTTTGAAGCATGACGCATAACGAGGCGAGGGGGCGCTGGAGAGGTCGGTCAGCTGATCGGCCGCGGGGAGGGGGAGACGGGCCGCGGTGCGGGGAGGCAGGGACATGTGCACACGCATTCGGAGGCAACAGCCACTGCGTCGCGTCTGATGCATTTTGTAGCTTCCACAGTACTTACATCCTCTTAAGACACTGATATCGGTGTATTTTACCTCGACCAAAAACTGGCACAAGGCGCGATTGTGTAACGACTGTGTCTGCTCATTGTTTAGCAGGTAGGTACCTACTTAGCTTGCCTACGCGCGACGATGAACTCATTGTGACTCGTCGGATATGCCACTCTGTACTCCCATGCGAAACGAATAAATCCTGAATCTGATTCAGAAGATTTTGTAAATTACTTGAATTGAATAAAGCGTTGGTTTGAATCATCCAAATGATTATTACCTACCTATAATAAATAATCACCACTGCAATTAGAGCACTATCGCTGTAAGTTATAACTCCTAATAATGCAATATCGCTGATTGATTGATAATGTATTGACTGATGACGCCGCACAGAGCCCAAAAATTATTACTTATGATTTGTGACGACAGATAAAGACTTATCGAAAATAGATAATGAACCCAATCGAGATTGCCAGGGCTAGTGTCGCAAAACGCAACAATATTTAAGAGAAGTCGGAATACCTGTATCCACTTTATGTTCATAAAAAGGCGAGACCGCTCAACTGTCGCACGGGGAATTATTATGAAATATCACCTTAATGCCATTCTATTTAAGACCTTCTATGCTACAATCATCTCTATTGACATAGCCATAAAGCTCTCAATGATGCATACAAGTAAATTCGACCCTAAATTGTATCGCATCGCGGTACCTCGTTGTGTTTTTAAAGCTATGAAAAAAATAAAACATAACAACCTACTCGATTTGTTATTTCCTAAATTGTAGGTACTAACTTGTCATACATGACGTGTTGGAGTGAAAACACTGAACAATTAATTGGACAACACTGGTAAACACTTTCGTCATAAGACGAGTTGCGCTGTGCGCACTTTGTTCTTATCGTATACGCCATACTGCTAGTAGGCTATGCGACCCTAGTAGCGCGGGCACCCGCGATCCGTTATATGCAGGCATTGGAGCTACCATTATAAATTTGCTTTAGTCATTATGATGACGCAAACATTGCACATCGAAAAATTCTTTTATTTATACACCACATTACTACATTGGATTCTAGAAATGTTTACTGAATATGAGGTCTCTAGATCTCAGTATTACTAACTAAAATACTTTTATCTGCGATCATTTCAATGAAATTTGAAGGCACGTTTAACACGAGCTTCAAAAAAGGATTTCACCACTTACAATTACAGAAAAAGCTAGATTCAATTGAAAAGAATTTGGAGATGTTTCCTTTCTCTGTCTTTTAAGTCATATGTATAACTGATTAATAATATTATTATTATTGTTAGTCGTTTGATAAGAAACAACATTTCACACGGTCAAAGATTGATGCTAAGCTTCCTAAACGATTTAGAATGTTATTTGCAAAGAACATGTTATTATTGATAGATATGCTCAACATATTTGAATTGAATCATAAAACGAATTCATTTTTGGCATACCTAGCTTGTAGATGGCAACAAAAATTCGTAAAACAGCACAATGATACTTTAGTACTATTATTTATTCTGTGACAATGGTAGATAATTGCAATTATTCGTTTACGATCATTGATACGCCACGATAGGTGATTACAATCTTTTCTATTATAGCAATATGATAATTAAGCTCATTTGTAATAATAGGACCACTTAACTCAAAACTTTTAATGATAATATAATTACATGGGTACTAACGTAAACCTACAAATAAATTTTAAAGAGTAACTTCTTATGAATAGGTTTTTTAGACTAAAAATAACTTTTAAGGTCTCTAGTCTCTACCTAACAACACTTCACACAAGTCGCAAGTTATATTTATAATTTATCGGTTAGATTGTAAATCCATCTTTCATTGTTGGTAAATATTTCGTGTTGTCGATGTAAAATCGCCTGTGTTTAACATGTGCCTTTCACAGTTTTTGGTCATTGATTTACTACCAAACGTAGATAGAGCACTTCATACAAAAACGCGCTTGAAATCTGTCACCTAATCGACTATACATTTGTACGCTGTTAAATTAGTTGAATATGCACACCCGAATTAAAATTAACATAAAAAAAGTACCGTATTTATCGAATTCAACCGTATTCTTTATTATTACGGCAACTATTTGAAGTACAACCGTGTGCAGTTACATCATTTCATACCTAGCCACATTAAATTTGACGTTTTAGTAATTGCTACAAGAAAATATCAACTTTATACTCTCAAACATAATGCTCAAAATTGTTTATCGCGTTGTCGCTCCAACGCATGGAAAAGAACTGCACGAGGCCCGATTGGGCAGTTCTTCACCGGCCCACTTTTCAAACGTTCATGCGTTATCTACGTTTGGTAGTAAATCAATGGTTTTTGGTAGTATTCTGTCTGTTACCTAAGAAATAAATAGGAGCATAGTACGTATGTAGGCGGTACACGCATACCTTTTGATACCTGACGCCCTCTGAAACAGGTTTACGTCCAGATATTCTACAATAGCTTTTGATGCGTTCATTGCATAACATTAATTATTATACCTACCTAAATAATTAAACAGTTGAATTTACGGAATGAAGATTTTCTACTTTTACAAAATAATAGACGTTACTAGGTGGATTGAAAAGTTTGCGGCCTAGTTTAGAAAACAAAATAAAAAATGAACTAAAACTATTTTTATCTTTCGACGTAATCTCCGTCTAGCTCTATGCATTTTTTCCACCTACGTTCCAAAGCTTCCATGCCACTCATAAAAAAGATTCTTCAAGATCTTAAAAAATATATTTACAGCACTTCCAACCTCTTCATTCGATTAAAATGTTTGTCCGCCAAGGTTTTTTTTAATTTTGGAAATAGGTGGAAGTCCGAAAGTGCCAAATCTGGCGAATGCGCGATGAGGCAGTAATTCAAAACCACATTTACGATTTTGAGCCATGGGTTCGACAGACGTGTGAACGTGAGCATTGTCTTGGTGAAACAACACTTTCTTTCTCAGTAATCCGACGTTTTTATTTAGTTTTTTCATGCAAACACCTAGAAGGGTGCAAATTGGTGCTGGTTCATCTTTTTTTCCATTGCTTAAATTGTTATTTTGATTCCGGAGTATAGTGATGAACCTCAGTTTCATCTAGTGTCAAACATCTGTGAAAAAAATCTTGAGGATCAGCTTCAACATCTCCAAACAGTCGCGTGAAATCGTTAGTGTTCGTTTTTGCTCAACTGAAAGCAATCTGGAGACCCACCGAGCAGAAATCTTGGAAAATCTTAGTTCATTAACTATGATGTTTTGTATTCGTTCATATGAGATGCCTGTAATGTCAGCAATCTCCCTGATAGTCAATCTTCGGTCTGCCATTACATGATCGCATACTTTATCAATGTTTTCTTTAGTCGTACAAGTTGTAGGCCTTCCAGAGCCAGGGTCGTCTTCGATGTTCTCTCGTCCTCTTTTGAATTCTGCAACCCACTTTTTCACCATAGTATACGAGGCAGCAGATTCCCCTAATGTTGTTTCCATGTCACCGTGAATCTCTTTCGGTGTAAATTTTTTCTGAACAAGAATTTAATGACCGCACGTTGCTCAAATTTCTCAATTTTCTAATAATGCTACACTTGAACTCACTTATCTTCTTATAATAATTACAAAAACCACAAACGCTACCAAAATACAATTTTGCATGTTGAAAACCAGATAACAATTGAGTATTTATGTGAAAAGCCGCGAACTTTTCCGAGTCAATCCACCCACGTATAACCGTATAAGTAGGGAGGTAATTAGAAAACGAAGCATCAAATCTTCATTTCGAACAGTATCATTATTTGGGTTAGTAACAATTAATAAAAATGTGATATATCCTGATTAACCTTTTCAGTTAATCAGGATATATCACGACGATAGAGATCGATAGATAATTTTTAGTAAGACTATTAAATAGTATTAACATTTATTTACAACAGGACACATTTATTTTCAGATATGAAAAAAAACTAAAAACGACGTCTATAGTGTAACATTCCCTAAAGGCTCGGTGGCGATTTTTAGGATATTTTTTTTACAATTAGCAAATTAATCGAATTGTTCGATTAATTTGCTAATTGTTGTTCATTAAAACGTTACCTCAATTGGGTTTCTAGAATAAATCAGTTAAAAGAATATCCGAATTAATGTGCTTACGAAAACTTGGATGCCACAGCCACAAAAGTTTATTTCAAAAAAATTGTTATATGCATGAAAAATTTAAGTACCTACATAGAAATATTTTGATTATATGTAGGTATATCGAAATATAACAGTCATGTAGATTGGTATATAAAGAATCGCATTGAATAAGCCTCAAAGCCACACACACACACACACACACAGTGAACAACTAACAATTGGTATCATCAAGGCTTGACGTAAGGTCGCCGCCGGTACCGGGCGCGCAGAATGGTGAAAGGGATTGCGTGACCTCGTGCGAGTGGTGTCGCTGAGGACGTGTACGTTGCTCGTAGTATATTGAACTGCAGGGACGAGGTAACACCGACTGGGTAAACACTACACTGTTGTATTTATTTCTGGTGTGAGACAATGAAATCACGAATAGGAATATTCGTAGAGCATAATATTATGTTCCTTACAGTTCATATTTGGAGAATATTATCCCTGTTGAAATACAACGCTTGACTTTTTTTGGTCACAAGTTAGTATTTACGAGAGCATTGTTTTCAAAGTTTATCTCTGATGGGAATTCAGAAAGTATCAAAGAGAAACTTGTAAAGCTTTCTGGGGTGGAAGTCGTTTTGGCCAGAACTAACATTGAATATTTTTGAATAGGTCGGACTTACTAAGGCCATCACGTTGAAAAGATAACGGACGCCTTTTAAATTTGCTTGGCAGCAAACGTTATTTTCATGAAAAATATAACATTTCAATTGTAAATGAGTTCATGGAGTCAGCATAAGTCCAATATATGGAATTATTTACATATTGCCTATGTATTAGCTTAACAACGGTACCAAAAGTGACACCGTTATATGCTAATGGAGCCCAATCAGTTCCAATTCACGATCAAAATAAGAATTATTTTTCGTTCGCCAAAATTGGTATGTCGACTTGAAATAACGTCAGAGAATTAACATGGCCTGTAATGTAAGTATAAAAATTTTCGCATTTATTTCTTCATAGCAATCAAATTGCACTTATTCAGATAATTTTAAATGCAGCCTTTTAGGTGCATTAATCATAAAACTTTCTCAGAGGGCAGACGGGTCGTATCCTAACATCCCGTGGGTAGATCTTACTTATAATGATGTCGCGAAAAATACTTTTACTGTTTCTAAATAGTTCTGCAATCACCATCAAGTCTCCATAGTGTGATTTGCAAGAGCCAAGCGTTTACAGCCGAATGATGCAGACTGGATTTCATGAAGATCCGTGGTGTTCCAGAAATAGAATCTAGGCACAATGCTGGGCCGCAACAACCTGCAAAACCGGCAGGTGTGGTTTGTTACAAGAGGTGCAGGAGCGGGGAGCTGTTTGTGCGGCGATCCCCGGGAGGGGCGCGGGCGGGTGCACGCTGCACCGCCAAGGTCAGCCGCCGCACGCATGCGCCGTCTCGCCTCCCTGCCACCTTGCCGGAACCTGCACCCACTTACATGTTCCTGTTGCACTCCAAATCGCGCCGGCCCCCACATTTAGCGCTCACGGTCCACAACGCGAACAAAGTACACGCTTTGTGCCCTCGTCTTTTTACGCTCCAACGTTTTCTCGGCACGAATCGGCCCGGCTGCCGTCGGCAGATTGATGATTAAAGATAGTAATATCCTGTTCATAGCCATCCAGCCAATCAAGTACTCAAAGGTTACCATCAAGAGAGTTGCACTTAGAATGTCAGTTGTTGAAAATTCTAGAAAAGTAAGGTTTATTCTTTGTTTTTCCTATCTGTGTGATTGTTGATGTTGTATAACTAGTGTGCTCATTGCCGCTGTGAGTACTAGATATAGCTATGTTATAGAGACTAACACGTGTCACGAGCGCCCGCTCCGCGTAGGAGGGCTGCCCACTGAACGGATCAACACACAAACTCTGCCAATTGAACTTATTATTGAGAGTTTGTGATTATTATTATGTAACACCAACCAATTAAAACGTATTTATATTGATAGTGACGACGATTTAAGTACAGTCACGCGATCTTTCCACTTTAATCACTAACAATGATAACGCTTATTCCACAGTGACTTTGTCCACTTCTCATTTTTCGCGTTATTTCTTCATTTACTTCTTCAAATATACTGTTCATCTTTTCTGCCTTACTAAACTTAATAGTTGGTTCATATTTATCTATCTACTTCGTAAATGTAACGAGTAGTAACTGTTCTCGTCTTGATGGGAAGCCACGTCTCATTAGAAAGCTATATGGCATTGTGTGCAAGTAGAGGCGTTAAGACCGCTACTCGGCCGTCTGCCTGTAGGCTTGCTCACACTGCTCCGCCGTTCGATTCGGTTGCAATGTTCCATTCACCTTATTTGTCGACGTCGAGGTTCAGTGACTCCGCCGCCGACCGACTGACTCCATAGAACACGTCATCTGCGTACTAATGCAGCCGTTTCATCACTTACGGTCGAAACGCGAAGCTCTTTGAATTCTGTAGGTGTCCCTCGACGACGGCGACGGTGCGACCTCATTTCGCGGTCTGCTCGAGTGCGGCCAGCGTTCGTTCGTGCAGCATTATGTAAAGCGTCGAGAGCGGTGCAGCGGTGAGCGTTGCGCTCGGCCGCGTGCGTTCCCCCCGCTTCACGCCCCTCGCGATTTCGTCCGCCGCCGTCGTTTTCACTCGCGACGTTGGCGGCGCGGGGCTCCGGAGGTCGCGCGCCTCCCGCCTCCTCCGCCCTCCTCCAAGACGTCGCCGTCCGTGGCGGTCCTCGCTCGGCTCGGCGGCCACTCAGTCGTCGAGCGGATTGCGTCGACGACGGTCGACCCCGCTATCTCTAGTTCGGTGTCAATGCCACTGCCGCTCGCGTGAATCGCATCGCCGCCGGGGTTTCAGCTTCGCTTCCGATTCGGGAGTTTTCGTGGTAATTTGCGGTTGCGTTTGCGACGGTCACGACCGCCGGCGTCGTCGTCGGTTGAAAATAGCGCGCGTTATCATAGCGGCCTCGAGTGTCGGGACGAGATAGCGCGAGGTCGGCGGCACCTGTGCGCCGCTCCCCACGTGCACGCAGACACGATCTGGTGCAGCCGATCACAATTTAGCGGTCGCGACGTTCTCCGCTGAGCTCGTCTTGCATCCTTCGGCTGACGTTGACTGGCCTCCTCACCGAGAGCTGGAATGAAAGCTCGTCACTCTTTGTGTTCCCCTCGTCATCATTTAATTATTTTGACATCGAAAGAGATCTTGCTTAAGGCCTTTTCAGTCATGATGTATCAAGTAGATACCGGAATATTCAGTCGCACGCAGATCTTATCAAAATGTGTTCGTGCTTAGTACGATTTATCGCTAGTAAATAACAAATTTTATCTGACTTCAGTTGGGTTTTGTGATAGAAAAATAGTATAAGCATATCAGACAACACTTTGAAGATTATTCACTGGTCTAATAAAAGAACTTCAAAGTTGTTATTAAGTTTCAATATTGATTTCGTCAACTTTTATCTATTAAAGTGTTAACTTTCACTCTTATTTACTAATTTTCATCATAACTTTCAAACTTTTCTCTCTAACTTAATAATACGTATAAACTATTAATTTTTTTTTAATATAGTGAATAATGCTGTAAACCTAATATAGCATGAGAGTTCGTCACTAAAACTTTTGGTGGACTAGTCTTTATTGATTTTATAATTTCACACAAAAGAGCAAATTAAATTGTTCACATTTGGATCCTGTCTAATTTTACATGTGAAATATCTTTTTTATTTCTAAAAAGTTGTAGCTGTATCTTTTCTGTTTCTTGTGCAAAGCATTTGGTGTATATTGTTCGGTCTTTGGGTTCATTGGAGTTAAAACCTTATTAGAAGGCGGACAGGGTTTTCTCCTTTGTGTTTTTCCTGGCGGGCAATCAATTTCTATTGTCATCATTAACTGTACACACTTTCATATGGGCTTTAAAGATGGTGATGATATGTCTGAAATCAGTGTGAAACTATTCATAGAAATAAAAATCCAGAATATTGTGAAAATCCCTTGTACTTAAATATAGGTACTCTACACTATTATTTAAGTTTAAACATTTGAAAGAATTTTTGTTATTTCGACTTCCAATTATACACTTACTTCGATTCCTCGTAGAGTACACATATAAGGAATAGATTTGAAAGACAAAATATATGAACCGTTTTCTTTCTTGAGCATTAAGTGCTTTTTTATTATAATTACTATTTCACATAATTTATTTAGAGGCCCATATGTTTCATAGCTTAGGAGATCGAATATTTTGCAAGTGACCCGGAATTTTTGCTCGTCAGTGTATTTAAGGAAGGACCAAGCGTGGGTTAGACATTTTGTAAATCTATAGAGCTTTCATCAAGGGCCATGGTTCGTGGTTTACCTCTCATCGCAAAAATACGATTATCTAACTTCGTTTAACCCACTGTCGATTGCGTAAGAAACTTTTGGCAATATCGCCCAAGTTAGCTCAGTCACAATGTAATTCAAGTAAAGAATAAAATGTCCGACTCTGATTTAGAAATCCGGGAGAACCTTCGTAATAGTTTGTATTTTCGTTCATAGAGCTGTTGCAATATTAGCAAAAATAAGCAGCAGCTTAGTGAAATTACCTGTTCCATATGTACACGAGTATTGAGTAATGATAATTGAACATTGTTAATAGTTTTGCAAAGAGGAATAAGCGTTGCATGCATAGTAGGTACAACGTCCATTCATAAAGGACGTTGCACTTTGAACATAAATGCCTTTGAAAAATTCTTTGTCACTTCATATTGCATAAGTATATATTGCACATTTTGCAGCTTCTCTTATAATTCGTGCTACTTTATACAAAGCAGAATTAATAATTGCATCTGATAATGCATTAATTTATTTTTGCTAGTGCATTGAATATAACCAGGTGCTGAACAATATCCTAATTATTTTTTAATATTAAGTCCAGTGTCAGTGATGTTGCCAATAAAGTTGAGTTTCTGTAATTTCTATAGGTATGCTTTTATAAAATTTTCTTTCTCTATCCAGTGACGTTGCCAATGATTGATCGCTCTAATGTCCAACTTCTGCAAGCTTTGTTAAGCAAAAAGTCTACGCCAACCGTCATCTCGATAACAATCTAGAAATATCTTGTTACAAACCAATCCAAGTTGAGCTATCTCGGATAATAATTGATGCTATAGTATGTTTATACAGCAAGGCTTTGTGCTGAGCAGTAGGCAACTAGTTACATAATATAAACACCGACACATGTTCGTGTATATCACTTATATAACTAGCGCGTGTATACGAACGATGACGTTAGCCCATTCTTGTTCTGTATTTCGTAGACATTATCCTGAACTTGTTAGCTGTGCTTACTTGTAGAGGTACTCTAAGGTTCAGTTAAGTACTGTCCAATCATAGAATAGGCGTTGAGTTTTTGGGTTCCTTTAAGATCTTCTAAATTTTAACTTTCAACTCCTATGCAGCCTTTCTGAATGCTGTTTATACTCTCTCCGTTTGTTATTGCCCGATATCGGTGTGGTGTTTCTAGCACGTGTACTAACTGCTGTATCGCTTTGGTCTGACTAAAGCGATAACATTGGTTGTTTGTAATATACGAATGTTCAACACCTGCTGATTTTCTTTATTTTCAATCACCTATTCACAATTGACCATTGTCTTGATTTTTAATGTTTGTTTCAAGAATTATTTAACAATTATTACTTAATTAATGTTTTAAAGTCAACCTGACATAACATTATTAAAAATAAAAAGTAATGTAATACAAATTAAGAAAACAACAGGGTCAGTGTCTTCTTCATTCAAGTGAATACAAGTTGTTTGAATGAACTTTTATTCTTCCAAAAAAAAACCCGATTGTTTTTGATTAAAACCAGTTAAAAATTTGTGCTACAGTCGCATCTTGTCATGTGAATAAACGCAATGTCTGCCAATTCAGTCGGTCGCTGTACCAGGGCGACATGATTACGACAGGAGGCAAAGTTAACTGTCGCGGGGTGAGACGCGGCCGGAGGGGGGGACCGCCAGTGCACGTGCCGACGGCCCATGCCATGCGTTCGTACGTCGCCCTCCCCTCACTTGTTGAACGCCGCGCGGTCGCCGCCGCGCCGTCCAGAGCTGACATTTCTAGCTGACTGCACAATCTTTAGGCAAAGGCTACATTTTAAATATGCTGCGACCTGCAGACTTTTATTTTGTAGGTATCGTTACCTTAACGACCTAGTTTGATTTCTTTTCTCGAACGCGCTCGTTTATCACATCCGCAAATATGTTGTGCGTAGGCTTAATGAAGGCTCATATTTACTGATTTCACTATTCGTATCAGTCTTTAATATTTTTATGATTAATCAAAACTTCTTTTATGAACGCACCTAACCTTCTTTGAATGTTTATTTACAAATAGACAACATTTAGGTACAAGATGTTGACACTGCGAACCTATTTCTATTTTTGTAGTTTTGTTTATCGATAAGAAGAACGTCCCGAACGCAACCGCTAAAACTCCTAAATATTTGTTATAATTCAATAATTCAGTGACTGCTCCCAAACAATGATTTGACCTAAGCAAAAAGAAATAAGTACTTCAACTTTTAATGTGAAAAAATAAGTGTTAAAATAATGAACAAGACGAAGTGAAGTATGGACGCAGTGACAATGGGGATTTGTAGTTAACAAACGCTTCGCCCCAGCATAGAATGGGTATACTTATGGAAACCACCCAAGTAAATCTGGGCACTGCCAGCGGTTACCGGAGGCACACCGCAGAGCCAGAGCTATTTGGCGTGATGGGAACCCCAGGGGATTTCTACGCTGACACTGTCCACACCATCGCTATTAATACAAGGGAGACAGATTTTGGAAGTATCGTTCAACCTATTCCGATAACGTTAAAAACGTATAAACAATTGCAAGCCCATGGCAGCACCACGATCAACGGTTATGGGTTTCCCCAGCATCACTTGATCGCTACTCCTTTGGTGGGTGCTCCTTGCATTCCTGAGGTAGAAAAACCCTCCACATCTACATTCAATCCGCTACCAACAAAGAGAGAAAAGGATGAAAAGATCGCCATAGCGCCTCCTAAGAAGAAGTGGATTAAAGAGTACTTAGGTAAGTTTGGCATAAAGTTAATATTCGTAAGAATCGCGGTGAATATCACATTCTCCTCCATGTTATGAAGACGTTTTACTGTAGGTACATTTATTTGATTGAAATTTTGTCGGTGTGCTACGGGCGTCCTTGCTTTGTTTGTTGCGACCTCGTTTTGTTTTTGCACAACCGTTGAAGCTATTATTACATCTGTTCCTGAGTTAATTGATTTTACATTGTTTTTTTTGTAGCAGCAGTGTTGATGGGGATGTTTACTGAAACCAGTATTCTTGGCAAAATATTACGTTTAAATATATTAATGTCAACGTGAAATCAACTTCGGAAATAGGATACGTAACAAAACATATCCGCACGCCGCTGGTGGGGTTTCGTCAAGGTAGACACGTAGACAAGGTCACAAGTCGCAATACATGTGTCAGACTGCGTTCGGTCGGTAACTTTTTTTGTCAATCATGTTTATTGTACACCCGGTGTAGATTTTTAAAGATTTTAATCTTACTAATTTAATATACATTTTTATTTATTAAGGGATATTATTATAACAGCTACAAAAGCTTACGAAAAATGGATAGGATGCATATTTGGTAATACCGTAACATATATTATACAATACTAGATCCCAATATAATATTAAGGCGCATAGTGGTCCCAATGACCTTGCGTCGATCGTCCCGCACTGATTACATAGGAGTGAGTGAGTGAGAGTGAGGGGAATATTTAAGCAAACCTTTACGCGTAAGATGAATTAATTCAATAAAAAATTAATAAAGGCGAATAAGAAAAATCTAAAAAGACTATATCCTCTAGAATATTGTTCACTTTATTTATTGAAATTGAAAGTATATGATTTAACCTAATATTTACGACGCGATTAGGTTTAAAGTTTTAAAATCGAGGCATGTTTGGGTCACATTTTAACCAAGTTTTAATTAATTTATCAAAAATTAAAAAGACCATCCTCTAAAGAATGCGTTGAATAATAACATATCTTTTTTAAAGATTTTTTTTATTCAATACTTATGAAGAGAGCCAGTTTTTTCTGCAGTGATTTTTTTATGATTGACCCTACTATGCGCCTTAAGTAGTTTCGAAGTTAACAATAGCCAACAGTACTAATTTCTATCGAGATTTTTCATACAATATTTGTAACAATATTTGTAACGGTTCATAATTAAGTTTTTGTTTAAGATATAAAATATTGGCAGATCCAACCACAATGTGATTGATTGGACAACGCTGTCCCATTTTCTGTACATTTAATTCTTTTGGATTCGCTCATTTCTTAAAGTAGGTAGGTACAGTAAGCTCCTTGTCAAGCTGTTTGACTTTTGGACGGTTCTTATGTCGCTCGTAATACCGGCGGTTTTCGTAGTGTAAATGTAAATTTTGAATAGGAGCTTACTGTACCTTCGTCATCTAAATGTCAATAAAATGGTAACTACTCCGGTCCATTACATCATAAACGTACTGACATAGATTTTTTCACAACACACATACAAGCATGGTTTTGAAAAATTATTTTTCGACATTTCCTCAACTAAGTTCAAACGCATATGCTTCTAACTGTGGACTGTAATAAAATTGGCTCTAGAATAGTTGTGGTTTAGGACTCTTAGCATTTATAAAGTCATGCCCACCTAATAATTGAAATCACCGATCGGTCAACGTAGATTTAGGAAGATAATAATATGAAATGATCAATTGTGTGCATTTGTTTAGCGTGCGGCGACGATATAATAACATTATCAGCGTCACCCTTACAAACATAGAATAACAAACGTACTAGTATTTTGATAACGATATGTTTAGACGCACTACCGGTTAGGTGGAAATGAAATTAAATTTGATTAACCTTCAAGTAAACCTGTTACGCGGTATAGCAATTAAACTAGACTGATATGTGTATCTAAGAGTAATTAAATTCCTAGATTAACAAAACAAAAGAATATAAGTATTAATATATTTTTTTTAATATGAGTAATGATTATATCGAATTAAAAGCGCGTATTCAATTGAATCTTTGTTAATGAATAATGAGCAGGAACATACATAAGCTAAATTATGAGCAGTTACCTCCAACTTCGCGAAAACCGATGAAAGGAAACACATTTAATAATACCAAAAGAAATATTACTCTCGAAGAATCCACTGCCGGAGGGTCACAAACTTCACTGATATTTCTCGATACATATTATATTTGTATAAAATTTTGGTAGCTTTTTTTATGAAACCTTCGTAGGTATATTCGGAGTAATAATTATTCATAGAAAGTACGATGGGCTAAACTGTTTTACATCACAAAACAGCAAACATTTTCTTCGATGGCAATAATACGCTGAAAGTTACTAAGGTCTTGTCCGATAGTACCCCTTTGTATTACATTTTTTGCGAAAATTTTTATCGCATCGTCAAAAATCATATATTTGAGGTAATTTCAAATTGTTTGGAATCAAAAATAGAATGACTCAGATCCGTTTGTCGAACGTACGTGGTAGACTTTGCACGTGTACTAGCACCTTGACGACGGATGCTTTTTGCTCTAGTAGAGCAATTAGAATTTAAATGAAGTAGGCATTTCTCCACCATATATTTGATAAGAATGGATCGCTACATGTGTTGCTTAGTGCGAAACTCGAGAACGGGTGGTCGATACGGTAAATACGTAAAAATGAAAAGAAAAATGGCCGATAAAATAAAAAACACAATATTTACAAACTGTTCACAGTTTATAGTAAAAATCGGTATCATAGCCGTTCTGAATCTCAATACGACGAAATCTAAATGTGGGTCCAAGATTTTAGATGACGTACTGTTACGTTTCCTTTATGAGTAAGCCGCGACTGACTCTACACGTTGACATTTTTAGGTTACCAAGATAATGCTGTACCCAATCATTTCAGCGCTGTGACATTAATTAATAATAATACATTTATTGTTCGTTTCTGGTGGCTATACTTACAGTTGCAGCTGGAATATTTATATAATTAAACTATCTATCAACCAAACTAGGAAACTCCTGTATTTCGACTAAAAATGCACAATACAGAGACGCTTACAAACAAGAACACGGTTTATTTTCACACGTACACCAATGTAGATAATCTAGCTTATGAAACACAAAACAAAGCCCAAACAAAAGAAACTCCGCTAATATAAACACTGACAGTGTCTACAGCAATTTTCAAACAAGAATACCTAAATCTGTTTTTTTGGGAATTATTTACATTGAAATAAAACCAAATTAATACAACGTTTTGTTACTTCATTAAGTTGCTGTCTAAACTGACAATTAATTTAGAATTGTTACTTTGAAACTTAACGTAGGTAGGGACGAGGATATAGCATTGTTTGTATACGTGATTTTGATTTTAATTGTACATTATCATACTGCGAACCTAGTTTTAGTATTCGAATGACCTGCTTTTTAACCAGTTGATTAATCAAAGCGTGTTAAGACATCAAAAGTGCGTAATTATTTACTTTTTTTTCGGACACAAACGCCAATATTTGTAAACCGATAAAAACACCTCTTTGTTGAGTTTTTAGTTTCTAACTTCAAAAGACACCAATCTTTAATTGTTCTCTATTTCTGAATATTTACTTTAAGATCATTTATCTGTAATGTTTTGTTTTATTGAATTTGTCATGCGTTACTCGATATATAGTTCTGTTTAATTTTATATCTCTTTATGCTTTCGTTCGATGCAAAAGTACAATATTTTTTATATTAATAGTAGACATGCATACTAAATTATTACCTTTTATTAAAATGAAAATACTTGTTATCGCAATAAATGCGTGTTAACATATTATTAATGTGGCTACTTAGTTCTTGGTCACTATGATCCGATTACTCATTCGTTTTTCGCACAGCGCCTCCGTGGCTAATGAAGCCTTTGTTTAATTACCAACAAAGTGCCACGTGTATTATAGTGTTATGTGGAGCTTACGCAGGCTAACGTAATGATTTTTAGCGACCTTATATTTTTAGGCGTGCTTGTGTAATTCAATAAAGATGGCTCTTAGTGCTGCGTAAATGTCAATAATGGCTTTATTAAAGTGAAGCGACTCTGGAAACATCCTAAAGCCGGGTCCGCTGCGCCATGTTTTCGTGTTTGTAAACACGAAAACATTGTTTAGTTAACCGATTAGGGGCGTGGTTTAACAGTTTTGTTAGAAAAATACGATAACATGTTTTCCGCGACGAATGGATAACATCCCCCGCGTTCGCCTGCGGGGAGGGGAAGCTAAGCATTTTTTGTTAGCGCTCACTAGAGGAACACGTATCGCTTGAAGTTTATAACAATTCTCTTTGGTTTATTTTTGAGTGAAATAAAGACAATATTTTGTTTTTAATACAACTAATAAGAGAGAGACCGGTGCTGTGGGATGTTACATTAATAGATTATACCAAACCTATCATAAATTTTTAGTTCTTGATAAATAATGACAAAAACATTTTAAAAACAGGCGCCATGTTGGGCTTACATGTTTTGTTAACATGTTTTGTTAGAAAATTGGCGCAGCGGACTGGCTGTTTTTCTTAACATGTTTTGTTAACATGTTTTGTTAAAAAATTGGCGCTGCGGACCCGGCTTAAGGCGAGCTGATTATACAGGTGTATGTAATGCAACCGCTTTCGGAAAAAATGTGAATCTGAACAACTGTTCCCAAGGAACAGCTCTAATGCCTATAATAAATATTGTTTGTGTCTAGAATAACTAGCCAACTACACCCCCTCCCCCCAAATATTTGTTCGACAGCATTAACGAAACTAAGATCTAATGTAGAACCCTAGCACATATTATAAACCTTTGTGGTTTCATTTGTGTTAGTTACGCTCGATAACTTTTGATTTTGTAGGCACCTTTGATTTGATAAATAAACTAAAAACATGGGAGACTTTCTTTATTATTATCAGCGTCATGGAAAATAACTTACTTGTATTTTGCAATCTTAAACTGGTTATGGAACAGCTTGTTATTGTCAACAAACCTTTTTTCAACTACGAATCTATTTTTGGATTTAGTAATTTGTATTCACCGTAGTTTTATAATCGACTAACTAATAGATTGTAGTCGCAATAACATGTAGGCAGAGGCGGCGCTAGGCGTCGGCGACGTCGGCCACCGCCGACGGCCTCGCGCCTAAGGGGGCCTCGCAAAAAACTTTTACAAGTTTCGTCAAGTTTCAAAATTATTTCCTCAAAATCAATAGCTATATCATTTGTGAGTAGTAAATACTCGTAATATTAACCAAGAAATAGGTACCTAAGGTAAGTACTAACATAAAGGTAATCTATTTCTCCATAGAAACTGAAAGAGAAAAGTTTTAAACTTGCGTTAGTGTTTTTTTCGAGAACAGAAATTTTTTGCCTTTCGATCAATTGCCTTCGAGTATGTTTTTCGTATATAAAAGGGCCGAAGGGCCGACGGTGAAGTAAAATAGGCCTCGCGAGCTTGATGTCCCCGACGTCCACATGTAGTCTAGCGCCGCCACTGCATGTAGGTTTATCAAAATTTACACTTAAAATGTACTATAAGTCTGAAAACGGGTACCTAAATTGTATATTCTCTGTGATCATTATCATTTTTTATTATTCTTTCGGCATTTGTATTTTTATTTCATAAAATTATTTACTAGATATTTTAAAACATTATACGTAGAAAATTCCTTAAATCTATTATTATTTGTATTACATATATTAAACTAACTGTTGTTCGCGACTTCGTTTGCATACAATTCAGTTACTTATATCGCGAGTTCGGTTATATTTAGGCCTGCAACTAAAAGAAAAACCCTAAAACCACCCAAATGCGAGTTGGGAGTCGCGCACCGAGGATTCTGTAAAAACTTCTATAACTTCCCCACTATGTACATATTTCCGGTTTTCAGATTTTTTCCTTAATATGTCCTTTGAGACCTTGATTCTTCCAAATTTCATGATTCTAGGTCATCGGTAAGTACCCAATAAATTTTGATTCCCTTTGGAGTGTCGAAATATACGTTTTTTTGCGGCATAAACGGCCGTATCTTCTTTTACGTTAACTTACAAGTTTGTTTTTTTTTCACAGCTTCTAAGTCTGTAGTATATGGTTTTAATTTCAACTCTATACCTCCACGCGTTTTGTTTTTCGTTTTGAGGTTAGGCACCCTAAAAAGGCATTTCCGGGTCTACCCAGCTAGAATTCCGGGACTTGGGTATATGACGCGAGACACAACACACCACATGCCTACAACCCGGATAGAAAAACAGCACATTATATCTAAATTTTTAATCATTTATTAAAAACAAGTGGAAAATGCATACGCAATGCGTACGTGCCATGAAATTTTAATGATGAAGATGTGTTACGAATTACTCCAATTGCCCAACTCAAGAGTACTTGGTTTGGTACTAGATAAATGCCTAATACCTACGTGTTTGGTACATATCCTATCAAACTGAAATATACCATGTTAACAAAGTCATTAAACGTCATGGCGTCGTTGAAAATTCAGATTCTGGAATCAGTTCCCGGCGGTGGCAATACTGGCATGTGTTCCTCCCTATTTTATGGGAGCGAAAAAAAAGTGTCGGTATTTATTCCTCTGCCTAAATCTTGCGTGGTAATATTTATTTTATATTCTTGTGTTATGCTTAAGTTTTAATATTTTAATTGTGACTGTTGCCCATATTTATAGCTTTTTCATTCAACACGCGATAGTACCAGATTAGCATTACGCAATAACACGTGAACATTTGCCACTTACAGGATAATTATTATGAGTTGCTCACACGCAACCGTCTCACGATTCTGTAAGATCTACAGGCACCTATTTTATTTCATAGCAGAGGTAAATTCACGTTCGAGGACGTGGTAGTTTTGATTCCCTCCGAACCCACTATACCCTTGGCTTATAACATAATATTAGCCAAAAAGACGGTGGAGGAAAACATCGTGAGGCGACCTGCATACATCTGCGATGAAATTCAAAGGCGTATGTGAAGTCGTAGTCGACCAATCCGCACTGACGACGCCTACTAAGGCGCATAACACATTGCACCGGACACCGCTCCGGTGTGCGGTGCTGCGGTTTTTAGTTTTGACTGGAGAATCTTAATTTGTATACAAAAACCGTAGGGTATAACACACTCGCACCGCATCACCGTGCGGTTGAGCGGCGCGCGCGACGGCACCGCACTCCCGGACGGTGATGCGGTGCGGTTCGTGGGGTATACCACACTGTGCTGCAGTATCGTACGGATGTTTGCGTAGAAAGGACGTGCATACGCTTAATAGATCTCAACATAGATAACGCGGCGATGCGGGGCGTCGTCGTGCACCGCAGCTCCGGACGGTGATACGGAGCAAACCGTACGGTGGCACGGTTCCGTGCCGCCGCAGCCGCATGCGGTTTTCGTCCCTCCGTACACCGCAGCGGTGTCCGGTGTAATGTGTTATGCGCCTTATAATCGAAACTGAACCGTTGCGGTCGACCAATCGGTGTCCTTATATTGCCATTCAACTGTTCGATGACGTCATAATGTGGCGTTCTGGTTGGCTGTAACTTATTACTAGAATTGGGCCTCTGGGCCAGCGTGGTTGACCATTAACTATGTCCATATTCAGTTTCACATTTTTTCTTTAACATGCGCCTTAAGACCTTGCTGATTGCCAAAATCCAAGATTGTAGATCAACGTGAAGTACCCCATAGGTTTCGAATCTCTTGTGAAATCGCGAAATTTGCGAATGTATGCGACATAAACGGTCACAACGTTTGATCGCGTTGAAAAGTTAGATTTTTTCACCCCGACAGAGTATTTGATATAAATTTCAGTTTGATATCTCTACGCGTTCCTGAGAAAAGGGTCTTGGTAGACAGACGGACAGCTGTTTCGTTTTTGCCTTTTCAGGCACAGAATGAAGGCTTTAAGTTAGAAAAATAAATAGTTCTAACTAAAAATATCTGTCGCAGACTCGTATAGCCGTCGGCTATTTATTTCCAAGAGGAAGATTCTCGAATGATGTTGACGAGCCGTTAAATGCGTGGGACGCACGCACCCCCACTGACCCCCAGCCAGCTCGAGTCGAGACAGGTTGAATGGAGGAGAAACGGGAAATAATAAAATCGCGCACCGTGGCAGATTTCGAACAAATTAACGTCCAGCAATGGACTGATAAATACAGACGTGAATCTTATGACACACAGATTTAAAATGCCCGTCTCTTTAATTCTTTCGATTATTATTATCAATCATAGATGTTATAGATTAATAATAGAACCCGTCATTAAGTTGATCATCGAAATTAAAAACTTAATAAGCAATCGTACGATTGCTATTCATACTGAGAAGTCACAAATAGTTTGAGCAATCTCCTCAATCAAACCAATGTAAGGTGGGTTAAATAAAATATTGCGGCTATATTATTCTCATCCTGTCTGCTTGCACAATTTGATTAATTTGCATAAGCGAAATAAAAATAGTACAATCTAAGTGTGTCATTGAGTACGTGAGGCGAGGTCGTTAGCATGTAGAATTGTAGATACATCGATTTCAATCGATACATGCGTATTGGGTATGTGATCATTACGTTTCTGAATTATTGCGAATTCAGAAAGAATGATGCTGGCAGAACTCAACAGCGGGGTTAACTCAAATTCTAGAGCGGAGTTTTCGTTAGCTTTTAGGCAATTATTATTCATTATTTAGATATTACATAAAACAGTTTCGTGAAAGCTGTATATAAAAATAAGTGAAGAAAGTTTTTTTTATTATTTACGAATGAATTGTTTCATGAAGATTTATTTTTTACATTTTGTAAGATGATATAATCCATGATGATAATGTATAATAGGCTAGATGACAAAACAATTTTTGTTGCTTTAATAGAAGCTTATTCATATAATAAACAGAAAGAAAAAATCGGTTTTCGAATAACTATAAAAACAACCAAGATATAAGGTATTATTAAAGATTTTTCTCCATCTCTTTCTAGCAAAACGGCAATTTACAAGGAGTTTATATGGTCGTACTCAACGATGACGTCACGATTGATGTCGGATCTCTCTGTCTAATCGCCTTCAAATTAACAACTTAAAATGCTTGTATCTAATGTATTTCTAAGCCGATTTTAATTCTAATTTCACAGGACTGCATCTTTTTCCACGGTATTTTAATATTTAATGACAAGATGTAAAAATTTGAATTCAGTCATCATCCCAATTATGGATATGAGCAATTTACTACGTTTGTTTTGACTATACCAATGCCTAAATTAACAATTCTGACATTTGTTTAAAGAACAAAAGAATCATTAATGTCAGTTTCTTAATCATAATCAGTTTCTTCAATTGATAAACAACTGCCAACAAATATTTTCCTGTATCGAGTTCATGTTCCGTTGTCATTTATTTACCTACCTACTGTAAGACTGCAATTTATTTATGATGACGAACATTATAAAACTGCCCTCATATTTTCATAATGATAATAGGATATATTATAAAAATGCGGAAAGAATTTGTAACGGAAAAAATCATAGGATTGCTGCGTCACATTGGCATAATACGATATTCCACACACAGCTTATCGCAACTTACGTGCGACTACAAGTTCTTGAAGAATAAACGATATACGTGAGCACATTGTGTTGGGTAATCAGTGTTAGCACCCAACAGAAAGAGAGAGATAACGTAACAACTGGCAGTAAAGCGCGATGCCCCTATCGTGGCTCTACCTAGAGCTCGAGTCACGTGGCGTGCACCCCCCTACCCATCCTCCTCCTCTGTTATCACAGCATAATGCCCGTGGTTACCCGCTTGGCCTTCTCGCTGCAATTCAATTTACACTACGCGTAACGTAACCTTTGTTTCCCTGTGAGTAGACTATTATCAGCTTTAGCTTTGTTTTAGTTAATTTCCGAAACAAGAGCACATCTGTTCAACACTTTGATTTGAATCACGACTTCTTCGATACATTATCGTTTTCTCTATGATATTCATTGTTTGGTAGCTGCTTTCAAAATTTTTGTAACATTAAATGTGCTAACGTCTAGGGTAGTAATAGTTACAGCAATATTTGTACAGTGTGGAGGAGAAAACAGCAATAATATCCGTGTTCGAATGCCGCTGTTGTTGTGATGGCAAGCCGTGTAGTCATCGATACCGGTTTGCACGGTCTGTCTCGCACGCGTGGGCGGCGTCTGGGTGGGGCGGCGTGTCCGTTTAGCGCGCCCGCCATGCGCAATTGTACTAGGAGAGCATTACACACGAGGAGCTCTCCGCCACTTGTTTGTAGTAAGGATGTAGTATCTGATTGGTTTTCGCTTGCGTTGCTGCGGTCTCCTTAACCAGAGATCAATCTCAACAGCTGAAGTTGTCGAATGTGCGCGATAAAATATTGTTCGCGTAATCATTTAATTCGAGACTTCTTCAATATACAGATATTTTAACATTTGCCTGCTCGTTTGTCTATCAAATTTTCCATTGAAACAACCAATTTATATCCAGTCTCTTTTCCTCTTGTATTAATTAGTTACCATGGTTTATTGTGATTGGTCACATTCTAATAACAAGCATACAATAGCCGCCAAATTTTGCGTACGACGAGGCGAAGGCTGGAATGAGGTAGTGGCCAACATAATATTCATCTATAACAACTATATGATATAGGTTTTTCCGAGGGTGAAAAACAGTACATTCTTAGGCTATATCTCTGTTCTAAATTGGACTTGATTATGACCAGATGCCTCTCACAAAAAAGTTTCGATGCAGTAGAAGCTAGTCAAGTTTCGTTTTTTTGGTGGTTGTAATTTTTTATAGATTCTTATATAGAAATTATAGTAATTTGTCATTCAAACTTTTTTTTCTTCTGTAAAATTTGTTCTATATTAACAACTAGATTGTTGATTTACTAGCAATATCCCGCATTATTTCGCATGAATTATATTATTATGGTGTGAGGATAGTGATATGTTTATTTTCATCTACTTACTTGGAGATAATTCTCAAAAATTTTAAATTCTTCGTCTTATAGGTTATTTTATTCTAATACATTCCTTTTTATATATCTTTTTAGATCACCCATGAGATGAAATAAATGCAGAATGTGTACCTAAATATGACGAATATTCATATGGTTGCTTCGAGTAATTTCCGTGGACGACATTTTCACGGAAATTACTTTATCGCGTTAATATTTTTATATTTCACGCTGCCTCGTTAAGCTGTCACTGGCAATATCATTCGGTAGGTACGCATAAAAATTGTTTGATAAGTTGCTAGCGTTTTCCCAACTGTCCATCAAGGTGCGCGGGGAGGGTTCAGTGACGCACGTCACGTCTCCACCCGGGTTGCATAACTACTCCATGTTATGCTAACCTAGTAGAGAGTCTGTTTTAGACAGTCAATAATTTTCTTCTTTTCTTTCATTCAAATGTAATTATGTTATTTTTGGGACTAAAATATGACCAAAAAGGTAAACACCAAGGCAAAAAATTTAGAAAACAAAAGAGAGGGAGAGTTGCTCATAAAGGAAAATATAATATAAATTCTTCTATAAGTAATGAAAAAGCTATCGTAATTTGAAAATTCTGCTTGGCATTGTAACGTGAGTAAATGTTGAAAAAACTTGTCATTTCTTTCAATATAAGCCAACTGTTCAAACAACGACCATGAGTTAATTATGAAGAACATATTGTCACAATATTGTTTCGGTGTAAGAAGTTAATCAAGAAAATGTCCGCATAAATCCAAAACTTTTGTAACATCTATAAACTATATATATAAATTCTAGAAAGATAGTTATCTGCCTTGGTAAACATATAGCATATTTTAATATTGATCTTGAAGATACGAAGTGCGTAGGTAGGACTTTATAAAGATGCATGGACCTGACACCTTGCGGGTTGATGTTAAGTGGGGAGAAATTTATTTATGCATTCGTGAGCACCTACTATAAAAACATGACAGGATAACACCAAAGCACGCCTATAAATGACCTCTACGCTAAACCTTATGCATACATTTATATTAATATGGAACTCTCAATACTCAAGGTGCGTAAGAATCGTTTATTCTTTCGTTAAGAGAAAATTTTGTTACAAACTAACTCATCCATACTTTAATTTGGTTTTTAATGGAAAAAACTAAGTGCCTTAGTATCCATCATCCAAATGCAAGAATTTTTCCCCTAAATATTGAACTAGACGAAAATAATATAAAAGTTGTTGATAATACAAACATTTCGAGTATCAATATAGACTCTAAATTACAATGGAGGCCACACTTAGATATCTTGGCAAATAGACGACTGCGAGATGGGCTTACTTTTTCATAGTGTCAAAAAAATACGTTGTTTTGTTGTAGAGATCTAAGCTAACGTAGAAAAATGTTGTATTACAGAAACGGGCTGTGCGGTTTATTTACAAACCACGTGCATCCCCAAGAAATAAAATCAAAGACATTGGTATTCTGACATTGTTATGTCTATACATTTTTAAAAAGATTATATATGTTCGCCAAAAATATACATAGTTTTAAAAAGAAAAGTGACGTACGTTAGGGATTTGAATACTAGGTGCAAAAATAAATTGGTATAATCCCGAAGCTGAGACTTGCTAAGACTAATAATTCATTTGTAGGGAATAGCAAGGCTTTACAATAGGATACTTGAACAACTAACTTACGACGGATACACAAAAATAAACTAATTGCTAAAGCATATTATAGGCTCAAAGACTTTGCCGAAGGGGGCAATGAAAAGCTGTGTTTGAGTGTCTAGTACAGGGTTTCTTAAACTTTTTGCAGTCATGGACCACTTCCACAATTTAAATAATTCCACGGACCCTGTCAAAAATATTGAATAGAAATAGAAATGAAAAAAGCCTTCTTTCTATTACTTAATAAAAAAAACTATTATTGATTCTTTTATTACACTCACTACTTGGTTAATGAGAAGGGTGCTGCTGTTGACCTCAATGAAAACGTTAAATAATTGTTGAATTGTCTTCGACAAGGCAAGGCGCATTTCATATTTACTACACACTTTCCTAGTAAATATGTTTACATACTGACCTACTGCGGACCCCTGATAGACATGCTACGGACCCCTAAGGGGTCCGTGGACCCCACTTTAACAAACCCTGGTCTAGTAAGACTGGCGTCATGGCGTGGGTCTTCGAATTGTTTACAAGCTAGTAATAATTTTTACATGGTAGTTATTTTTATTTTGTTGTATAAAATTCAATGTTATTGTTTGTAAGCTTTCCCGTGCATTATTATTAGCAACATTTTAATCTCTTCAAATCTACAAAACGTGTCTAAAAAGATAAAATGCTAATCGTAAATTTTCTATTGATATTGTAATTTTTGCGTTTCGTTGTCACATATTTTTGTTAACCGTACGTACGTCATTCTTTTCACATAATGTATTTACTCCTCATAAAAAGATTGTTGGGACTTAAAGCGAAATATTCACTATTAATTTTTTTTGTCATATTTTTCCTTGAAACCACGATAAATTTGTACGGACGGATTTCAACATTAAACTATTGGTTGCGCACACGAACGTTATGGGAGTATTTTTATCTACGAACCGGATTATCGTACAAACTACTTCTATTTTTGTGATTATTTTCAAGCAGCTGATTTTTAGCGTGGCGCTGTTGTCAAGTCGCAACGCCACGCGCCATGATAACCACGGACGTCATTATGTTAGAGCACGCCCCTTTATGTGTATCTCTATCATCGCGCTAATTCTGTCTTGCTCTGCCTCGCAGATTTTATACGTTTACAACAGCAAATCGATCTGACCTATAGGTTGCTAGATTTAAGAGTCACTATCGTGTGAGCAATTTTCACTATTGACGTAGTTGTTTGTTTGTATTACCGTCTCTTTCACGACGACAAAAACGTTTCTAGCCGCGGTGACCGTTTCGAACTCTTGTTACTTTATGTTGCTCTGGTACTTTGCCGCCACGGATTGCAGCCGCGGACGAACGGTTGACACGGGTTTGACAAGCCGCTGACCACGATTGCCGGTGAAAGGAAAATCGTCGCTCGAAAGCTTTGTGTATCTTCGATATTTTATTGTATTGACGTTAAGTTTTTGTCTACAGAAGAGGAACCGAAGTCGCCAGTGTCGGTGCGAGTGGTGTCCGGGCTGCCTTTGACTCCGCTCAGCAACGGCGTGGTGCGGGCGACGTCGCCGATGCCAGTGGCACCCCCCTGCCCGCCGCAACTCCCCGCCATCGCCATCGAACCGGTACCGGCGCCGGCCGCCTCCGCCCCCGCGCCCGTGCTCGACTTCGTACAAGAACATTCCAGGTCTCGAACGACGAGTAGTAGTCATGGGTGAGCTATGTTCTCCTGGTATCGGCGCTGTCTCAAACAGCTGAGTATTTGTCGAGTAAGCCGCGCGCATTAGACCTGAGTCGAGCGATTTGTTAAGATAGCCCGTTTCATTATTATTACACAATAGATTATATTTTTCTGCTTTAAGAACACAATTCTTTTACGTTTCATTTCTGCGCCATTAATTAATAAAGACCTTGATCTTGAGCGTGTAGGATTTGAGTACTAATGAGAAAGACACATTTTTTAAATTGCAACGGATTAGAATGTCTCTCTTCGCATATAATATTAGTTCAGCTGTTTTATTACCATCTCGAAAAAAAAACAAAGTAATAAACGACAACAAATAAATGCAAGCCTTGTTCGTAATATTGTTCAACTGCACAAGATTATAAACTTTAATACAACTTTAAATAAATTTTTAATTAAATATAAATGAACTATTTCTACAAGTTACAAATATTATTAACTTTACTAATACAGACTAGAAAAATAAAACATTTTTTTAAATTACGTAATTTTAAGCTCGATACAATAACTGTAACTATATCAATACCTATTCAATTTGAGTCACTTATATGCAAAAACCTAAGTATCGGAAGGATCAGTTAAGATTAAACGATAAGAGCCTTGTGATCACTTACATTTTGCGCAGAGATTGAAGTAGATTCCATTCAGTTTTATTTGAAAAAAAAACATCATAGAAAATCAAATAACTCTAGATGAAATCATCTAATGCCTTTCTCATTGTGTCACAAATCTTAAATTCTATTATCCAACGACTTGGGACTTAGTCATTCTTTGAGACATAATCTTAATCATTATCTAAAACTGCATTAAAGTGAGGTTTTATACCTTTTGTAGAAACGATAGAGCATATTATGAAGTGCTGACTATCTAATTTTAACAGATGAACTTTGAAATGTTGGTCTAATTTCAATTAATTAGATATTATATAAACATATATTAAGGTTGTATACATCATAGAAAATTATTTCATATAGATATTGATGTCACATATTCAAGTCTAGAACCTTCCACCCTATAAATTAAATTGAATTAAATGTAAGCAGGTCACAGTAGAAATTATAATTTATCCTTGTTTAGTCGCCATGTGTTCATGTGTTTTTCAAAGGATTGCTGTCAAGGTTTGTTTTTTAAAATACGTGTATTGAATAATCAATCACCGTGGTATTATTCGTTATTTGCACTTGTTACTATGCATGCATTGGAGTGATCAACTGCATGCATCTTTTATGTTAGGGCTCGGATGGGCCTGTTGAGGACAACTGTAAATTAGAGATTTAATCGAAGCAACATTTGTAGATTTATGAGTTGACCTGTTTTCTTCTGTAAGACAAGTGCGACAACATTTTCAATTCAATGTTCATTATTTTCCTCTCGTAATACTTATTATTCTATCCAAAACCTTATGTGTTTCCAGCTGAATGTTAGAATATTTGTTGTTTTCCATTTCTTAGTCAGCTCATTCACTTTCATTAGGTATCACTATATCACTGTCATTAGGTATAGGGTCACTTTTATCAGAATCATCATTCAAATAGTTCTGCATCTTCAATGACTGTTTTTCCATCCGTATCGTCCACGTAATTATATGTACAATTAATAATTATTATAGTTTTGTTTACACAAATACTACATAGTCTCTCTCTAGTCTTTACTACCTTTATTGTCAAAGGAGATGGCCCAAAATTGCCCCAGAGTCATTTCATGTTTGAATAGTGAAAAATACCGTGAGACCTGGACATAATTATTAATATTGTATTAAAATTACGTAAAATTTATTATTTTGTTTGCTATATACAGAAATGTAGTAGTTAGCGGGGTTTTAAAAATTATAATTTGAAAGTTGCATTTGCGTTGCGGCAGTCTGAATTATGGTAGTTTTCCAATTACAGAGCATAATGCGACTCAGTGGCGCACAATGCCGAATTATGCTGATGCTTAATTGGAACGTGAATTAGTTTTCAAATGCACCAGCAGAGTGCGCTAAGTTCAGTGTTGAAAAAAAGAAATATTCATAGAGTTAGCAATAACCTCATTAATGTGTAAATAATGTGGTATACATAATAATTGGTTGAAAACTATTTACGGTTATTTTAAGTAATTTGGATTTTGATTATTTCATTACCATTTTTTTTTATTTTGAGTAATTTTTGTACCTTCATCCATACTTATATTTATTTTTAACACAGTTTGAATTAACTTTGATTATTTCAAAAAACTACAATGAAACGAAAGCTTTAAATTTTTTTAACAATAAATAATATTACTAACGATTATATATAAATAAAACATTTCGATCAATGCCAACTTAAAGAAAAAACACTTGTTAACTGAGTTCGTATCGATTGCACGCATCACACGAAAACATTGCTTTTGAGAGTGCTCGATTGTGCGAAGTGTTGCTGTAGTTGGAACATTCAACGTTAAGCATTATGCCGCATAATGCGCTCTAGTGCTGTAATTGGAAAACTACCAATATGTGAAGTTCCACTATTATCTCCGTGGTCCGAAATGCGCAAACATTACTAACACTGCGCTCAGTGCAAACGTATCCGAATTGAATACGGCGATATTATACATTTTGCAACATAATATGAGTTGCAGCATTAGTTAAACATGCAGAATTTTCAATAAAGTAAATTTTTATCGACCTAAACTTCATAAATGTTAAATTATATTTTTCATTTCAAGCAGTCTAAATGTTAAGACTTTGATATTTGTGCACATACTGTACTACCTCTTTTTCGTGTGCATCGTTTTAAACGCACATCCCTTTAATTCGAACAGAGTTGTAAGCTAATAGCGCAGAGTAGCTCGATTCGGAACACGGAGTCTGTATTTTGTTTCGTTTCGTAATGTGACGTTCTTCGCTTCGTTGTGTGTGTCGGTGTGTTGTGTGCAAAAAGTAAAGTTCTATGGAGGAAGTTGTTTGTGTTGCGCCTTCATGGAGTTCTTGTTTGTTTGACTACATATAGATAAAAATACTATACATTATCAATCTAGGATAGAAAACCAACCAAAATATAAAAGTTTGATCGTGACGCATGATTTTTTTTTTGGTGGGGCAAACAATGTATGGGGCGTGGGCCATCTCCTTTATCGGGGAAATTCAATTTATTATGGCAATAATGAAGTGTATTAGTACCTACATCGAACAAATATAATTATCACTGTCCACCTTTTCATCGACAGGCTTCCCCAAATTCCTTCCCCGCCTTCGGTCAGCAGTAATGGTAGCAGCAGCAGCAACAGCAGTGTACCCAGGGCTGGAACCCGCGAAGTGCATAACAAACTGGAGAAGAACCGGCGGGCCCACCTCAAGGAATGCTTTGAACTCCTCAAAAAGCATCTGCCTACGACGCCAGACGACAAGAAAACATCAAATCTGTCTATACTCGGTTCCGCGATTAGATATATTCAGGTTAGTGAAATGATAATTAAAATACGTGTAGGTTGGATCCTAAATTGAATTTAACATTAGACCTCATTCGCACGAGCGTTAAAAAAGCGTTGCGTTAAATCCCGGCGTTAGCGCTTTTATAACGTTCACTTTACGATACGATATCATAAGCTCAACGCCCCCCGTTGAAAATACTACACTGCTCGATAAAAAGCGTCGCGTCTATAAAGCGCTGCCGTATGATCATAATGCCTTAAGAAATAGAACAAATGAATTTCTAAGTACATATTATATACTTAAAAATGCATTTGTTATATTTAAACGATTTTTTCGGACGTTAGAAAAGCGCTAGTGAGAACCAGCTCTATAAAATATACTGAATTTATTCACGGTTTAGTTATATTTCTTAAATTATGCAAGTAACGTTCATAATAAAACTGAGTGATTGAACTTGTACAACAAAATGACAATGATACGCAATATTTCAGAACAAAAAATGTTGCCTACGCACCGGGCAAAACCCAAAACGTGTAGTTTGTTAGCTATTTTAATTCTTAGTGGTAGTAAAAAATAAATATAATTAGAAAAAATTAACAATATATTGGTAACAGAATCGACAATTACAGTCTGTACTTATTTGTAGTTTAAATATTTGTCAAATCACGAATAATGATAATTTTCGCTTAACATTTTTAATCCATGTAACCATGATATTTTAACTGTAGCTATTACTAGGAACTCATAAAGTTCGTGGCGCTGTACCTACAATTCCTCTTCAACCGCACTGTACCTACTTTCTATGACTTCATTGAAAATGTTTTGTCGAATACAGTACACATCAATGCTCAGAGGCACGTCAAAGTATACTTTTGTAATGCGATTATTGTACGGCTTCCGTCCTACACACAAAACGTTTCAAACTTTCTGTATTGTCGTTTTTGTTTTTTAACTGCCTTATTTTCGTCGTCAAGCAAAGTTGGTGGAGTTGTTTCGATACATTTCGAAAGAAAACTTTTGTTCAACCAGCAGTATAAAAGAAAGTTGAAATTAGGCTTTGTTTGTACGGACAGTCAATAGACAGGCATGAAATTCATAACAGTGACTAAATAGATACCTATAGCATTGTATATATTTATATATATATCTTGTATATTTATATATCTTTCCAATTTTTTACAACAATCATATAGAGAACTCCTTAATACAAATAAGATGAACGCTGCTATAATTTGCAATATGAACCTATATGTGTATGGGCGCCTGGTACTTTGTGCGTAGGTGCTACGACGTAAGGAACGCGAGTGCGAGCACGAAATGGAACGTCTGGCCCGCAAGAAAATCGCGGCGCAACAACGGCTCGCCGCGCTGAAAAGAGAGGTATCGGTGCGCGCCTCTATTCGCCCTCGCAGTAGCGGTAAGTTAACTTTATCCAACTTATGCGGCCCTGGTACAATTGGTTGAGATTATTTAATATTTGGCGCTTTGCACGCTATTAATTAATTAAACAACAACTTTTATTAATATAAAAATAATAGTTATTATTCGTTCTACTCGGACAACATAAGGTATAACAGTATTTATATTCTGCAAATATTTACAAGTAGCGCTATCTGTGATGGCATTTTATAAACTAATTGTTGTAGTAACTAATTGTATATTGATAATAATAATAATTTTAAACACATTTATCAACTTTGATATGATTTTATTAATTCTTTATTTCAGATACCACGTCAGAAATCAAAAATATTGATGAAACAATTAATGGTCAAGTTCTAAGAATTCCTATAAGTGTAAGTACTGTAGCTTATTTAGCTATTCATTAATAACAGTTCAGACATATAGTTTATTGTTATCTAAGCCACATTTAAGATTTAATTGTAATAAACGTAATAATTGCATTTACAGATTACATCTTCACCGCCGCGATGCGTGAAACGGGTGGAGGGGTCGCCCCCCCGCACCTTAAATCTGAGCACGAAGTTGCGCACGTTGCCCTTACAGATAACTCCCACCACTTCGCAGGTATGGACTCCTGGTACCGCGTTACAAATTAGAGCTGACTAATCTTGGATTAGGAGTTAGAAACTGGTTAGAATGGTTTATGATGGTGCATAGTACCGCCATCTATAATCTGCCATTTAAACGATTTTTATCACGGAAAACAATCCTGTGACTGTGAGTATGAAGGAATTGCATTTGAATGAGATTTTGGAAATTGTACCTACTGGGTTCGTGTTTTTAAAGAGTAGTTAATTTTGAAATTACATCGCAATTATTTTATTTATTTATTTGGCTAACAAAACTGATAATTGTTATTTTCACTACAAGTGCGGGAAGCCTGTCATTGCAACGAGTTCCGACAAATGTCGTCCCGAGCCGAAGGCGAGGGTTGACAGTCGGAACGAGTGGAAATGACAGTCCCGCACGTGTATTGAACAACTATTTTTAATACAGTTGCGAAAAAATGAAACAATAAATACGTAGCAACTATATGTAGCAATGTACCTGCTTTTGGACTTTACAGGTAAAATACTCACACTCGCATTTTCAGCAATTAAACATAATTCCGGTGGTGTTAAATCAATTAAAATGTTATCAGAGTCACTCATTTTATAGAATTATTAAACTTTTAAGCAAATAACAATAATCACGCAGAGAAAATTTTAGAAAAATGGCGCCAAATATGTCGTCGTACGTACACAGTAGTGACAAAGCAAATGCGTGCTATGCTTTGCTTACCGTGTTTTTAAAGGCAAGGTCCAGCCGTGCTTTTTGTTATGCTTTGCTTTTAGGCATGCTTTTACAATACAAAATCTGGTAGACCAGTCAGATTATTTAGCGCAATCTTAACTTAGCATGCTAGAAAAAAGCAGGAAAAAAGCAAAATGTGCGTCAGATTCAAGCCATTTGGTAAAGAAAAAGCACTAGTGCGTAATGGTGGTCATCCCGCACGCTAAACAGCCCTGCAATATACTACTTTTTGAGCAACTGTATTAAAAAAATCATTCCTTAGACTGTGCACATCTTAAACTACGAGTATATAGATAAAATAACAGACATTACCTTACTCGCGATGTACCGTTACGGAATTCGAATGTTTATCAGGTCAGTTTTTCGATTTTGTCGTATTACAAAAACAAATGAGTGCTTATGGTACACAACAAACTGTCAAAATAAGATTTCGTGCATTAGTACAGTAAGCAACCTCTGCAACCTTAACAAGCTATACTGTTTGACCTTTGGACCGTTCTTATGTCGCTCGTAACAGTGGCGGTTTTCGTAGTGTAAATGTATAGCTTGAATGGGAGCTTACTGTACTTATTATACGACCAGTAGAACCAACGGTAGAACACTACGGGTAAACTACTGTACTAAACATAAATATCAACATTTAAGTAGGTACGGTGTTACTACAAAAATTGTTTAAACACCATCTTAAGTTGGACATGTTTAAACACGATGCTGTTTCATTTGTTTTAAAAGGATAGATAGTGACAGCATCATGTATCATCATGTAGTAATAGGGATGATAACTGAATTCAAATTTTCACGTCTCGTCATAAAATATAAAAAAACCGTAGAAAAAGATACAATCCTGTGAAATTAGAATTAAAATCGGCTTAGAAATACATTAGATACAAGCATTTTAAGTTGTTAATTTGGAAGCGATTAGACAGAAAAATCCGACATCAACCGTGACGTCATTGTGTAGTACGGCCATATAAACTCCATGTAAATTGCTGTTTTGCTAGAAAGAGATGGAGAAAAATCTTTAATACCTTATATCTTGGTTGTTTTTTTAGTTATTCGAAAACAGATTTTTTCTTTCAGTTAATTATATGAATGACCTTTTATTAAAGCAAAAAAAAATTCATCATCTATGTACTGACCTACAAAGTATCAAAAACAAAAATGAGACCGAAATAATGGTAATAAATAAAAATTGACACGTTTGGTTTTTATAAAGTTGGGAGGGATTATTGGGGATATATTTAGCGAATATTGTTTCAAAATGCGCGAGGCTATGAGTCAAACAGTATGCTGAAAATGTGTTAATATATGTAACTAAAGAATAAAATACCTATATAAGTCACTTACACTAAACAAGTTTAAGTACCAGCAAGTATAGAACAGTTGGCCGTCGCGGGACGTCCGGCAGATGTGAAACAATCTATATTAATATTGGAATTTAAAAATTTATAAATACCTATGACGAGCGAAGCAGCAGTGGGTATAGTAGACGTGCACGAGCACGCAGACAAGGGAGTCGGGAGCGGTAGCGCAGAGGAGGCATCACGGCATGGTAGCGTCACAGAATAGATAATAGTACTACGTACAGAAGGGCCACTCACCTCCTCGCACTCATTTCAAATACCTCACCCCACCCGGCACTTCGTTGTAGACATCACTGACACATAAACAAGGGCGCGCGCGATCGCTCGGACGCGGCGACAGCGACACTTCACGTTCACCGAGTAGACGCGAGCGCCGGCCGATAACAGAGACAGCGCTATGCGGGTAAAAGAGGAGGCAGTCGCTGCACTTCTCGCGTCATTTCGATTGATAACCGCGCACTCAGCCCTACTAGATTCCACGTACACATTTGCGCGTGTACAAACGTCATTTGCTTTAGTAGTAGTAATAGGTAATTGATTTGCGAACGTTGTATGGAGTGTCCGGGGTGTGGTAGCGTGTAGCGTCATGCTGTTAGCCGGCCGTCACGGCATACGAGTCGGTTTTACTGCCAAGGAGTGCCTATAGATGTTTCACGTCAAAAACAAAATTGATACGACCAAATCATACATTCGTTAATTGTTACAAAACACCAAGGCCTTGATTCGAATATATGCGACATTGGGTTCGCACTCTATACAAAGCTGAAAGTTTAACGCATATAAATCACTAATCTTAATAAGATACTAATAAAAAACGCCAGAAGGTATTGACAATAAAAGGATGATACCTACAATAGTTAATTGACGATTTTGTATAATTATCTTGTATGTTTCGTTATGTCACGAAGTGTCGTCGTGCAAAAATATGAAAGTTCTCTGAGCAGCAGGCCTGTTTTGAATCTTTCATTGTATGACATGGTATAAATTTTGAGAAAAAGAAGTCATGGAATGCTTCATTTCGTATTACCGATTTCCAATGATATCATCACTGGCATAATTTCAATGATGTCATCATGATATAATGAACGAATGATCAAAACTCTAACCGAAAATCTTATTTTTCGTTTTGCACTATGATGTGATGATAATGATATCATTTGAAAACCAGCCCCCTAGCATGTCCACCAAAACACGATATGATAAAGCGGTTTATCGCGGTGAACTGTCAAAATACAATAGGGTTTCGTCGTATTTTGACAGTTCACCGCTATAAATCGCTTTATCATATCGTGTTTTGGTGGACGTGCTGCGGGGGCGAGATCGGTAATAGGCCTGCTGATTTGCATCAAAAAGGATAGGTTTTTGGGAATTATCATTTAGCTTTTGTATAATTATTGACGATTTTGTATAATTATCTTGTATGTTTCGTTATGTCACGAAGCGTCGTCGTGGAAAAATATCAAAGTTCCCCGAGCTAATTTGCATCAAAAAGGATAGGTGTTTGAAAAAAATCATTTAGCAGAACAATGAGGATATACCGTCAGCAACGTCAAACTTTGCATTTGCATTACGAAAGCCGTCGCTATTACGAGTGACATAAGTGCGGTCTCGAGGTCTACATGTTAAGAATGGCGTGTTGTTATGTGTACTCTACATCTGAATGAACAGATTATGGCGACGAAAATAAATGGGGTAACAGGGATTTATTTAAATCATACTTCACATTTAAGACTCTCCTTACCCATAATTTTATCTACATTATTAAAGATCCCTACTTAATATTGTACATGCGAAAGTAGCTCTGTCTGTTTGTTACACTTTCACGCCTAAGCCGCTTAACCAATTTCAATAAAATTTGGTATATATAGAGATAGCTTAAGCCCTGAGGAAGGGAGGATACTCACGATATAACTGAATTCCTCATAGACAAAGTCACGGGCAACGGTTAGTTTTATATTTGTCCTTTGATTGAGTTTTCTACATCGTAGTTCTTGTCGTTTTCAGGTCGTGCGCACATCGTATGGTCCGAGACATAATACTCTCACTTTGACAACATTGACTTCGGCGGACACCAATCATCAGGTACTGTACCCCAGTGGTTTAAGCGAGGGTATTAGGTCTAAAAAAATATATATATTAAAATAATTTCATCAATAAATAAAAAAAAACCTACATTTCCTGTCTTCTAACAAAATGCGTACAAAATTAGTAACTACCCACAAGCGTTGTATATTACTGGATATCTTAATAATGAATACGGTCAAATCTTTTCTACCGAATCTGATGATAAAAGAGAGCCAATGTATTGGTCTTTTTTTTTTAGTTTCTGCCACTCAATGCGGTACTATTGGGCATTTCTCTAAATTTCAGTTGACGACCTGCAGGCCTATTCTGTAACTTCGGTTGCTAACTAGAACTGTGATTTTTGAAAGGATCTTTATATCCATTACCGCTATCACGAACGCTGCCGTAACACCATAAGATCACTAAACCAGCAATGGATATAAAGTGTCTTTCAAAAATGACAGTTCCAGTTACCAACCGTAGTTAGCGAATAGGCCTGCTGAGCCGATAACGGTGGGGTGTTGACTATATGAAACGATTTAAAAAGAGGAACATTGCTCTTTCTTTTGGCACGCGAAGTACCACGTTTTATCAAATACATGTCTGTGTTAGTGCCAAGCAATCATCACAGCTCATATACGTCCCCACCGAGGGGCTCGAGCCTACCCTATATTAGGGTGATTAGGCCTTAGTCAACCACGCTGGCCCAGTGCGGATTGGTCGATTTCACATACATCATTGAATTTCTTCGCAGATGTATGCAGGTTTCCTCACGATGTTTTCCTTCACCGTAGGAGCGTTAGACAAATGTACATATGAAATTCGAAAACGAAAAACACATTGGTACATGGCGGTCTCGAACCCGGACCTCCCGATTAGAAGGCAAGTGCCGAGTCCACAGCGCCACCGACGCTCTCAGTGCCAAGCAATAGGAAGCGATAAAAGAAATCTAAACGAAACAAAAATCCAAACAAATGGTCATAGTTTATTGCTGGAGATCCCAGAGTAGGTGAAAAGGAACCTATATAGCCGAAAATTTGAGAAATTAATTCGAATTTCATGGAAATTTTCCAGAATGGGCAACTGGAAAATGGGGTGACGAATACGCTTAGCACCACCTTAGTGCACCCCGCGCAGATACATCTCCCAATCTCTCAGGTGAGTCATTGTTTTAAAATAATAAGTATATGACAGTTGTAATATATGTTCATCAAACCAATTAGATTATTTGTCCACAACGCTACACAAATCTCCCATACCTAACGATTTCAGTCTTCTAACGACTTCGCAATACTAAATTCACGCCGGAACTCAAAAGCGGCGACATTTGCTTGTGTATAAACGATGTTAAATGTACAAACTTTACTCAGAATACCCCTGAATCTTCCATTATTTTTTACTTATTCGCCATTACGTTCTTTGGAATCGGTCACAAGCTTCACACCACTCACACTACCAGAAACTAGTTCTTGCTGTAGTGGAAAATTGCAGCTTGGTTAGGTTTCGCAAAATAAAAGAATCCATTTTGTAAATCAACATAATTCTAGTTACTCAATGATTTTAAAAAGTTTAATACAGGGTTAGAAAACTTCCGCTTTCTAGGCTCGTTGCTTGACAATTAAGGCTCGTATTAATAATTGCATCTCAAGAATGAGCTCGATCTTAAGATACTGTTTTTGACAGATGTTCCATACATTAAACGTCAAAACTGCAACTTAAGATCGCTCTCAACTTTGAGACGCGTTTATTAATACGAGCCTTAGAGTATGATGAAGGTAGTAAGTGATAAAAGGAGTTTACTCGGTCCACAGGTGGTAGGCAGCGGCGGACTGGTAGTAGGTCCGGCGGCGTTACAACTACTGTCCACGGGTGGCGGGCTCCGCGTACTGCAAACACCCGTACACACCAACGGTCAGTTATGTTGCCCTAGTAATATCCTAACGAACGCCTCAAACCTCACCTCATCAATTCAACGTTTTGTTTTTTTTTTAAAGAAACCTTCACGAAAACATAAAAATATTTGAAAAATTTGGAAAAAACTCAGTGTGGATTCTGTTTACTGCGAGAATGTAATGCAATTACACAGGAAGAAAGAAAAAACAACTAACGCAGATAGTAGATTCATACACTTAATTAAAAATGCTGTGTAATTGTCAAAGACATCTCAAGAAGAAATATAAAAATAATATCTATAATGAATTGTATCCGGCATTATTTTTCGGAAGTCCATTGTTAATGAGTAGGTATAAAAGCAATAACAAAACTGCCGTAAAAGATGTCAGTAATTGGTACAAACTACGCAGGCCAAGGTTGCCCTCCCTCAAATCGCGAGCGACAAGGGAATATCACTACCCCAAAACACAATCAGTACCACACTATACAAATACTGAGTTTCATCACGATGTTTCCGTTGGAGCTAAGCGAAAGCGACAACATCCTGAAAATGCCACTTACTCAATACTCAAAAAATGTTTCCAAAACATACAATACTAGCTGTGCCCGCGACTTCGTTCGCGTGGATGTCGGAAAATGAAGACGTCGTACATTTTTCCCGTTTTTGCAACATTTTTCATTGACGCTCAGCTCTTATTAGTTGTAGCGTGATGTTATATACAGCTTTCCTCGATGAATGGACTATCCAACACAAAAAGAATTTTTCAATTTGAATCAGTAGTTCCTGAGATTAGCGAGTTCAACCAAACAAACAAACTCTTCAACTTTATAATAATAGCTTTATAATATATCGGATTTTTGCATTTGAAGATTTTTAAAATCATTCACTCGTGTTATGAAAATTGCTCCTATAATAAAAAAATCTAAATTTCAGGCGTTACTGTGGATAGTCACAGGCCAAAAGAAAATGGCCTCGTGTCACCGACGCCGGTTTCAACAGGTATGTGTTGATGACACCAAAGCATACGTTATGTTCAGTTAGGTAGTAGTTACAATTTACATTGAATACATCGAGCCAGAGACATATCCAATCCAGCGACTTAAAGAAAAAGGGAAACATATTTTTTGTGTGACCTACCCAATTCTTTCGAGGTTAAGGCGAGGTTTCTCAGGAAATCTCTATGCGGTGACTGCTTTATTGCAAGAAAATATAGTTTATAATTGCATAGCTTCTAATGTCGCTTACGCGCTGTGACCGCACGAAAACGTTACTTTTTACACGTTTTAATAATCGAATTTTGGAAAACTGGAGTACAAAATAAAAAAAATATTTTTGCAATATTTTTTTATTTCAGTAAGTAGCAGACGAGCAGACGGCCCACCTGATGTTAAGCGCTAACCGCCGCCCATAGAATTCGCCAATATCAGAGACATAGCTAAGTCGCTGCCAACTTTGAAGATAATGCTCTCTTCAAACCTCTATTGAAAAGGGACATGTCGTAGCGTTCGAGAAACACAGCAGTGGGAAGTTCGTTCCAGAGGCGACATGTTCGTAGTAAAAATGAGCGCTGAAAGCGAACTGTACCAGACGGCATTGCTTCCAGGTAATATGGATGAACCCCACTGCGGTGTCGAGTGGTACGATGATAGAAAGGTGACGTTGGTACCAAGTTGAACAGTTCCTCGGAGCACTCATCGTTCAAGAGACGGTAGAACACACAGAGAGCGCTAAAGTCCCTCCGTGAGCTCAGTGACTCTAGCGAGTCCGTTAGATTGGCATCCCCGATGATTCGAGTAGCTCACCTTTGCAGAGAGTCAAATGGATCCAGCTGGTATTTAGGAGCCCCTGCCCACAGATGCGAGCAGTACTCCACATGCGAACGAACTTGGGCCTTATAAAGTACAAGGCGTTGATAGGGCGTGAAGTACCGCTTCGCTCTACTAAGCACACCGAGCTTCTTGCTGCCTAGTTTGACCTTGCTATCCAGATGGCTCCCAAATTGGACTTTACTCGTGATCTCGACACCGAGGATACCAATGCTTTCAGAGATTTTAAGGGATACTCCTTGGAACTGGGGCGCTAATGAAAAATTGTCTTTTTGGCAGTAAATGCGCAAACCTGCGTCTTTGTGGGGTTGAACTGCACTAAATTCATATGCCCCCATTCTGAGCCCGCCCCAAAGTCTTCAACTTTAGACACAAGCTGTGACCGTCTCTCCGACACGGAGTTCCGGGAGACATTCTGATGGTTGGTGTACCTCGCATCACCCGTACTGTCATCCGTATAGCAATAAATGTTCTCTATCGACAACAAATCATTTATATGCAGAATAAACAGCGTTGGGGAGAGAACCGAACCTTGTGGAACTCCAGCATTAATTGTTTTAGTCTCGGAACACGAACCATCAACAACGACTTTGATGCTCCGACCATCCAAAAAGCTGGCGATCCATCTGCAGAGTCCCCCGGGGATTCCGTAGGATGGTAACTTCGCTAGAAGTGCTCTACGCCAGACCCTGTCAAATGCCTTGGCGATATCGAGGCTGCCGGCGAGAGCTTCACCGTTCCTCTCCAAAGCTTCAGCCCATGGATGTGTCTAGAAAATAAAATCTGTTGTAAAATATTGAACAGTGATGTTTGAATTTCTTTTCCATCAAATGAAATATTATTAATCATGTTTCTGTCTTTAAAATGTTTAGATAATAGGTTCAACAATCTCATATGTAAATTTAAGAACTGTGTTTTATATTTGTGGCCGGACGGTAAATTGAAATTGTTTGAAAACGGAAAAGTAGCGAAAAAAACGGTCTTATGCATACCGGTGACTTAGCCAGAAAAACGTTTTGGCACTATGCCTTAGGCATTTTGAAGAATGAGGCAATCGCCTGAATTTTGTCAGTAGTGGATGATTATTGTCACGTGGCGATATTAAACCAACAGGAGATGTAATGCCGGTTACAGCATCTTCACGGCAAAGGGATTTTGAATTTTAAGCGCACTGGTCTGAGTTTGCTACGTGTGAGCCATAATCAAGACAAAAGATCAAAGGAGCTTATTTTAAGTCTAATTCAACTAAAGAATATTGGGATCTTGTGGTATATGTCTACCTACGATACAAATATAAGTAGTAGAATTTCGATGTGATGATTTCTTTGTTGCAGAAGGCAGCGTGGTTGTAAGCGGGCTCACGCCAATCGTAGTGTCGCAGCCCGCACACTTGCTGCATACGCACACGCTCACACACAAGGTACACTCATATTGGGTTAAAACCATAGAACTATACAGGGTGTAAAGAGACCGAACGCGAAGCCGAAACCGACATATTGAACCTATTGTCAGTATTATTTTTGTCTTCTAGACCATACCTGAGAAATTAATAGGTAGTTACCGAGATATTTATGTTTAAAGTGACAATTATTTTTTCCGGGTTTTTATACCAAGCCGTTTGGAACATTAATTGTTCATTTTCGACAAAAGGAACATCAAAGAAAAAAATCAATATTTAATAAGAAATATTTTTTTTAATTTACTTTTGTCGCCACGGGCCGCTGAATCACATTGCGTAGTACTTTTTACAGTTAGTAAGGTTTAAAATTAAAATAAAACTAAAATATTTAACAAAAAATAATAAGACTTCAAAACCACAAAATAAGTAAAAAATAATACTTATAGGAATACCAACATCACATTTTTTATTTTGTGTGAAGCCGGTGCGGATATTCAATGATCATAAGTTAAAATTTGGCACCGACTTCAATATAAAAAATGTGATTGTATATTATTATTCTTTCATATATTTTTGTGTTTTTGAAGTCATTTATTATTTTTAGTTAAATCTTTTTTATTTTATTATTTTTAGTGGTATTAAAACCAGCTCACCAAAGTAACTACAAATAATACAAATGAGGGTCAATACGCGCCTATTGTTTTTAAAAAACTAACTTCTAACACCTAAAAGTGAAGAATCCTTCCACCATCAGCTCGGCTTATGACTACCAGTCGCAAATACCTAAAAAGCTTTAGAAAAACGTGAAACGCATTGGACGTACAGTAAGCTCCCGTTCAAGCTTTACATTTACACTTCGAAAACCGCCGCTATTACGAGCGACATAAGAACTGTCCAAAGGTCAAACAGTATAACTTGACGTGGAGCTTACTGTACCTTTAAAATTTAAGGGTTTTTCTTGACAATGGGACCAATCGGGAAGTATGCCCTTGAAAACAAAAAAGAATTTTCCAAATGAGTTAATAAATGACAGAGTTTTGAGGTAACAAACATACAAAAAGAACACACAATCGTATTGATAACCTTCTCCCCTTTGAGAAGTCGGTTAAAAACACAAAATACCTTGTTGTTCAATAAATTAATGGCCTTATTCATAAAAATATTTAAGCAATGTTTTAGTTAAAAAATGTTGCTGTCACTTTCAATCTCATTACAAAAGAAAGGACATCAAAAGAGACAGCAACATTACTTAACTTAAACATTGCTTAAATATTTTTATGAATAAGGCCATCAATGTTTAAATTATTAGTATGGATTTTATGCCCTTAGAGCATAAAATCCATACTAATATTATAAATGCGAAAGTAACTCTGTCTGTCTGTCTGTCGCGTTTTTACGCCAAAACTACTGAACTGATTTAGATGAAATTTGGTATAGACATAGAGTCCCAGGAAAGGACATAGCATAGCTTTTATCGCAGAAATCACCCCTTAGGGGGAAGAAAAGGGGGGTGAAAGTTTGTATGGGGAATCAATTACCGCTGAACCGATTTAGATGAAATTTGGTATGGAGATAGTTTGATATGTGGGGAAGGATAAAGAATAGTTTTATTCGCAAGGAAAAGCTAGTTTCCTATAATTTACAGATAGTTGATATTATTTTTTTATAAAATAAATCGCCTAACACATGAATTTAACGAGTTCAATAGCTCGTAATCTAGCGTTAAAATCACGTGTCCTTTCCAGATGGTTGAAACGCAGATGGTGAAAGGGAGCGTGGCGCCGCTGACGGTGAGCGCGCAGTACCTGAGCGCAACGACGATCGTGAAGCCCGTGGTGGTGGTGGGCGCGCCATCGCCGCCGCCACCGCCACGCGCCCCCGCCTCCTCCCCGCCCGCGTGAGCCCCCGCCCCCGCCCTCGTCGCCCCACTCTACTACCTCTCCTGCCTGCACACTCCCCGCCATTTATGCGCTCCTGGTACACGTACGCTTTGCTCACACACATAGAGTGCAATTTTTCTCGAAAATACCATTAATTTTAGACTGAATTACGCTTTTATACTACTAGGATTCTAAATTTTTAAACAGGTATTTCTTAAATTCTGAAAAAGTTTACTTCCGGCACTTCATGCCTGCATGGGTAAAATTTTGTTTCAATTATCACATGCAGAGTATCTTTACAGATTTCATTGTCAATGGACCTTTGTAAGTGAATGTCATTTTTCTTGCAACTTTGGACTCTCACACTCTTTACTTACTCTCTTAATTGTCATCGTGACATACTGAATTGAATAGTCCTGTGTTGAGTACATTCATAACTAAAAAGTTTTATTACGATTAGCTTAGAGAAAACATCCAAGTTCATGGATAATTAATACAATGTGCTTTTTATGCCTTATTGAGCTTTATAATGGAACTAAATCATGAACTTGGTGTTTAAGTTTTTCGGAAGAGTGAGCTGATAGAATTGAAGTTCCCAATCCAAGTTCCTTCCCGATTAGCAACTGCCGGATTTACGTTTTGGAAGAGAAACCGGTCTCCGCACACTGCCAAAGTATTCTCTAGCAATAAATTTGGTGCGAGTGACGTTCTTGTGTTCAAGTCCCTGCGCCCAAAATTAGACATCTCTTTCACGTGGCGCAGCGTCGGACAGGAGTGAGTGAAACAGAGTGATTTGCGCGCGTCTTATGTTAAGATGTCGCGATTTTATGCAATAATAGTGGTTTTCGAGGACGGTGAGTGACAAACGTGGCGTTGGACTTTCGAAAAATCATCGTACTTTTCGCCGTTTCTTCGGATATACTTATATTTTTCTATTGATACCACGGTCCATATTGTGATGACATACAATAATGTAATAGTTTCGAGTGAGTGTAATAAATCCATTATTTAATTTCTATTTATTTTTAGTAGGTACTTTAAGGGAGCAAATTATAGTCGAAACAAATTATTTGGAACTATTTTGGAGCGGTTCCCTCTATTAAATTTTGTATTACATCGTAATAGAAGTGGACGTGGATAGTTTTTATCAAAGTTAGTGGTAAGAAAATAATGAACACAGTTTTCTGAATTTCTTACTAAAATATGTTCATGATAACTAAGTGATTCATGGCAACAAATTTTCCGTTCATTGTAAAATGTAGGTTTAGGGTCAAGTGTACTTGTTATGTATAGAATAACAAGATAAAGTTTATTTTTTCTAATAATCTGTGATGCATGCAGTTGATACTGTAGAGAACTCTGTACAAAGATGTCTTTATAAGTGTTGTCAATTCCTAACAATATGTGTTATCAAAGTCAATAATGGATATTTAGTATGATTAGGTATTAAAAATTGTGGCTTATATGTGTAAATGCAATATTAATTTTGATGTTATGTGATAATTAGCATTGAGCTCAAGAAACCAGAAATTCGGTGGCGATTGCAAAAAAAGAGATTGTCTTGCTACAGACAGATTTTTTTTAAACTAGCAGGTAGTAATTTTGCATAGAAACATGTTAATATTAAATGGATAAATTTTATCTGCTAGTAATGAAACAGAACTTTAGTGCTTAAGGACTTATCATTTTAAGTTTGGTGATTAATGATTAAAAGAGTTAAATACAATAACTAACATTAACTGAAAGTACTAGGAGAATATATGATATAGGAGTTGCAACCGACTGGTTTCTTGTGCTGGCACGGGCCGTGCGGCCGTCCTCACAGTGTGCCTAAGCAGGATTATATTCAATGGAATATTTCAGTCAAGCTAAGTCAGCTTGAAGACTCGTCAAATTAAGTTTTGCCAGAATATAGCTCTCATCAGTCGGAGATGAAACGCCAATTACTGGCAGTATTCGAGTTCATCAGTCAAGAAATAAACAATACTTTTTAGCTTGGCTGATAAGGTAAGTGTACGTAGTTTCAGCTTGTCGAAAAAGTCTTGAAATAAGCACGCTAATTTCATTGTCAAGAGCGTGTCCCAAATAATCTTTTGTATGGAAAAATAGAGCTGTTGTCATAATATAAATAACTCTATTTTGCCAAGCTGATGTATGTGAAAGTTACATTATGGTACCAATATACACGGTTATTTTTTTATCACCCTGGAAAATTTTAGGGACGCTTCAGGACACATCCAATATTATATAAAAAAAAATTAAAAAAATTAAAAAAAAATTTTTTTTCAATATTTAAAAAAAATCTCTTAAAATGCTGCTCTCAACTAGTGCAGCATTTTTTGTATTTTTTAAAAAATTAATATAAAATTAAGGAGGGGGGTTATTTTTTTTATTTATATTTAAATCATTCTAATACCATGTCGTGAAGAGTCCCTTAAATTTTCCAGGGTGATAAAAAAATAACCGTGTATAGTATCTAATTTATAAAAATCTTGGTATGCAAATAGGGTTGCCACCCGTACTTTATTATAAAGTATTGTACGTTATTTCGGGTAATTGTACTCTATACTTTATGCCAACGATAAAGTACGCGAAAATACTTTATTTTGCGTGATCTGATTTTTCTAGGATTCATTTAAATTAAAGATACAAAAAAGTTTATTGTAAGAATATTTGCGTAATACGGATCGACAGATTAAGTAGAGGTAGCCAGAAGCTCATTCCTGAAAAGCCAAAATTGTTGTCATGTCAAGGCCTTCATAAAAAATTCTTTGTTTTGTTTGATTTATTGAGTGCTTTAAAAATAATACAAAGTGCAATAAAGTTGATAGAAGTAACGAAAAATATTTTTAAGCATAATAATTCATAGTACTTTATCCTGACACAAAATACTTTTTTTTCAACCTTTAAAATCCACAATGTACGTTATTTGGTTAAAAAAAAGGTGGCAACCCTATATGCAAATGTAATTTCTCTTTAGACTAAGATTGTTCTAAGTCACTAAGGTTATGATAACAGAGCTCTCTGTCCTGTTGTTAAGTTTTACCGTCGTGTCATGTTGTTCTTGTTACATGGGTACCTGTGGCCAGCAAATGGGGCACAGCTCATCAAAATCTTCTAAATAGATAAAAATGTAGTTACAACAAATGAGAGTGAGATAGATAGAAGCTGTGCCCCCTATTTTTATATTATGTATCTGTCATTCTGGTTTATGAAAGGGCAGTCATATACATTTTGGACTTTATAACAAAATTTGTGCCAACAGAGTACTTACATTAGAAGGTTATTGGTTAATTGTTCCGTTGAATTCAATAGGAATAATTTCAATCGAGCTTGCACCGTCTGCTCAGGGAATGTAAATACGAATAGGATAAATGATGAGAAAATACTGTATTTCATTGAAACATCATACTGTGACCTTATTACGAGTTTGTGATGTTGTCAATTCAATCAAACATGTACTTATCGAAAAATATTTACGAAGCTTTACAAATTAACAATAATCACAAGAAATGTTATTGCTAACCAATGTTTTTGGTAACATAATGAAAAAAAAAACAATTGTTATTCATATCCACCCGAGGTGCTAGTTATATGGGTTCACATTTTGATTGGATTCTAGAATGTTGACAACACTTAATATGGCTGCAGTCTGTAAAGCGTAGGTTGTATGTATGTACAATTGTACATTAATAAAAAATAAATTCCATTAACGCTTTATACTCGAGCCTACATTCATATAAAAAAACATTAGTTGCCACCCGTAAGTGTGTAGCATTTGAAGAGCGAAATTTTTAAAGGGTTTGGCGGTTTTACCATTTTTATATATCTTCAAATGCATATTTTATTGTAATTTGTGAAGATTACTATTATAGTTTGGTACGTCTAGTGTAATTAATTATAAAAGAAGAGACTGCATCTGAAAATGAAACTTTTGGAAAGTATTGTAGATAATAAAAATAATATATGTATGTATGTATATAGAAATATTAGATCTTGTTTTCAATAGGGGTGGCAACATCTCACAATCGATAGGTGGACGGTTTTATATCAAAATGTGTAACACCAGACAGATAGAAATACAACTGAATTAACATAAATATAGTAGAAATATGAAATGAAATAAAACCTATTCTCTATTGTCTCTATTAACAAATGAAACATGTTTCTGTAAAGTACTTACACGGTAAATAAATAAATAAATGGTGTTACACATTTTAATAGTAAGGCTGGAGATATCAAAAATTGTTATTGTTTAAAACTATTTTATTTACGTCAAAACTGTAAATTTCAAATGTGTTCGTTATTTTTTTATTTATTTGCAACAGAATTATTTTAAAACCAGAGATTATGTCTCGAAATTAGAATCGGACCTAACTTTTTTCTATCCTTCATTTAATCTGCGACTAAGAGCTTTCATGGCCAAACTGTACTTTGTTACCAAAAGAGTTTGGAGATTATTTTTTTTTTGTGGATAGGAATTCTTATGACAAGTCACTGCAAAAGTTCACCCCTCTTCTCCTTTCTCTCCAACTTCTTGAGGTAATAAAGTACAGTTTTACCGCTTTCATTTATTTATTTCCAATTGGTTGGGCTGTGACTTAATTTAGTGAAATTATTTTTTGACTTTTTTATATTGTATCATAATCTTTTTGAAATCCGACCTGTAAAGTCCAATAGTAATAATGTAAATTAAGAATAAACTATTAACATATGGCCGCTCCACAAGAAAGAAAATATTTTTGACAATTTTTTATACGATTATATTAATAAAACAAAAAGCAGTACCAATGTAAAATTAATAATTATAAAGCTTTTAAGTGTACTGTTTATTTTGTCACTTTGCCTAATGGATTATGTTGAATGGATATGTGTATGTAAAATAATATAATGAAGAGAGAAATTTATTTTAATTGTAATATTATTGTGAAGCAAATAATGCTCATGTAAATAAAATGTAGTGTATAAAGTTATAATTATGTTAGAAATACAAAAGAAATGACATATTTAAACTGGCTTTCATTATTTGAGACCATACAAAATAATAAACAGACATTTATAAATCCTTGTCATTGTGCTTTCATCAAGGGAAGACTGTGATTCTTACATTAAAAATAGTAACTACATACCTACCTACTCTATATTTCTTTCAAAAATATAATTATGTTTAAATTAATTATGCTCAGAAGTTGGAATTGAAGAACAACATAAGGAATAAGCATTAAGCTCTTGAGTACATTTATTACAAAACAATAACCGTTTACTAGAAACTAATTTCCATTAAGATGAACTGGCTATGTATGAGTTAAGAGCTATTGGAAGTTAGTCAAGTTCTAGAATAGGTACCTATACTTCTGACATGGTCACATTTATTTTAATTATCAGAATGTATTTACTGAATCGTCATCACCACAGCTCATATACGTCCCCACCAAGGGGTTCGTTCGATTAGGCCTTAGTCAACCACGCTAGCCCAGTGTAGATTGGTTGACTTCACATACACCATTGAATTTTTTTTGCAGATGTATGCAGGTTGCCTCACGATGTCCTTCGCCGTAGGAGCGTTAGACAAATGTACCTACATATGAAATTCGAAAACGAAAAACAGATTGGAAGGCAAGTGCCAAGTCCACAGCTCCACCGACGCCCCAATACCTATTCATAATTGAAACATCTTAATTACAGAAACAATAGACAAGATAGGTATCTTATGGAGTCATATAATTTCTGAATGTGGATCAAATTGAAAATTCAATTGACTTACCCATTAGGTACTCAAAAGTAATAATGAGAGAGGACCGACGTTAACCTTGCTTGGGGGGTACTATCTTGCTTTGCTGCTTGGTTCTCTATTGAAACTAAATAGCTTTTGTAGTACTTTTTATAAACCAATAGCGGCTCTTGAGTTAACTACTATCTACTCAATTAAACATGTAAGTATACGGTAACAAAAAAAGATAGTTATACAAACTTTGGCATCCTAAGCAATACGGTATTTAATATCAGAGAGAATATAACCACTAGTCAATATAATTATCATCACACGAGCAGGTATTTAAATTAAAAGAAACACGTTTATATGTACGTAATGTATTCATTAATAATTAGAAAACAAACTTTGAGTTTGACCAACTTGTCAAACAATTAAACAAAATCAAAATTAACTTTTTAATTTTATTGGCCAGTGGCTGGATACAAGTCCTTTAGCACGAACTTTTTATTCATTCCAGTGCACTGACCTCTATAATTATAGATTATAGAGGTCAGTGTTCCTATAATTATAGAGGTCAGTGTTCCAGTGTGACCATCTCAAAAACAGAAGAGAGCCTCAGGGTGTAGTTGTTGTTGAAATATATGTTTGTTTAATCTTAATTCCTTTGCCACTTAGTTTGGTAGTCTTTGACACTGTTCTATAAGGATCTGTGATTTTTTCTTATCTGTCTTCCCTTCTAAGTTTTTGACAATTAAAGATGGACAATTTTATATAATAATTAATTTTAATATATCGAACTAATCGCTTTGCATCATAATTGTGACACGATAATTTAGTGTTAAACAAACACAAACATTATCAACTATTGGTGATATTTTATTTGCTGTCCTGTCCCTTGCCGACCTGCTGCGCTGCCAACACTAACTTCACTTTCCATCAGTTGTCCGGTTGTTTTTTAACTTAATTCAATTCAATTTTTAGTTTGAGTGGCTTCTGTCAGATTTGACAATTGCCACAGAGGCGTTGAACCTCAAAACAATCACTAAAGCTGCTTTAGTTATTCTTCTGAGCGTTGAACGGATTGCAGCAACCAAATCTTTTATCTCCCTCTTTCACATGAATTTTTATTTGTCTCTCTTTCTATAAGATGACATTTTAAATTATGGCCTCCAAAATCATCGAATCACGTAGGATGGCGGCTGTACACTCTCGACGAGTGCTCTCGTCAAGTCTCGCCGAGAGGTCTCGCCCGAGAGACCTGTCAGCGAGTGCTTAGCATGTACACTCTCGTCTATTCACTTGCTGTTTTGATCACCGAGAGGATGGACGCGTTATAAGTCGCTTCCGCTGTTTCGCTATTCATTATTTTATGTATGTACACGCATATCATACAAAAAAAAACAAAAAGAGTGGCGTAAAAGAAGATGGTAGATGGTCGCTATGCATCGAAACCTGGACGTGGTAAGTCAGTCATTGTTCCACATATTTGATTCGTTGCTGACAACTTGCAGACACGTGTGTTCAGAGCGGTTGCTCGCTGTGCACTGCACACAGAACACATATGCACTAGCGAGAGTGTACATCAATGCTCTCGCCGTTCCTCGCTAGACGTGCCGAGACCCTTTGACTCGGGCACAAAAAACCGACACGGGAGCGAGAGCGGGCGAGTAAGCACGAGACATCCCGAGGCAAGCCGAGAGCTACCATGTTCACTCTCGCAGTCGGCCTGTCTCGGGGTGTCTCGGCGAGAGTGTACAGCCGCCAGAGTATTTCAGAGCTGCGTTCAGAAACTACGCTCGAGTGCACTCCGAGTGCACTCTGACAGAAACCGACCGGTTCAGAGCCTTGGGGTAAAAAACGCTTTGACAGGCGGTTAGTACACTGTGCCCGTTCAGAAGTTTCGAGTGATGCAACCAAACAACCAACTCGAGCGTAGGGTGAAAAACACTCTGACATATTTTATGTCAAAGTCGATGTCAAATATGCAATGTCGAGGTTAAAAATACGCGAATTATTTATTATTTTACTAAATAATACTACTTTGAACTCTTTTAAGCCTAATACGAGGGAAATATAGTGATTTCTATGTGTTGTAATTATTTTTATGTAGAAAAATAGATATTGACTGTTAATTTCATAGTAAGGATTAGTAATATTTTGCCCTTTGCTTGATCTTGATCGGCAAGGTACAAACTAAAAAAAAATATAGCAACCGACCCGTTCTGAACCTCGGAGCGAGTGTGAAAAACACTCTCGGTTGCATTACTCTGACCTTCGGAACGCAACTCAGTAATAAACGTCAGAGCGTTTACAACCATCAAATTCGACGGTTGTTCGGTTGTAACAACTCGCTCTGACACTCTAAGGTCTTGAACGGGCCGGTTGTTTCACCCGCGCGAACGCTCGAAGGTATTGAATGGGGTTAGAGCGAAAAGTTGTATTTCGCGCTAAGGCTCTGAACTCTCTCATAAAATATGTCAAAATCTGCCAAACGTGACCCAAAAAAGTTACAAAATATCCCGTCTTCTTATTGCATCATTATAGACGGGATTTCGGGAATATGTAAATACTAGCTTTTACCCGCGACTTTGTCCGCGTGGAAGTGCTTTTTTATTGATTCCCTTTACAAATCCCCGCCCCCGCTTTTTGCACCCCTAAGGAATGATTTCAGAGACAAAGCCAAATTAAGAAGATGAGGGTGACTTTTTTATTAGCTATAAAAAACAAGCTTAAAATTTAAAAAATACAGTGAAAGAATTTTTATGATATTTAAAAAACTGTATTTTTTTGAAATTTTTGAAACTTGGGAGTTCATAGTGTAGTGATAGCCCTTAACCCTTGCTTGCACCCTTGTAGTGCATGACGTTACACCTTTTTTTTTTTTTTTTTTTTTTTTTTTATAGTTGGGAAATGCGTTACGCATACCTCGCGCTTGGGAGGCGCGAGGTTATGTCGGACTCTCCACGGCCCCTGGCAGACGGGATGGTATGTCCACCAGGGACTGCAATGCCGCGGCCTACCGACTAAAACCCAACTATGCCCCTCACATGCGCCTTGGCGCGAGCGCGACAACCGCCACCACATCCTCACCGTCATCAGACGAAGAGGATCCGGCGACGAGAGTCGTCTCGCTGCCGGACGAGGTCATGAGAACCCTTTCGGAAACTACCACAACCTCGTCGGCGCGCACTCGCCCAAGGCGAGTCCTTCTCATGACGTTACACCTCCGAACGCGAAAACATTGCACGTTCACGCGCAGTATCTCCAGCTGTCTGTACGCTTAGATCTTTTTTTCTTGGCAGAAGTTTCACTTTGGCCACGGACCAGCCGACCAGCAGCCTCTTGGATGAGGCGATCCTCTTGGCGGCTTCCGCGGGGCAACACACCCACACCGTTCCCATATTGTACCGGCCCTGGCGGATCTCCCCAACCAGGACCTCATCAACTTCGCAATCGCCGGTATTGGCGAGTGCTTCCTTCAGCTCCTCCGCTGGACGGACTCGTCTAGCCCGGAGACAAGTATCTTCGCCGTCTTTGTGGGTATGGTAACCCTCGCGACATTCGCGTCCACCACTTTTTTAAGGGCGACAGCTAAGTTCACCGCACTCGCCTCCTTGTCATCGCCGGTAATGAGGAGTACGGCCGCCCCAGTCAAAGACCTGCGGATCTGGACCCCCTCTATGTCCAGCTCCGAAAGGTTTATTTTCGCCGCGATCACCCCGGCGCACGAATGGCCCTTTTCCTCGGCGCCTGGCTGCAGTGACAGCACCACTGCTGCCGTTTTCGGTGCACGCAATTTGGGCTGCCGAGGGGGACGTGTCTTCTTTTTGGCCGGTGGCGGTGGTTGCTTCGGCATGATGTTAGCTGCCGGTCTGCCAAGCCCTCTGGCTCTGCTCCGTTTACCGCGCTGCACAACCGTAGTCCAGGCCTCCTCCGTGATGGATGGGGCCGGTGGCAATGGACGTAGTTCCTTCACTGTGGAGTTCTTGGCAGTTGGTTCTCTTCTTCGCGGTGATTTGCTTCTTTTTCGGGGGGGCCGCGTCCTCGAGCGCAGAGGGGGCGCTTTGTTTCGTGGGTTTCCGGGCTGCGGGCACACCATGAATCTCCGTCTCTTCGATCGCCATGGTGGCCTCGGACCTTCTTTCGTGATTTGGGGCGCCGGCGCTGCTCAGGGTTGAACCCTCGAACCTGGCGTTGAGCCGTGCAACCAATGCGCCCTAGCAACCTTCTCTTTAGCTCCTCGAAGATACTGGGAGCTAGGGTCTCGTCCGGGTTTGTAGCGGAAGTTGGAGGGGGTGGTGGTAATGATGGTAGTGGGTTCCTCCTCTGGAGGTCCTGCATCTTCGCTTCCAGCTCCGCGATCTCCTCTTTTTGGACCTTTAGCTCAGTTTCCAGACGGGAGTTTGCTTGCTGCAGGCTCGCAGTCTCGTCTGAGACAGTGCGCGCCGCAAGTGTCTGGCGTCCTCCCGTAGGTCCTTTGCCGCCAGCTTAAGCTTCTTTATGAAGGTCCCCTTTAAATTGCCAGACCTTTCAGCCATTAGATTAATAATATCTAGGGCGCGACCCATGCGCTCGGTGATGGTGAGCGTTGGGTCATCACTTCCACTCTCCTCTAAAGGTGAGAGAACGTCTGCCGCAGGTGTTGGTGCGGGGGTCTTGTTCCTTGTATTGCGGGGTTCCCTGGGCAGCTCTAGGAGCTCCTTCTCAGCCAAGAGCTGGAGTCCCAGGCGCTCCTGCCTCAGGTATTCCGCTTTCGCCTTCGCCAACCCTATATACTCACCTGTGGTTGGTGGGCGGCCTCTCCCTCTTTTTCCTTTCGGCTTAAGTATTCTTGAGGAAGCCAGCGGAACATCTTCAGACGAAGGCTCATCGCTGTCTTCCTCGCATCCTACCTCCCTACTTCTCTTCCGACGAACGGAAGAGGCACCGCTGTCCGCGCTCATCAGCGAGGCCTCTGACATTAGGTCAGACTCTCCCGAGATCGGGAACATTTCTGGCGCGTCATAATCCAGCATTAGGTCGGATATCCCGACCCTTCTGCTTCTCCCTCCTTTGCGTCCGGTCACATTCTTACTTCTCGACGACCCGGGAACCGCCGTCGGGGGTTAAAATTCTCCTCCTGTCGCCTCGGTTGATATGATGGAATTTCCACCAGCCGGCCCGGATACCGGTAGTGGTTCGCTCTCAACGGGTTCGCACTCATTGGAAAGGGTGGAAATTGGTAGAGCCAGCACCAGATACTTCTGGCTGCCCGCAGCCGCCTTGCGCGGTCCTTCGGGGGGGACTGATACCCCCTGGGGACGATTTTCATTTTTGTCAATTTCCATGTTATAATACATTTTGGGATGCACTCCCTTTCTCCGCTTGGGACTGGTCTCCCACCAGCCATGCACCCCCTCGGCACGGAGATACCACCTTGGGGTTGGGGTAATTTTTTATTGTGGTTTTCTTCCACGCGGCCCGATGCTCAGTGCGCCGGACCCCCGTCTCCGCTCAATGCGGCCTACAGGTTGCCCGACGGCAGACCCCACTGGATCCACCGCTGCGTGGGTGAGCCGAAGCTCAGGGAAAGTCCACCGGGCCAATACAAGCCCCCCCCCCCACCAATGGGGGCCTCTAGTCACTATTAGCCGGCAGAAAATCTGCCGGGTTGCCCAGTGTGCACCACGAGGAGGTTGGATGTGGAGGAATAATAACTTTCTGAACCCTATTTAACAAATAAGGCTCAATAAGTGTAATAAGCTCAAAAAAAATGTCGATGGCATAGAGCTTAAGGCCATCGCCTTCTAATCTGGCTAACAGACTTAGTTCTGCAGCATATGCAGTTAAAAAAATAAGACAACTTACTGATGTTGAATGAAACGGCAAGATTGATTTACTTTAGTTATTTTCATAGTGTCATGTCATATGGAATACTACTGTGGGGATCGGCTGCTAGTATTGAAAGTATTTTTGTACTTCAAAAAAGAGCGGTTCGCGCTATTTATAATTTACGAGCAAGAGATTCTTTAAGGGACTTATTTAGAGAAATTAATATATTGACTTTAGCAGGACAGTACATTTATGAAAATTTGATTTATGTCTATAAGAATTATAATACATTTGAAACCAATTTCCAAATTCATCATCTAAACACAAGATACAAAAATAAACTTGCCGTTCCAACATTCAGGCTTCAAAAAACTAGAGGCTCGTTTATGGGGAAATGTATAACCTTTTATAATAAGCTTCCACAAAGTGTTACCGACTTGCCTTTTCATAAGTTTAAAGCGCATGTAAAAAAGACTCTTATGAGTAAAGGATATTATAAAGTCAACGATTATTTGAATGATGCCAATGCCTGGTGTTAATTTTTCAGATAATGAATCGTGTTGTTATGTATAACCATTTGTATAAACAAATATTATTATTTTTGGTAATAAGTAGTAAGAAGAGAACTCACACATCTAATCTTGTAATGGAAGTTGAGCTCAAACTTCTGCTGTGAGGTCAGCTTCCAATTGACGACTCTGTAACAATACAGGGAGAAAAAAATAGCCCTTGCTGGTTTTCTTGCTGGTTCTTTCCAGTACAAGGTCTCCCGCCGTAGACTTGTGAACCAATGGCGTAGCTGCTTTGACGTTCAAAAGAGATTGTAACAATCCAATTTGAATAAAAGATATTGAATTTGAATTTGAATTGAATCGGGAGGTAGCGGTTCGAACCCCGCCACCTATCAAGTGTTTTCAAATTTTGAATTCATATGTACGTTTATTCGACGCTTTTACGGTGAAGGAAAACATCGTGAGGAAACCTACACACACCTGTGAAGAAAGAATTTCTTTACAGGTTGTTGTGTATGAAGTCGACTAACCTACACTTGGCCAGCGTGGTTGACTAAGGCCTTATCGCCCTAGTTTACGGTAGGCTCGAGCCCCTCGGTGGGGACGGTATGAGCTGTTGATGATAATGAAGCCTAATTGAATTTATTTATATTGTAGGAGCGTGGTATAATAAAAGAGTGGACTGTATAAAAAATGCTGTTATAATTAAATGACCAGAGAAATTGTATGGTATCGCAAGAAAGCATACAATTTCTCAAGTGATGGAGTGCGGGGCAGCCCGTGAAACCCCCACTCGCCGCCGCCGCCGATGCTAGTGGGGCGTTGCTGCGCCCGCGTCTTGCGCGCGAACAATATATATAGAAGATGTTGGTAAAGAACGAGTTTCTTCTATGTACAAATTTATTTACAGAATTATTTACAACACGGGATTAAATAAAATATAATTATAGAAAATAGTACGGAGCGAAATGTTATTATACAGACAGGACAAAAGACGAGAGTGCGAATGACAGAACTATGAACATAGATGAATGCCATGATATGGAATGTGTGATAAAATAATAATCTTATGGAGATGACAATGTACAATGAAAAGTATACATAAGTAGCGAGGTCGCTACATCACTCCCCCTCCGACGGCCTGCTCAGAGGAAGCGGGCCGGGAAGTGAATTGTCCGTCCAGACCTCGTCTGTTTGCTGGTGCCTTCTGCACCACCTTGCTTCTGGTTGGGAGTCGGATTTGGTTGGATACCGCTCTGTGCCTTGGATGTCCTTGGGCAATCCGCATCGTGCACAATGTACGCTGGTTTAATGCGGTCTACAGAAACTGTATTAGCCTTGCCGCCGACCAGAATCTTGAAGGCCTTTTCGCCTCTCTGCAAAACTTCATGTGGGCCTGAGTATGCGGGTTGCAGTTCTCCATGAATTGTGTCGTCACGAAGGAACACGTGTGATGCTGATGCAAGCTCCTTAAAAATCAAGACCTTCCTTGATCCATGGCAGGAGGCAGGAACAGGGGCAAGCTCTCTGACTATGTTCCTCAACCGTGTGGTGAAGTCTGTTACGTCTGGCGTGGAATCTGCAGGTGACGTTTGCAGCAATTCTCCAGGTAGTCGCAGCGGTTCTCCAAAGACGAGTTCAGCTGAGGAGCACTTCAAATCGGTCTTGAGGGAGCTTCGGATACCAAGCAGGACGAGTGGGAGAGATTCGGTCCAATCGTTGCTGTGGCAGATGATGGCGGACTTGAGTTGCCTGTGGAATCTCTCGACCATTCCGTTGCAGGCAGGATGATATGCCGTCGTCCGCTTGTGTTGAAAACCAGCAATCTCAGAGAGGCATTTGAAGAGAGCTGATTCAAACTGCCGGCCTCGATCAGTAATGATGTCGGTGGGGCAACCAAATCTGGAAATCCAGCCAAAAAGTAGTGGCTTGGCTGTGCTTTCTGCTGTGATGTCGGGCATAGGTACTACTTCAGGCCAATGCGTGAATCTATCGACGGCGGCGAGGCAGTATCTATATCCGTTGGAAACGGGCAGAGGACCAATGATGTCGATGTGCACGACCATGAACCTAGATCTTGGTAGGTTGAAGGTGCCAAGGGGCGACTGGACATGTCTTGTGATCTTCGATCGCTGACAGTCTTCGCAGGCTCGCGTCCAAATGCGACAGTCTTTTTTAGACCGGGCCATACAAAGCGCTCTGAGACCAGCTTGATGGTAGCCTTGACGCCAGGGTGACTCAGCGAGTGCAGACTATTAAAAACTTGTCTCCGCAACTCGGGTGTGACGTAAGGCCGTGGAGCTGCTGGGTTTTTGTCGCAGTACAAGTCAGTGTGAGTCCCAGGGATCTTTATAGCCTTGAGTCGGAGTGTAAATTTCTCTGTATCAGCTAATATTTGTTTTAGCTCCGGGTCATGCTGCTGTAATGATGCAATGTGGTTCAGGTCTATTGGCATCTGAAGTTCTTCATTTCTGGAGAGGGTATCAGCGACAATATTATCTTTGCCAGATATGTGCCTAATATCCGTGGTGAATTGGGAAATGAAGTCGAGATGGCGAAACTGACGTGGTGAACAATTTTCTTTCCGGGATAAAAAAGGGAAAGTAAGTGGCTTGTGGTCCGTGAAGATAGTGAATATGCGTGTGTTATATATTAGAATTTTATAAAGGGTAATAATAAAAAATATAATACTCATATAATTATTTCTAAAGCTGTTTTCATTATTGTCTTGTTTATTTACTTAACTTAAACATATTTTTAAAGTCTAAATCATAATAGTTTCTAGAGTTATCAAAATATTGATTTTAAAAACAATAACAGTATTTATTTTGTAAACAATACGTATACCCTTGAAAAGGTTAGAACCTAATAAGAGTAATAATGTTTAACATGTATAATTGTATGTCGTATCTGTGATTACCTATTGTAAATAAGTAATTAAGATATTTTAGTGTTATGCAATTCTCAAATTGATACCATTTGACACCACGTGGTTTTTATTAAATCCTAATATATATGATGTTTTAAATACATCATGAATTGGTTCTTTCTCTGTACCGTTTCAATTGTAATTTCCACGTGGTTTCATTTCATAAAATACGATGCTTAATTTATACACTCTAAATTGTGTATCGTATTTTTAAAATAATGTTTAGACTATTTAAAGAAAATAGGAAAACAAATTACATTATAATAATCATTTATTATTGAATAACAAGCCTATTTCCGGTGGAATGTTTGCGGCGCGATCTTGTTCCCGCCATTTTCTGTTAATATAAAGAGGCTACAGCTTTGCCATAGTCAGTTTTGCTGTGAACAGTTTTTAAGTAACATCGATCTTCGGGAACAAGTTTTTCTTGCTAGGCTGCTTCTATACCAAGCTAAGTATTCTTTCGAATATTCTATTTCCCTGTGTCATCAGCAACTTTGAATATTGTTTGTAAAAGTGTAACTCGTTAATTTCTGTATTTAATTACTAATAACTCGTTCTTTTGTTTTATTATAACTTATTACTTTTGTTTGTTATGTTTAATGGTTAATCATTTATTATTTTATTTCTATGTAATATGTACACCTTTGTAACTTTTATTTAAAAAGAGCAACCCCCGAGTTTCTCGCTAGCTCTTCTCGGGGAAGTCTGCATTCCGAGCTAGTAGTCGAGTCATTTTTAATAAAAATAATAATTCAATTTATATTGTCGTTTGTAATTGCATTACCTCATTATCTGGATTAGATTAAAATTGCATTGAAAGGCATTTATTACCTCAAAGACTAGGGATATTTCCTAACATCCATTAAACATAAACAAAAGTAATAAGTTATAATAAAACAAAAGAACGAGTTATTAGTAATTAAATACAGAAATTAACGAGTTACACTTTTACAAACAATATTCAAAGTTGCTGATGACACAGGGAAATAGAATATTCGAAAGAATACTTAGCTTGGTATAGTAGCAGCCTAGCAAGAAAAACTTGTTCCCGAAGATCGATGTTACTTAAAAACTGTTCACAGCAAAACTGACTATGGCAAAGCTGTAGCCTCTTTATATTAACAGAAAATGGCGGGAACAAGATCGCGCCGCAAACATTCCACCGGAAATAGGCTTGTTATTCAATAATAAATGATTATTATAATGTAATTTGTTTTCCTATTTTCTTTAAATAGTCTAAACATTATTTTAAAAATACGATACACAATTTAGAGTGTATAAATTAAGCATCGTATTTTATGAAATGAAACCACGTGGAAATTACAATTGAAACGGTACAGAGAAAGAACCAATTCATGATGTATTTAAAACATCACATATATTAGGATTTCATAAAACCACGTGGTGTCAAATGGTATCAATTTGAGAATTGCATAACACTAAAATATCTTAATTACTTATTTACAATAGGTAATCACAGATACGACATACAATTATACATGTTAAACATTATTACTCTTATTAGGTTCTAACCTTTTCAAGGGTATACGTATTGTTTACAAAATAAATACTGTTATTGTTTTTATAATCAATATTTTGATAACTCTAGAAACTATTATGATTTAGACTTTAAAAATATGTTTAAGTTAAGTAAATAAACAAGACAATAATGAAAACAGCTTTAGAAATAATTATATGAGTATTATATTTTTTGTTATTACCCTTTATAAAATTCTAATATATAACACGTGCTTCCAACATGTGCCTGAAGTACTGGATAGACTTGTAAATGGCTAGCAGCTCTCGGTCATACGATGAGTATTTTTGCTGGGCTGGACTAAGCTTCTGAGAGAAGAAGGCTAAGGGCTGCCATTGGTGATGTTTTCTTTGCTGCAGCACAGCACCTATAGCCGTGTCGGAAGCGTCCGTCACGAGACTGAGTTGGGCTTCACAATCGGGATGAGCCAGCTGTGTTGCGTCGCAAAGGCTTTTCTTGCAGTCTTCAAACGCGGCCATAGCAGTGACGTCCAGCTCGACCGGATGAGAACCTTTCACCTAACCAGTGAGGAGCTTGTTGAGCGGCGCTTGGATCTTCGCTGCCTGTGGTATGAAACGGCGGTAAAAGTTTATCATACCAAGAAATCTTCTTAACTCCTTCACTTTTTTGGGGGCCGGAAAGTTCTTGATGGCCTCGACCTTGGTATCCAGTGGTTTGGTACCTGTTGCTGAGATGGCGTAGCCCAGGAACTGTACTTGCGAGGCACCAAAAACGCATTTTGCAGGGTTGATAACGACGCCAAATTCCCTGAGCCTGATGAAAACCTGACGTAGCTGGTCTTCATGACAGATCTGGTCTCGCGAGAAAATCAAAAAATCTTCTAAATACGCGTTGACGAAATCTAACTCCCTAGTGACTTCATCGACGAAACGCTGAAACGTTTGAGCTGCATTTCTTACGGAACCGGAACCAAACGTCTTAAAGGGGAATTCATAGAGCCCGAATGGTGTGGTGATGGCGGTTTTCTGAATATCAGGTGTATGGACAGGAATTTGGTTGTAAGCCATGAGCAGATCGAGGGTTGAGAAGATGGTGCATCCAGCCAAACTGTGCGAAAAGTCATGGATGTGGCGGATGGGGTATCGGTCCGCTACGGTGCGTGCATTGAGCATCCGATAGTCTCCACAAAGTCGCCAGCTGCTATCTTTCTTCGGGACGAGATGCAGTGGAGAAGACCATGGACTCTTGGAAGGTCTTGCTGTTCCACTGTTGATCATAGCTTCAAATTCAGCCTTGGCGATCTTGAACTTCTCTGGAGCCAGGCGACGAGGAGTGCAGTGCAATGGTGGTCCATCTGTGGTCTTGATGTGGTGGACCGTTGAGTGACGAACTTCCCGGTGAAGACCTGGCGGTCTTGTAATTTCCGGAACTTGCGGAGAATGGCATCGTACGTCGAAGAACCAGAAAGTGTCTTGACCGATGAGACCGTATCTGCAGCTTGGTTGGGCGTGGCAGAAGTCGACAAAGATGTTATGTTGTCCTGCAGACGCTTGTTGCGACAGTCGACAACGAGACCATAAAAGGAAAGGAAGTCGACGCCAATGATGGGCTTGGAAACGTCTGCTACCACGAACGACCAGTGAAATGCGCGGCGTAGTCCCAGGTCCAGGTTCAAGCTGATGTGTCCGTAAGTTGCTATCGACGTACCATTAGCAGCAAAAAGTTCATGCTGCGTCCTTGTGCGTGGCCCATTTACGCGAGAACGGGGATATACGCACAAATCCGATCCGGTATCAACTAGGTACTGAACCTTGGTCTTGCGGTCCGTGATGAACAAACGGCCTGGGGTCGAGTGGCAGCTGCTTTCGGCCAGTAGCAACTGTTCGTTCCGTTTCCCGAAGTATAGCTGCAGGGTGATGTGCACTTCCTTGCCTTGTCTCCAGAGTGCGAATGGTACCAGCAGTGCAGGTGTTCCTTTGGGCGTCAGCGAGATCGGGAAGATGACCGGTGCTGCGAGCGAGAACGTCCATGGCTACGGCATCTAAAGTGCGTGCGTCTTTGTCGTTCTTGGCTTATCCTCAGCTCTTCGACCTGTCTCGACAGCTCTGCAACCTGCTTGCACATTGTGTCGAACGCGGTGGCCGATGAGGAGGTGCTTGCTACCTGCGCGCTGTTGGACGGTGCGATATCATGCACATGGTGAACCAGGTCCGCAACTGCTTCCAAGGTATTGCCCTGCTGCATCGCGACGACGGTCTGAAGATTTGCGGGCAGACGGCTGGACCAAATGGTGCGTAAAAGATCTTCGGAAACAGTATGTCCTGCCAAGCTCTGTAGGTGCGGTAGGAACTGCGAGGGCTTCCTATCTCCTAACTCTTCATGCGTAGTCGCTTGATGAGCTCCGTTTTTAACTTTGGGTACATGTCGGTAGTGGGTAGTGACACGATTAAATCTTTGACCTCTGCGGCATATTGGTGGTCTAGTTGACGTACCACGAAATAAAATTTTGTGGCGTCTTGCGTGATTCCGGACAGCAAAAACTGAGCTTCCACTTGCGCAAACCAAACAGCAGGTTCTTCGGGCCAGAACGGTGGAATTTTTACGCCAACACGATTTATTTCACTGCCGCTAACAAAATCTTCCTTTTGGGTTGTTTCCATAGTTACAACAATAATTTTCAATGCGTTTGGTAAGCGTGTTGCGATGCGGGGTCACCAGTATAGAAGATGTTGGTAAAAACGAGTTTCTTCTATGTACAAATTTATTTACAGAATTATTTACAACACGGGATAAAATAAAATATAATTATAGAAAATAGTACGGAGCGAAATGTTATTATACAGACAGGACAAAAGACGAGAGTGCGAATGACAGAACTATGAACATAGATGAATGGCATGATATGGAATGTGTGATAAAATAATAATCTTATGGAGATGACAATGTACAATGAAAAGTATACATAAGTAGCGAGGTCGCTACATATAAGACTCTGGTGACCAACGCAGTCAAAAGCCTTCGACAGGTCACAAAAATACCAATTACATCTGTTTACGCTCCCAAGCGGCAAAAATGTTGGAAAAGTGCAGCCCCAGCATCTGTAGTGCAACGACCTTTGGTATGTGAAGTCGACCAACCCGCACTGGGCCAGCGTGGTTGACTAAGGCCTAATCACCCTAACATAGGGTAGGCTCGAACCCCTCGGTGGGGACGTATATGAGCTGTGATGATGATGATGAATAATTTTCCGTGTATTCCGTAGTGGGAAAGTTTAGCGCACAATAACGAGTAAGTAGTTAACTTTTCAAAAGTTTCACAATAGTCCATCTAAATAGCATCGACTTGACCCCCGAGGAATAAGTCTGACATAAATAATAAAGTACCTAACCCTCTTTTTAACGAAACCATACTGAGTCAAGCCAAGAGAGTATACTTAAGGGCCGATAATTAGTACACGTTGACTTATTTATCGCCAGATTTTTAAATTGGGAACATGTGAGTCAGCCCTCCAGTGTAAGGGAAATGTACGATATTTTATCGATTTATTAAAAAATCTTGTTAGTGGATAAGTAAAGTAGGACTCAAGTAGCTAAGAAAATATACCTGCCAACCTAGACAAAAGCCACAGGCTAATTTTTCCTCAGGCGTTCCCCAAAAAAATATTGGAATTGACATTAGTTTGTGACAACCTCACACTCTAAATCTGTGCTCACACTATTTTCACCGCAGATAATGTCATCTCCATACATTTTTTTTGCGGTACGAATGCGGAAAAATAGGCGTGTGGCTTTCGTCTAAAAGGGGTCAGCCCCCTAACCATGATCACCAAAAACAATATTAAAACTAGGGTTGTTACGAATATTCGTATTCGCATTCGCATAAGCGAATAATTCGCATCATTTTAAACATTCGCATTCGCATCAAATGATGCGAATGTTTTGCGGAATTTTATACGGAAGTCGTGCGTGACGTGTCGTCGATCGCGCGGTCGCCGCGCTACTGAGCCGCTTTTGAAATTTGAGTATTGAATTTGTGCCTGTCACTATCACTTAAAGCTAATTAAACCACCTAAAATGGTATATCCGTCAGTTTTTTCTAATTACCTAATAAAAATGATTAATAATTCATTTATTTGTTTTTTTTAATTACCTGATTTGATATCTAAAGTAAACATTCGCATTCGCATTCGCATTCGCGAATGTAGAAAATATGACATTCGTAACATCCCTAATTAAAACCGCACTGACAGCGGGATGGCGCTATACGTAACAAGAGCGGTGTCTCTGTTTCAGTATTGTTTTAACCTTGCTATAAGCGATCATGGTTAGGCCCCTGGGCACTGGAAAACTTTTAGTCAAACATGGAACTTTAACCTCTTTTTAGGGTTTCCTATCTCAAAAATAAAAAGCGGAACTTGTAGGATCACTTCGTTGTCCGTCTATCTTTTTTTTTTAAAACGTTGCACCATGGTCGCCCTACACTAGGATTTTCTCCTGTAAATAGGTCAAAATTTTACCTACACTTCTCATTGACGGAGAAGCAGGCTATCGACTATCCAACACTAACTGAATATGTAAAATATTTTTTTTTTTATTGCAATTAAGTTGGCAAACAAGCAAACTGCCCACCCGATGGTAAGTGGTAACAGTCACCTATAATACATGTGGCTCCTGTGAGATTCGCAGCAAAACTGCAACCCCCACAAGAACCACAGTGTACGTTGCCAACTTGTGACTTATCTTTTTTTAAAAAACGTCGCCCCACTAGGATTTTCTCCTGTGTCGTGGTTGCAGTTACAAACATAGAATATCACATGCACAAACGCCCAGACCGGAACAAATTGCTGTAGGCCATACAAAACATTTGTCCCGTACGGGAATCGAACCCGCGACCCGTTGCGCAGTAGGTCGACCTCTGCGCTAAACGTGTCGTCAAGTCTGTCTGTCAAGATCTTTTTTCAGGAACACGTAGAGATATCAAACTGAAATTAATATAAAATACCTACTTAGTTAGGACATGTTGTCGGTTTTCAGATGTTTTCCTTAACATGTGCTATAAGACGTTCTTTCTTGACAAATTTCAGGATTCTAGGTTAACGGGAACCCTATAGGTTTTGATTCCCTTTTGAAATCGCAAATTTGCGGAAATATGCGACTTGAACGGTCATAAGTATCTTTTAGTTGCGTTGAAAAACAGTGTTTGATTTTTTTCATAGCTGAAACCGTTTTAAATTGAAGCACGAATAAATTGTAGGTAAGTACGTAATACGTACAAAGGTGACGAAAGCAGTTTTATTGAAACGCTATTAATTATCATGACGTGTTAACAACATTAAGGTAAGCAGAACGAGGCGACCGGCCCGGTTGCGATTGCAAACTGTGTAGGTACAGATTTCGCCAAACTTCTAATCCGCTCTGAACACAGCACGATTCGGTATAATTAAATTAAATTATAATTGTTTGTCTACATAAAGTTAGAAGTGAAAGATGAATGTCACATGATCACATCACTAATAGTAGATTAGTAGCTAAGGGCTGTAAGGCATCAATTGCAGCCCGAGATAATTAGACGCACGAGCGCAGCGAGGGCGCCTATATTTCGAGGGTGCAATCGGTGCTTACACCCGAGCTAACTACTCTGCTTTACATCTCGATTGTGAGGTAAGTAGGTCCTTATTATCCCCAAATGGGGCTTGTAGGTGTCCAATTAGCGCTCTAGGGTAATAATATAGCTTGGAAAGCCCTAGGGCGGTAAGTAATTAAAAAAAACACTTCACTATTTCAAAAAGTTCGCGTACATCTAACCATCATACTGGCAATAAATTACTTACAGCCCTAGGGCTTTTCTAGCTACATTATTATCCTAGAGCGCTAATTGGTCACCTACAAGCCCCATTTGGGGGTAATAAGGACCTACTTACCGAACATGAGAGATGTAAATAAGTTTTAGCACGATAAGAATAAACTTGGTACATTATGTGCGTGAGTCGGACTAGAAGTTTGGCGCGGTTTGTAAGTAGATTTTTATTTTGTTATGCGCTCATTGGCTAGGTAACGTAACGATTTTGACAATATGGGCCCCCTATGTGCCAGGCGGTATAAATTATATGTCATTAATTTTCGTCTTATGCAAATTGGACGGTGTCGCCTATGCAGAGTAATTAAAAGTTGTTTCACCTCTCAACTTATCTTTTGCTGTAGATAATTTCATTTTGTTATGTGCTGACATGTCAAGAGTTTACTACTCCTGACATTTAAATTAAATGTAAAAAACCAGCCAAGTGCGAAGTGGACTCGCGTACCGAGGGTTCCGGACAAGCCTAACCACTTCCTAACTAACTAATAATGAAAACTAATTCCTAATTGTGTACCTACATATTTACGGTTTTCAGATTTTTTACCAAACACGTGCTATAAGTCCTTGCTTTGTATCTGTCTTTATTTTACCGGATGGCCCGGCAAATGAATGTTAAGCGGTGAAAGAGGTTGTAGAGGCTCGAGGGTGTTAGTTGCCTCTACATCGCCAATTATGTGAATAGCGCGACGCTGCAATATGTCCAGAGCATCGAGGAGTAACTGAGCGGAGCCGTCCCAAAGGTGCGAGTAATATCACGATTCTATGTAGGTCAAAGGGAAGTATCCTACAGGTTTTGAATCCTTTGTGAATTTTCTAAAATTTGCGACATAAACGGCCATAATTTTTGATATCGTTGACTTACAAGTATGATTTTTTCCAAGAATGACCAAGTATGATCAAGAAGCTTGGTGACGTATTGGCGCGTGCGCTCAGCGAACGATTGCTAAGGTTGAGCAACGTTGGATGTGACCAATCCTATGATGGGTGATCAAAATGCGAAACATCTCGAGTTCCTCCGTGCTTCGGAAGACACGTTAAATAGGGGGCCTGCGCCTGAACTCGCCCCGGTCGTGTCAGCTAACCGTTCCATCGGACTAGGCGAGTGAAGGAACAGAGAGTGCACTTGCGTTTGCGCAGTCGCTTGTGCACTAAGTATAAATTTTATTATCTCCTGCGCAGATGGCTAGTCTCCGTTGAGATTGGCCGCCGTGACCAAATATCGGTTAGGAGAACATTTTTATGATTTTGCTGAAAGAGATCGTATAGGTCCGAGTATTTGATATTTTCAGTTTAATATCTCTACGCGTTTCCGAGAAAAAGAAGGACAACAAAGTGATCCTATAAAGGTAAAAATAAAAGTCAACAATTATAATAGAATATGTCTTCACAAATTATAACACTAGCTCGCGCCTTTTTTTTAATCCATTAAAATAAAGGACAAAAAAAATGATTGATTGAGGGTTACCTTTTTTAAATATGAACGCGTCTGTCTTATAATTCCATAAATAGTTCCTAAAAATTATGTATGCTTGCTTTATTGTAATTTTTAATGCCTTAGATTTGCCTTCCAAAAAATTGTCTAAGTACTATCATTTTTCAACAAAAAAGTTGGATGAACATGTTTGACGTAACACACCTAATATTTACCCACCAGTTCTCTGAAGATAATCAGTTGGCCATTCTTGAAAATGTTCACGATTTTCGAGGTCATCTGCTGTCAAAACAATTTAAATTACTAACAAGACCTTGCTGAATCCGTGGTCACTGTTTTCCCAATGACAGGTACCTAGAGTAAATATTTTCCGCTGTTTGATAGCACTGATAATGTCTCCCGGAAGAATGGAGTATACAGAGCTCTATACTAAATATAATATATATTGCTATGGTATGCCGTCACAACACAGTGAAGTGTCTTATTTAAACATAATTGCTAATATCTTTGTAATTTTTGCGTTATGTTATGTGCATATTTCCCATAAGAAAAATGTAAGAAAACATTCATTGTAAGCAAACTGAAAATATTATTAATACATGTTTTAATGAACCATCAACATCATCGTCTCAATAAGCGGGACCTGCCTACAAATGTGCAGAAACGAGAAAATAACAATAAAATAAATTAAATCAGTTTTATTTAACGTTAAATTTAAAAAAAAATCTGCTATTGCAAAATGATAATTATAACGCCACATAGGAATATTAATCAGTAATTAAAGCACTTTTCTCGATCAACTGAGCAAAATCACCATTAGTTTTTATTTTTGAAAGAGTACCTCTACCTACTTATTTTATATATCCTTTATTGTACACAGTTACCCAGTTACAATGGTGATAAACAAGAAACATTTGTACAAAGGCGAGCTTATCTCTTTAAGAGATCTCTTCCAGCCAACCCTAGCATAAGATATATAAATGAGAATATAGTAATATGATATAAGGTAAACGCTGGTGTACTCGTCAGTGTCCCAATACTCGTCAGGTACACTTTAAAAGGGGCTTATAAAATTTCTACCAACCGTAAATGATAGAATTGTGATTGAAATACAATCACAGTACTATAATGTTTTATTATATTTGCAACACTGCATTAAAATTGTAATTGTGTCAAAAATTCGAGGTGCTAAAAGTGTGCGCTCAGAAAAAAATCTGTAATAGGTACTTATAGTTTGGCAACTAAACTGAGCAACAACCGGCTCCTATTTTTTACATAATATACCGCTTCAGATATTTATACGGTAAGTGTGTTTGTTTTTTAATAATAGTATAATACATTTTCTAACACTATACCTATTAATTAGTGCTAAATCTTGAGAATTTATTTTTTTATTGCATGTGACATTCAGTGGTACTCGCTTATGCCTGTTTTGCCCAATACTCGTCAAAATTTATGTAGTTCTGACGGATACTGGGGCGAGCATTAACAAAAGTACCTTAAGAGGGGGTATAAAGCTAAATTGCTAATCGTAGATTTGATATTTACACTTGAAATTGAATAACGAACTACCCCATTTTTTAAAAATAGATATTTAACTATATTTGTAAGTGAACGGATTGAGTGAAAACATAAAATCATCATATTTCATCGATAGAAAAAAATCGCGAAGTTACGTCTAATTTTCAAGCAAAATCGATTGTTTTTCAATGAGATGCATATAACTGCGTCAATATTTTAATATATAATATAAAACTATATTACCCAGGAACCGTACTAGCGATTTTCAAAAATAATGTTTATTTTACGAGTAATTAAAATAAAACTAATTCGGCGCTTACAGCGTTCTTATTCCGCGCAGAACGCTATCGTCTGTCGCACCTGACCAGAGGTAACAGGCATGTTTTGTTTCAACAATCAGTCTTGATCGCTCCGTTGAGACGAGTAAACTGTGTTTCCGTGCTCCCCCACCCGACAAAATACATCGATAAAATCATGGCAAATAAAAGAAAATTGTCTAAAAGAGTACTTAAGAAGTCAAAAACTCAATGTATGGCTTATTGTAGAAGGTACCTATTTTATATTATTTTTATTTATTATTATACACAACAACATTAACTAACAACATTACATTACAATAAGAAAAACGGAAACGAAAGGTACCTATTACTTTACTTTTATTGTTTGCCTCATATCTTTTTGTAAGTAGGTAGTTTCACCTTACAATATTGACTCTTGCCGTCGACTTTAGTGGTCATATTTATCATAACATCATCATCACAGCTCATATACGTCCCCACCGAGGGGCTCGAGCCTACCCTATGTACCTATGTTAGGGTGATTAGGCCTTAGTCAACCACGCTGGCCCATTGCGGATTGGTCGACTTCACATACACCTTTGAATTTCTTCGCAGATGTATCTAGGTTGCCTCACGATGTTTTCCTTCTCCGTAGGAGCGTCAGACAAAATATGTACATATGAATGTGACACGAAAAAAAACAGTGGTAGATGGCGGTCTCGAACCCAGACCTCCCGATTGGAAGGCAAGTGCCGAGTCCACAGTGCCACCGACGCTCATTGCTCATATCATAACATAATACGAGTACAAAGTACAAGCGGTACAACGTCGGCGCGGGTAGTGTATGCAAAACAAATCGATGCTTTTGACTACTCGCGTGTTGGACGCTGGTGACAGTATCTGAAGTTATACTTTTTATAGTACTAACATTTTGACGCGAAATTATCGTATCCATACATATCCATACTTCACATATTTAGTGACGACTGTCTAGCGCTGTGGTCAGAACGCAGTCTAAGGCGCCAAAGGCCCCGGATTCGATTCCGGTCGAGGCAGATTTTTTGTGATGAACATGAATATTATGTATATCCTCAAATCATGTATGTTTATTTATATTTATTTTTGCTTTATTTATATTTATTTATTTATGTGTACCCATACCACAAATTCTTTATGATACTTTATTTATTGGGTTATATAATTGGAGAGAAAAGTAAAAGAATTTTGTTTACTTATTTTGGTATTTCTTAATTATTTATAGTAACTTTGTATTTTAGAGTTGCTGCAGAATGTAATAACGCACAAGCATGCGATCCAGTTAAATCTGTAAGCAGAAATCTCTCATCAACTTTGTAAGTTTATTGCGATTGTTCAATAATTTGACATTAATGTTGTGTAGATTTTTAGTAAAGACTTACATTTACTTAATTAACTGTCAAATTTTATTTTGAGGTTTAAACTACTAATCAAAACTGGATCAAATTTGCGGTTAAAATTTGAGGCAATTCGTTACTTTAATCGTTCAAATTATTGTATTTTATTGTTAGACGTAAATAACACTGTGATATAAAAATAAGTGAATAGGGCGAATTTTTTTTTGTTTTTTTTTCAGATCATATTCAACTTTTAACAATATTCCGACTACCAAAGTCCATAAAAGATAAGTGAGTATCAATTTCTCTCCTATTTTTCCCATATTGGTTTCGACTATTTCGAAATACAGTTTAATATTATTGAGGCGATCCAAGTACTGCGTAAACCTTTTTTTTTTTTTTAACCCAGTTAAAAAAGATTTTATATCTACCGAGGTGGGAATGGGGCTCAGCTGCGGTTATGTGGGACTCACCCCGCTAATCAAGGCATACCCACTAAAAATACTGGGGGGCTCCGTCAAATCGCATTCTCGATACACAAAGGGTACTTCTCGCAATCGCTTTGTGTGTCGAGAGCGATGCTGCCCGACTAAATCGAGCTCCTCTCAAGAGTAGGGAGTGTCTGTGGAGCGCCTTCAGGCACCCCCTCAGCATGGGGGGTTATTAGTACGAGTGACGGGAACCCCACTCCGTCACCGCGACCCCTCTGGCAGCTGGTGGAGGGCGTAAGTTCGCCTCCTCCTACCCGGCCGCCGCCTGCGAGACGGGTCAGGATTAGGATCGTCCTCGCGAACCCGTTCTGCGCCCTCCTTCTGTGCAAGGACTTCCTCGCAGAAGGAGGCAAACGCCCTCCAACATATCTCACTGCTGGCTATGTTCTCGACGACGGCCGGCAGAGACAGGTCACCCCCGATATCGGTGACGAGGGCGGCCCGCTGAACAGCCCATGCCGGGCAATGTTCTAGCGTGTGCTGCGCGTCGGCCTCGTCTGCCCCGCACTCGTGGCACCGCGGGGTGCTCTCCCTTCGAGCAATATTGTGCAGATACTTACCGAAGCACCCGTGCCCCGACAAGATCTGCGTGAGTCGGAAGGTCAGCACCCCGTGATGCCTCTCCGTCCAGCGTCTAAGGACAGGCCGGATTGCCTCGACGGTTCTGTGACCGGAGACCGGCTCTGCTAGGTGCCCATGCCATCGCCGGTGAACTCGACATTGCGCAGACTTACGCCAGCGCTCTACAATGTCAGGCGGCACTCGTCTCAAGCCTTCTGCCTGACGGAAGGCCGCACTCTGTTGGTACACCTCGTATAAAACTGAGGCGTCCAGCTCCCATGGTGGGGTGCCCGCCATCACGCACGCTGCTTCGTGGGAAACGGTGCGATACCCTCGAATAACCCTGACGGCCATGACCCGCTGTGGACGTCTTAGCAGAGCCAAGCCGACAGGGCATTGACCCATATAGGGGCACCATAAAGGGCCATTGACCGCACCACCCCCGTAAATAGGCGGCGGCATGTATTACCCGGCCCGCCGAGATTGGGCAAAAGGCGCCCAAGGGAGGCAGTTGCCCTCAGAAGTTTGGGGCCCAGCTGGCGAAAGTGAGGTGAAAACTTCCACCTCGAATCCAGCACGAGGCCCAGGTACTTAAGTGTTGAACTTACAAGTACCCGACACCCATCCAATTCAAGAGCTGCATCCGCAGGCGGTCCTCGCCTTGGACCATGAAAAAGGATAGCCTCGGTTTTACCGAGAGCCACCTGAAGCCCAAGCCTTTGAATGCGGCGGACCACTTGCATGTTCCCAACATTTGCCAAGCGGACGGCCTCGGAGAATGTAACTGCCTGCGTGGTGACCAACGTATCGTCGGCGTAACAGGTTACGTTTACGCCAGGCAACAAAACCCCTCTGAGGGCCCAGTCATAACCGATGTTGCACAGTACTGGGCCCAGAACCGACCCCTGTGGAACGCCACAAACCATTCGCCTTACGAGGAGGCCACCGTCACTCATCTGACAGATAACGGCCCGATCTTGCAGATAGTCTGCGATAAGCCGTCTTAGGTACAGGGGCACTCCGTGGTATCGGAGCGCCTCGGTGATGCACTCAAACGGCAGGGTGTTGAATGCATTGGCGATGTCAAGTGACACCGCCAGCAAAACCTCACCGTGGGTGGTTGCGTTATCGGAGAGGGACTTAACGCGTAAGATTGCGTCAATTGTCGATCGGCCCTCCCGGAACCCGTATTGTGTATCCGCAAGATCCGGACCATTCCTCGATAAGTGGCTTGCGATCCGGCCAGCGACAATGCGCTCCAACAGCTTACCGATTTCATCCAAAAGGACAATGGGCCGGTACGCGGAGGGCGAGTCCGCCGGGCGACCAGCCTTTCGGAGGAGCACCAATCTGCCCTGTTTCCAAATTCGGGGGAAACGACCTGCGGAGAGGCACGCGTCAAAAAGCCTGCGAAGGCGTGGCTCTAACTCCACCAAAGAGAGGGCCAGGACTGTGCCATGGACCCCGTCTGGACCCGGGGCAGTCCGTTTGCCTCGCAATTTACGGAGCGCAGCGTCGAACTCTGTGTTGGAGATCTCTAGGGGCGGAGGCTGCGGATCATACGTCAACTCGCCATTTTCCGGAGTCATTGGTGGAGGCACGTGTTCAGATCTATCCGAAAATAGGGCTTCAACAACGTTCCGAAGTAGCTGTGGAGAAAGAGTTTCAGCAACCGGTGGGCCCTGCCCACGCAACTTGTTGCGCGCTGCACGATATGGACGACCCCACGTATCGTTGTTGAGGCTATCAAGTAGCTCTTGGCACGCTTGTGTTTTGGCTCTGAAAATAGTCGACCTCATAGACCTGCGGGCCTCTGCATACTGGTCATGCAACAGAGCCTCCAGTTCGGAGTTTCTATTACCTAATCTAGTCCGATGACGGTAACGAGCCAGCTCTCGGCGTTTGCTATTGCATGCAGCGCGGAGGCCGGCAATCTCCTCCGACCACCAATAAACGGCTTTTCTATCAAGTGGGCGACGGCGGATTCGAGGCATTGCCGCATCGGATATCCTGTGCAGGGACCGCTGGAATGAGACGGCCTCCTCATCTATGTTCGCCGGTCCAACAGTGGAGCGGGTAGCCCAGTTTGGTCAGTGACCACTTGGGAAACGGGCTGACCAAAGGCGGTGTAGAGGAATTTATAGCGCGTGGCAGAACCAAGTCGAACCTGATGTAAACATGGTCCGACAAGGTCTCAGCGTCCGTGACCCGCCAGTCTCGGACGCATATAGCTAAAGCAGGGGTGGTGAACGTTAAGTCCACCACTGACCCACCCTGTCGACGTACGCACGTATAAGCTGAACCTCGGTTGGAACACACTAGCCCGTATCTCTCCGCCCAGGCCTCAACTGCAGAGCCGCGACAATCAGTGATGCGGGAACCCCAAGCAGCAGACTTGGAGTTGAAGTCCCCCATCACAATAACCGAGAGAGACGCAGGAATCTGCCGGAAGGCCGCTCCGAGCTCACCGAGGAAAAGTTCAAACTCGGGGAATGATCTATGCACTCCTGAATGCCCGTCACGGAGGACTTGAGGACCTTCTGATCTGTACCCTTGAGATGGCTGGATTTAGTGGCGACCTCGAGAATATTGGCCAACGCATCCTGCACCAACTTATAGAGTCTGTTGGCTCCTGTCTCTCCCTGCTCTTTAACAAAGAGCAGGTCCGATGCATCAGATCGCTGCGAAGCAGCGGACTGCGAACGAAGTTGATGCCGGGTTAGCTCATCTGCAGACTCATTTTCCGCCTGCTGCCTTAGGGACTCCTGGAGCAGAGCGTTAGCTTTTTTTGCTTTCGCTAAGCCTACGTATTTTCCGGTAGTGGGCGAGCGCCCTCGGCCTCGTTTAGCAGCCGTCTTTTTTGGGACTGTCTCTTCTGAGCTCGAGACAGCACATCCGTCCGATTTTCCGTACCGTGTACGGGTAGCATTCGGCGCCGTATATCCCCCACAACTATTGAGCTTAGCTCCTCCTCCTTCATCAACTCTCCCACTCGCCTCGTATACATTATTTCCTCTAACCGGCCCGGATATCGGCGACGGCCCGCTCTCAACGGGTTCATATTCAGTTACTGACGCATCAATGGTGGAATTCGAGTGGCACGGCACCAGATACTCCCGGCTGCCCGCAGCCGCCTTGCGCGGTCCTACGGGGGGGACTGACACCCCCTGGTGTGTTTGTTTTTCAACACCGAATTCCATAATTGCTTTTTAAGGGGAAGCTCCCTGAGGAGGCCGTTCGGGACTGGACTCCCTCCAGCCATTCATCCTATCGGCACGGACCATACCTTAGGATTTGGGGTAATTTTTTAATGTGGTTTTCTTCCACTTGGCCCAACGCTCAATGCGTCGGACCCCCGGCCCACTCAATGTGGGTAACGGGTTTGCCTGACGGCAGACATCATTATATCTACCGCCGCGCAAGAGAGCCGAAGCTCATGGAGCATCAATAGTGACACATCCACAAAACGTCATGGCGAAACTTCGCCCCTTCACTGCCATTTAATGTGGATCAGACTGACCACATCACATCCTCAGGCAAGAGTCTTACCACTTTTTGAAAAGAAGAGGAGACTTCACCTTGTACCGCATGACGCGTTGGGCCACGCAAGCGGTCCGCCGAGTTGCACTCGGCCATCCCACGCCCCCCTATGGGAGCAAATTAAACAAGTATAGTCTCTGAGATATAATAGACCGACTTTGACGGTTAACCTGTGCAAAGCAAAATGTTGCTTACTTAGTAATATGGTCTCACTCCCTAAGGTGATGGCTGAAAATCAGTGTTTTGTCCTTTTAGGGCAAAAATCCCCACTGAACCTCGACCCTTTTAGGCACTGCAGCACACATGTACATTCTACTCAATTTTATTATTGGTTTGGTCTCTTTACGATTGTTGATATAATATTATATGTGCTATTATCAAAGTATTTTCAAAGTTAGATATATTCTCAGAATCAGAGTCAAAATTCAAAAGACATGTTTTTAATGTTTTACAAAGTAGACAAGCTGAACGAAAAATTATTACCATCATTTCAATATATACATACACTGCTATTTTTATTGCTTATAAAATTAAAGGGATGCTTTACGACATGGTATTAGAATGATTTAAATATGAAAAAAAAATAACACTTAATTTTATATAAATTTTCTAAAAAATCCAAAAATGCTGCACTAGTTCAGAGCAGAATTTTTTGAAATTTTTGTATTTTTTTAAAATTTTTGATTTCATGTTTTTTATTTTTTTTACATAATAATGGATGTATCCTGAAGTGTCGTCCTGAAGCGTCCCTAAAATTTTCCAGGGTGATAAAATAATAACTGTGTATATTTTTTATATAGATTTTAGTATGTATCTTCTTATATGAATGTAAAAGCAGTTTTGTTTACAATTACTTCTATTTTTATATACAACTAGAATCTGCACAAATTTGTTTCGTACATATCGAGTAACACATTATAACAATCCGTGGATAACGGTATGGGCTTCACAATAAATAAGATTATTGTTACTAGTTTCTAGTATCTATTAGTTATACTCTAATTTAAGACTGACTGTGACAGCTGTTTGTTATTCCTTATAAATAAAATAAAAAATAAAGTATTTTTGTGTTTGAAGTATGTTCATACCTATATAGATTATCCGATGAGTGCTTAGCAGGTAACTGTAAATAAAGCAATTATTATCTTAAGTAACGTACATATACAAAAAAAAATAATTATATTACTTACCTTTTCGTTTTACTCATCACCAGCGAAAAGTATTTTATATTCACATTGCAAAGTATAGATACATAGTCCGACTCGCACTAAGCCAATTTAATCTGCTTGTGTAGGGTATACTGTGCGCGATCGCACAAAATATTATGAAGAGGGAGCGACTTTCGGCGACGTTGTCGCTGCGATGGTCGAGAGCGGAACGTATGAGGCGCGCGGGTGAAATCTGATATTTTTCTAGCTTTATGCCCGCTCTTAACCCGTCATTGTTACCTTATTTCTCGGTATTAAGTTTAATTTTCCTTTGACATTATAAAAATCTTATACTTAGATAACGACGGATATGGGGACGTTCGTTACAATTGTACCTGAGCCCATCATAGAGTACGATATTCGTTTGAATCAATTTATTTTATTATTGGATAAAAAGTAGGTATCTCTATATGTACAGTTTTTTTAAAATTCAAATAATTTCTTTAAATTTTATATTAGTTATAGTTATATCAGTATAATAGTTTCATTATTATGATTACATTTTTATATGGTTCAGTAACATTTATAGACTACGTTTTTATGGGACCTACTTTTACAAAAATATTTAACTGTTCTATGCACTTTGGTCGAGCAGGTATTGAACTTTTCAATGACTCGTGAAATAGGCAGTTTGCTTCATCATCATCATCATTTCAGCCACGAGAAGCCCACTGTTGGACATAGGCCTCTTCCAATGATCTCCATACCGATTGGTCCTGCGCCTCCCGCATCCAGCGGCTTCCCGCGACCTTCACCAGATCGTCTCCCGGTATGCGGCCGCCACTCGAGGACCTTTCGGCCTAACGGCCGTTAGTTCTACGAGCAATATGTCCTGCCCACTGCCACTTAAGGTTTGCAATTCTTTGGGCTATGTCGGTAACTCTAGTTCTTCTACGGATTTCATCATTTGTGATGTGATCACGTAGAGAAACCCCGAGCATAGCCCTCCCCATTGCCCTTGCAGTGACTTGTAACTCTAGTTCTTAGCCAAGCATAGTGGCAGATTATACTAATCGGTCTTGTGTATAACCTGCCGCAGCGAATGGATGTGGTCTATGGTGCAGTGAAAAACGCAGATTATTTGTTGAAAATTATATTTGAGGAAGAGTCTCATTGGATAAATATATACGATCTATCAAAATCAGAGTAGAAGTATGAAATACATGTCAGATTCAAAATTCATATTAGAAAAGTAAACAAGTATAAAACTGCCAGTATCCTTATTAATGTCATAAGTTTAAATATATGGTACTATAGCCATTTCGGAATCCGGCTTTATCGGGAGGCTGAAAGTCGTCGAACCTACATGCGAGGTGATTCGTAATGACCCTCGAGAACAGATTGTAAACATGTCTCAGGAGCGTGATGGGTCTATGGTTCTTCAACTGGGCCCTGTCGCCCTTTATGAAGAACAGTGCCACCATGCCCCTATGCCATGCCTTAGGCGTTTTGCACTCGAGTATGACGGAGTTGAATAGCCGCTGCAGCGCTTTCAGGACTGATAGTCCATCCGCTTTAGGAGTTAGGCTGTAACTCTATCATCACGCGGCGCCTTGTTATTTTTAGGCTGTTTGAGAGCTACACTAATCCCGTACAGGCTGACGTTCGGGATGTCTTCTGTGTAGTGCCGAGTCAATTTGGCTCTAGGCTCTGTGGCCAGAATAACAGGTGCCTGTGATGATGCGTAAAGCTGTCCATAGAAGCGTTCGATCTCGACCATAAGTTCAGGTCGGGGTGTAATGACTCTGCCGTCCTCTGTCTTCAGCAGACTCTGACCGGGTGACAGATCTCTTGCGAACACTTTGGAGCCTTTGTTCTGCTCGATGGCCTCTTTAATACGTTTCGTATTAAATCAGAGTATGTCGCGAGTCAGACATTAAGGCCCGTATTACAGAAAGCAATAGTCCACTGCTGTACAATCTTTCCCAGCACCAGCCCACTGCTGAACAATCTTACCCAGCACCAGCCCACTACTGGACAATCTTGTCCAGCGCCATCCCAGTGTTGAGAATCATGCCCAGCACCAGCCCACAGCTGAACAATCTTGCCCAGCACAAGCCCACTGCTGGTCAATCTTGTCCAGCAACATCCCACTGTTGGGAATCATGCCCAGCAATAGCCTAGTACTAAACAATATTTCCCAGCACCAGTCCACTGCTGAACAATGTGTAAAATTGACGATTTTAAGAGCCCGCAAGGGCCTATGAAATAAAGTACTTTTGATTTTGATTTTGATTTTGACAATCTTGCCCAGCACCGGCCCACTACTGGATAATCTTGTCCAGCACCATCCCACTGCTAGGAATCATGCCAAGCACCAGCCCACAGCTAAACAATTTTGCCCAGCACCATCCCATTGCTGGAAATCTTTCCCAGCACCAGCCCCATTGATGGACACACTCATCCAGCACCAGCCCACAGCTGGACCTTGCCCAGCATCAGATTTTGGCGTAAATATCAACCTTATTTGGTAACATAATATCAATTTATTTTCTCAAGAGTGGTTTCGACCATACTTAAGTAATCAAAGATCAAATCTTTACTTGAGCGTACAAGGCACTTCTATAATAAGCAATTACTCAGGTGAACAACGATCAATGAATCTCGTTTTAAGAAACTTCAATAATTAAAGCTCATCTTAAAACTACATAGTTTTAAAACTACATAGATTCATTACTGAGAATCGTTTTATAATACGGGCCTAAGAGATCTGTTTGTTGAGTCACCGACGAGCATTTTCAGAAGACTGTAGACCCATTACACGCCATTCCTCCATCAGCTTAGCTCTCGGCTCCGAGATCTTACTTCTTTGCTAAGTACGGCTGGGTTTTCAAAACTTTGCAACCGCCGTAAAGACAGCTTCCAGAATCCTGTCATGTTAAATGTCCACGTCCGTGCAGTCCTCTAGATAATCAAAGCGATTTTGCAATTCGAGTTGAAAGCGCTCGGGGTTTTGGATCTGGATGGCTTCGGCACGGAGCGATACCTTTCCGCTTTTATGTTAAGATTCAATGCGCCTCTTACCGTTCGGTGATCGCTCCCCATGTTAAACGAATTGATTACTGAGACGTCATTGAATATACTGGTCTTAATCAACATGATTAAGTCAATCTCATTTTTGTCACGCCATCCGGACTTTTCCAGGTACACTTTCGATGCAGCCGTTTTTTGAAGAAAGATTTCATGATATAGAGTCCCTCTCCGTCTATGTAATCGGCTAGCATTTGACCTCGGTATTTCCGGATTCCAGCTCGAAATTGCCCCACTTTCAACTCATTATCGCCCCGCTTGCCTAGCCTTGCGTTGAAGTCTCCCATGACAACGGTGTAGTGAGTCTTGGAAGCATGTACCTATTGCTCGAGAAATGTTCTCATATATACTTTCATAGCTTTCACTTCCTCGTCGGGGTGGGTTGAGGTCGGGGCGTAGACTTGTACCTTCAGCGAATACCGTTTGGTGATTCTGAGTATAAGGTATGCCATCCTATTCGACACACTTTCGATCTGTACCTCGTTGTTCACGAGAGACTTATAGACAATGAACCCGACACAACCTTGGGACAGGTCTTCGCCCTCCCGGAAATAGAGCAGGTTGCCAGATTTAAGGACCATCGTGTTATCACCATCTCATCGGACTACGAATAGTCCCACAATACTCCAACAAATCCTGCCCAATTCCTCCTGTAATTCCAGCAGCTGTTCCTCGGTCCGCAGTGTACGCGCGTTATACGTTGCCAGGGCCAAGGTCGTTTGATTGGGGGTTTTCGCCGCCCGGGGATTCTTCGCACCCCAGGTCCCAGCCCTGGGTCGACGATCGTCACTGCCGACACGGCCTCCGGGACCGCCGGGCACTTGGGGCCTTTGGCTAGTCCGATCCATTTGGGGGGGGGGGGGGGAGTTGGACCTTCTGATGCCGTTTGACGTGTGCTGTTCGATCCACTAGTGGAGCATTAAAAAGAATAAGTATCATAGGATCCAGCAAGATCAATGTTGGATCTTAGTGAACTTCAGCGTGCTATTTGATCAACTGGTGGATCGAGATGGTGGATTCTACTGGACAGAAGGTTTTTTTGAATATGTAACGAATGCTTTTTTACCCATGGGTAAAAAATAACATCTCTTGGATGGCCACTGCTCTCATAGGCAACCACTGAGCAATTTTGCCGGGAAAAAACATCACCCTGATCTCTATATATTAATGGGCCCTTCTATCCTAATGCGACACACTTTTTTAGGACGAGGGAATCTCTTTACAATTCACAAGGGACTGTAGCTGACAAGGCTGTCCTTTGGATATGCCGTAGGACTCGGGTAACAACCCCATACCTGGCGAAACCACCCTGCGGTACCTCTCTACCCCCGGTGAAGGCATGCTCGGGATCGAACTAGCCATTTCCCGAACACACCCCTTGGGAACAGGCCCAGTGGTATAAACGAGCTGGGACTTGCCAAGGAAGAGGTTACTCGGTTGTGACCCCCCAGACGGGCAACCAGGAAGGTGATGTAATATCTCCCAGCCGGTTGTGGGTTGGTTGGACCTGAATCCTTCCCGGCTGCTTAGGGTAGTAGGTGCGCACCTTAGAAGGCGCACCTCTTCCTACCTAACCGCCTACGACGGAGCGGGGCGGCTTGAGAGTCCTCCTCCCGCGCCCGCTCCGCTGCAAATACTCCAACCGATGGATGTGGCAGTTTTCCGGCCTTTAAAATAAATATGGAGGAAGGCCGTATATGATTCATCATAATGATAATCAGTTTGTCATACTTAAAAAAAAATCTATTAATACTTTTATATTGAATATACTCTTTGGTTTTCGCAAACCCTTTAAACAAATTAATTTAAAGTAAATTATTAGTCTGGGATCTGCTTTCTTTATGACTATAATATGTATAAAATACAAATAAATATTACATTATTTTATTATAACGTAAGTACCTATATGAAAAATAAAACGAATATAATTATATATTTTTTTCGTAATGATTATAATGTAATCTTAAACGCAATAAAGTTCAAGGTAGCGTGAAAAATCGACGACTTTTGGGTCAACATGACGGTTACTATAGGACAAACTTGCCGACTACTGGTACAATTGGCTCCTTTTTACTTTTTTATATTACAATAAATTATTTATTTAGTTTATCTAAAAACCACTTTTACCTCTGAAAACTACAATAAATATTTTAGCAAGCTATCGAAGTTTTAGATTATTAAGTCTACAAGGTTTACTGTAATACAGCTCCAAAGTCAGCAAAGTTCAAAACCTGACGAGTACTGGGCCTTCTACCTTAATATAATAGTATGAATATAAGCTATACTATGTAGTACTTGGTAATGATGGTGTTTGTTTTATGCTTAATGATTAATATGTAAAGAATAATTAATAATTACAAATAAAAATAAAAATATTGTTTACACAGATTAGGCAGTTTATGTGAACAAATGTATTAACTGGTAAATAATGTAAATAAATTTTGACGACACGTTTAGCGCAGAGGTCGAGTGATTACCTACTGCGCAACGGGTCGCGGGTTCGATTCCCGTACGGGACAAATGTTTTGTATGGCCTACAGAAATTTGTTCCGGTCTGGGCGTATGTGCATGTGATATTCTATGTTTGTAACTGCACCCACGACACAGGATTGACACAGTTTCTCAAGCTCATAGAACAGTATAAAGATTTATTGTAAGAGTGCATGCTAACGCCAACAAACTACACTGCAGTTTGGCGTTTTATTAATAATGTCAAAGTATTTTGTAAAAAAAATTGGACTCAATTCTGAAGCGGCCTCTATATTTCCTAATTTTATTTAGGTGTCGCCAAAACCATTTTCCTATTCTACGGTAACTGTCAAATTCAACTGACATTGCTAATTTGAATCTGACGTTTCTAATTATAAACGGTCAATTCAACTTAGGTTTAGCCATCCAAACGCTTTTCCAGACGTGAGGTTTTTACACGTAAGCTTCCTAAACTGATTAATTTTAGCGGCGACTAAAATCATGCCGATTAAAATTAACACCTTGCTTAAATCCACCATTTTGGTAATGACAAATACAAATCGAAATAGAAATGATGTAGAAATTTTAATATTGCCCAAATTGATTGTTTTCGCCTTAAATGAATAGGAAAATAAAAATATTTTTTTAGTAGTTACAATAGGGTAGTTGACTCATATCAAAATTTATTAAAATATTGTTTATTTCTAACAGTATTTGGCATAAGGTTCCACAATATACCGATTTTAATAAATAACAATGAATGATTACTGTAAAATTTTAATTTGAAATGCTAGAAATAATCTTTTTTTATCTCACGCCGTAAACGCTTTGATATCCTGTGGTCAGGGCCGCGACGTCACTCATATAGTAAACAAAGAAATGTCAAATATGATTCAACAACTCGTCGATTTGCACTATTCTTTCCTAAAACTGGCAAAAAATCGTCCAAATCTCCGTTATTATATGTGTAAATATCATAAATTATTTGTATTAATAGCAAAATCAACCATTGATGTTGGATTTGTGAGAGCAGATAGTACAAATCTTCCGAAAATAGACAGATTGATGGTCAGGAGATTCTTTGTGTATCGCTCTAAACAATATAAGTACAGTTTCAATACTGTTATAATGAAGAACAGGTTACAAGTGTACTTGTCAAGATTGTCACGCGGCAGAAGAGAGTTGCAAACATGCATTTTTGGTGTGGTTGCACCATCACAGTGAGGAGCTATTTTGTACAGCAGTTGAATGCTATTGGATAGAATTCTATCTCTCAAAAGTCAAATAAACACTAAAAATAATTACTTCAAGAGAAATGTTGAAAAGAAAACATCAGGATCATGTGTCAAATACCAGTGTAGTACTGCAAGAATATGTAAATGAACATAAAAAGAGAAAGATTGGCAGTTGTTCATTTGTCAAGCATGAAGAAAATTACTGGGAGGAAAAATATATATACATTCACAGACACAGATTGTGACATATTTCTTAAAAAATAAAAGACCTCTTCAATGAAGAAAGAATAAAGTGCATAGAAAACTAAACCACGAATCATCAATACAGAAGTGCTCTTTAGTTCGAGCTTCGTTATAAACAATAACAGCTTCCATGTGCTATAAAGTCAGCCAGTGCATAACACATGATGGTTCTTTTGTTGGGAAGATTTTTGGTGGGAAATCTTGCAGACACCTACGAGTATAATGAAATGTGGATAAAAGTTGAAAGATGAAGATTTGGGTTGAAATTTGCAACATGTGACCTCATTTCTGATTAATACCCTGTAATAGTCTATTCAGCAAACGGTATCCATAAAATTAGATTAATACAAAATTGTCATGCTCTTTTACTGAAGATAATGTTAATTAACAAAGACGGAAAACTGTGAACAGTATGCTTAACTCAAGTATAGATGCAGATGTTTTGTGCTAAAGCAAACAAAACTTAGGTATATACTTTTGTGTTGCTAGCAGTATGTCATTTTGAAAACACTCAAAAGGTGACAATATTAGCTATAATAGGTATTTGTTTTAACAATCTGAATGTCAAAAAACTTATTGATCAAATAGTGTCATTTTGGAAACTATACTACATTTTTCCTAAATTATATGAAAGTATTACTTCATAATAAATCACTTTACTATTATTTTGACTTTTATTACCTGCGACCTTAAGGCAATATATACAAATTAATAAATTTGATCTAACTCTATTCAACCTATTTGTACTTTTGGAACATATACTATATTTGAGTAACAATGATAAAAATGAGCAACAAACCTATAAAATTTTATAAATCTTTTAAGGTGTAACAAAAAAATAAAACACATGCATTTCAAATTAAAATATTTTGATTCAACTTAGACCTTTACAAGTCATTATTGTCAAATAAACATAGAACATTTTTTTAGTGAAGAACATAATTACTAATGTAGTACAAAAATGTATTATGTCATCTTTAGATGTTAGTTATGTATAAAGCAAAGGAAAAAAAATATTTATATTATTTATTTAATAAGAAGGGTCTTGTAAATTAAGAAGAGCACAGGCTGACAACACAGCAATCACATTTAATATATTTGTATACAGCTTTAAAATGGATAACTTGCATATTCTTGCGTAAGCTGTTCTGAAATTTACCAGCCATGGTGGCCAGCAGGTTTAATCAGTGAAGATATAACATCTTTCAGTTTTACCAAACTGGACCTATTTACTTCTATGGTGCTTTGGTATATGAATACTTGAGTTATTTTGTTGACATAATGTTGTTCTAGTTGACGGGTCACATTTTGATGTTGTGGCTGAGCATGCACTGCTTTGTATTATGTTGCACAACTTTTACTGCCTTATCAATCTCGTTGTCAAGAGGAGAACAGGTTAGTACACAATAGTTCTCATTAAGTAACTACTGAAAGCAACAAATTTTAATTAGGTACTCAGTAAATTCAAGTAAAAGTTGTTTAGATAAATATATTCATTATGAAACTTTGATATTTTTGTTTGTATTACATACTTTTTAATTAATATTCAATTACATAATTATTCAATTGGACATAAGTACATATTCTTTTCTTTGAAACATCATCTAGTGTCAGTGTATAACTTAGATTAAATCAAAAAGGCGTAAATGGTCAAGTTTTCTCTCAGTTTTCTGGTCAAGTTAAAATTTGGTTGGTCGGCTGCAGTCAGTTTTCATTCTAACTGAAAGATAAAAATTTAATTAATTTACATACAGATTTGATTTTACATACAACCTAAAAACTTCTATTTTGTTTAAGTTGAAACTGAAGTACCTACACAGATTGAGTTATTCAGTTATAGTACTTACATTAATGTGATTTTCGCAAAAATACATTTGAGTTTCAGTAGATAGTTACAGGATTTCTTTAAGCGAGTGTTAACCAAATATTTCGCATGTCTATATCACTGGGTACGTCTAATCCACAGATTTCCTGGAGTCTTATATTCCTGTTCTATTGTCCCGTTCCATATACAGTTTTACTATATTTTGTGATATTTAATAGAAAGCATTGTTTTTGTGAGGTTATTTCGCCCCCGTGCTTTGTTTACTATAAGACTGACGTCATTGCCACAGATAATGAACAGACTATAATGGCTGACCGTGTTTTCGGTCCAAAATTGAAAATCTTAATTTAAAATAGATTTTTTGCACTTTTTAGCCATCGAAAAAAATAATATTCATGTGCTATGGTCTAATACAACAATTATGAACATTTTAAGCCCTACTTTAAAAAAGGGTCAACTAGCCTAATTTGTTAAAAATAAGATAAAAAAAGTACATTAACAGCCTTACAAATAAACGTGGCATAAAGTTAAACTCGAGAATAAATTAAGAATAAGCAAAATGTCTACAAATAAACCAAGAATAACTTATACTGAGTATAACATTGACATTTCTATTGATACAAACGTTATTCCGAAGTTATACCAGCCCGCACCCTTGTATAAACCTAGTATAACTCGATTTGTGCTTGTTTGCTGTGGTCATTTGAGGTTATAATATTTAAATATAGCTAATGGATACACTAAAGTAGTCTTTATTCACTGTTAAAAATTAAAAAAGTTCAAATGAGATCAATCATCATCATCATTTCAGCCAACAGACACCCACTGTTGGACATACGAGTAGGCTTCCCCCAAGGATCTCCACACCGATCGGTCCTGCGCCTCCCGCATCCAGCGGCTTCCCGCGACCTTCATCAGGTGGTCGGTCCACCTTTTGGGGGGCTTACCAACGCGGCGTCTCTTACGGATCTCATCATTACTTATCGTTCACGTAAAGAAACTCCGAGCATAGCCATCTCCACCCCCCACCCCTTAATGAGATCAATACAGTTAAGGATTTCGTCGGAGCTGATAAGAGCTCGGTGGTCGAAGTGGTCAAAGTGTCAATACGGTACGTTGGAGACACGGGTTCGATCCCCGCCCGAGACGAAATTTATTTATTGATTTATTCAGCATTTTTGAAAAAAAAATCAAAGTTCTTTATCGAAATTTAACTACATATATTCAAATTAATATAATTATTTACACGAAAGTATCACCAAATATACTAATATAGAAATAAAACCAATCAACAAAACGGTCGCCCGGTCGAAAAACTGACAGCTATCACAGATAAGATGTTACTTTTTTGTACATTTCTCTTTGATTGCGCTGTTGCCATATTGTGCATTTTGATACATCGGAAGAATAGCTATACCGAAGATAAACCTCGTTTATTTGTCAAAAAATATTCTAGCGTTATTCTCGTTTTATACTAAGTATAACTATACCTAGTATAAGGGTGGAATAAATGTGGTATAACTCATTTTTATTTGTAAGACTGTAACAGTCTGGTATAACTCATTTTTATTTGTAAGACTGTTACAGTCTTACAAATAAAAATGAGTTATACCACATTTATTCCACCCTTATACTAGGTATAGTTATACTTAGTATAAAACGGGAATAACTCTAGAATATTTTTTGACAAATAAACGAGGTTTATCTTCGGTATAGCTATTCTTCCGATCTATCAAAATGCACAATATGGCAACAGCGCAGTCAAAGAAAAATGTACAAAAAAGTAACATCTTATCTGTGAAAGCTGTCAGTTTTTCGACCGGGCGACCGTTTTGTTGATTGGTTGCATTTCCATATATTAATTTGAATATAGTTAAATTTCGATATAGAACTTTGATTATTTTTCAAAAATGCTGAATAAATCAATAAATAAATTTCGTCTCGGGCGGGGATCGAACACGTGTCTCCAACGTACCGTATTGACGCTTTGACCACTTCGACCACCGAGCTCTTATCAGCTCCGACGAAATCTTTAACTGTATTGATCTCATTAATTTGGGGGAGAAGGGGTGGGGGGTGGAGATGGCTATGCTCGGAGTTTCTTTACGTGAACGATAAGTAATGATGAGATCCGTAAGAGACGCCGCGTTGGTAAGCCCCCCAAAAGGTGGACCGACCACCTGATGAAGGTCGCGGGAAGCCGCTGGATGCGGGAGGCGCAGGACCGATCGGTGTGGAGATCCTTGGGGGAAGCCTACTCGTATGTCCAACAGTGGGCGTCTGTTGGCTGAAATGATGATGATGATTGATCTCATTTGAACTTTGTTAATTTTTAACAGTGAATAAAGACTACTTTAGTGTATTCATTAACTATATTTAAATATTATAACCTCAAATAACCATAGCAAACAAGTACAAATCGAGTTATACTAGGTTTATACAAGGGTGCGGGCTGGTATAACTTCGGAATAACGTTTGTATCAATAGAAATGTCAATGTTATACTCAGTATAAGTTATTCTTGGTTTATTTGTAGACATTTTGCTTATTTTTAATTTATTCTCGAGTTTAACTTTATGCCACGTTTATTTGTAAGGCTGTAAATGTATAAACATAAACCCGTTTTAGTTTCTTTAACAACATCCATTAATTTTTACTTTTATATTTTTACGATAGCAACTAAAACACTATTAAAACTAATCTTAGACATTTTATAATTACGCTTAAGCTCTGCCTAAATTTAGTTGGCCTGTCACCGTAGAATAGAATTCTGCCGGCGGCCACGAAGATAGTCAGAAAACCAGGTCACTGCGGAAAGCGAGATGTTATAAGAGCGAAGAACAGCTATAAGGATATCGTGATTGACAGAGTTAAATGCATTGCTAAAGTCCAAAAGAGTAAGAATAGTAAATTCCCTACTGCCCATACTTACGGACATCATCTGTGACATGCAGCAGTGCAGTAACCGTACTGTGAAAAGGGCGGAAACCAGATTGAAACTAACTCATAAGACTATTACGGGAAAGATTAATAAAGTTGCTTATGAACAGCGCTCTGAAGCACCTGGAATAAAAATGGAAGGATGGAAATTGGACGGAAATGGGAACAGGTAGATGGATGAGAGATTTTGGGCAGAGGTATAACGTGGACCAATATTTTGTGATTTATGAAAGAGTACTTATTATCTGATAAAATTTTGTCTAACCGGGCTGGCTTTACCATAAAGCGGGACAATAAGCGTCCCGCACACATATTGTGTTGCGGGACGCATTATTTGAGCCCTGGAAACGGGACGTCCCGCCTGACGCGGCACGGTTGGCAACTCTATGCACAGCACACCTCCGCCTCCGAACTGTAGTAGCGCAACCGCGGAACGATTTGCCCGCGTTCGTTGTTGTTTCGCGAATATTTTTAACTATGGCCACACCTCGGACTCTCCATACAACGTTCGCAAATCAATGACCTATCACTACTATTTTAGCAAATGACGTTTGCACACGCGCAAATGTGTGCGTGGAATCTAGTAAGGGCTGAGTGCGCGGATATCAATCGAAATGACGTGAGAAGTGCAATGATTGCCTTCTCTTTTACCCGCATAGCGCTGTCTCTGTTATCGGCCGGCGCTCGCGTCTATTCGCCCGAGCGATCGCGCGAGCCCTTGTGTATGTATCAGTGATGTCTACAACGAAGTGCCGGGTGGGATGAGGTATTTGAAATGAGTGCGGGGAGGTGAGTGGCCGTTCTGTACGTAGTACTATTATCTATTACGTAGTACTATTATCTATTCTGTGCTATGGCGCTGTCGCTGTCGCGCGCGGATCCCTTCGATTTGTAGCGCCTGATGCCGGTAGCGCCTTGTTATTTTTTTTCAAAACTTAAAACCGACTTTAAAAACTCCAAAAAATCATAAATAAGAACTAAATGTGTTACTTAAAATTTGGCAGAAACTTCAAATACTTATATCATTGTGTGATGTTTTACACGCCAAAATGTATTATGATATATTTGAAGTTTCTGTCAAATTTTAACTAACACATTTAGATCTTATATTTTTTTAGACTTTCCAGGTGATCATTGCGATTAAGGCCTAAACACCCTAACTTATGTTAAGCTCAAGCCCCTCGGGGGGGACGTATAGGAGCTGTTATGATGATGATGATGAAACACCAGAATAACTTAAAATACAACGTCTTTCGCTCTAAACAGTATTGAAATAATTATTCCTGAACTTTAAACCTACCAGAAACCTTCCATCATCAGCTCAGTAACATGATATGATGACTTCCAGATGCAAATATCTGAATATCTTTACTTAAACATAAAACAAGTTGGCTGTGCCAATGAATTTAAGGGCTTCTCTCGATTTTCCTGAGATCCCATCGGCAGATCATGACTTGGTGGCAATGGGACCGCCTCAGAAGTATACTCTTTCGATTACAAAAATAATTTTGAAAATCGGCCCACAAATGGCGGAGTAATCGGTAAACATACATAACAAAATAATTAAAGTTGAACATACCCAAGTAACATTTCAGGTTCTAGAATGGTTTTGAAAAGGTTCTAGAACCTATATATGGACATCTGCTACTAAGTCTTAATAGACTCAATAATGTTATATTAACCTTATAATAACCCCCTGAGTGCAAAAAGGGCCCACGTTTTAGAACCTTTCTGAGAGCTACAGCAAAACCTTTATTTAAGGTTTAAATCACAATACCTTTATTTAAGGTTAATATAACCTTCTAAAATGTTGTTGGATGTATCTTTATGATAACTTAAAACCGGTTTTTAGACATGAATAAATGCTTTTCCGAGACTCCCAGGTTTTAAAATGTTTCTATTTAAGATTGTTTACACAGAAACAAGTGAATTTCAAATCTTTAGTTATAATGGCGATTCCTTGTTTTAAAATGGCGAGATAAGGTAAGTGTTGTATTCATAAAAATAATAAGTAGCTTGCTGACGCCAGGAAAAATTAAAAAATACTGCGACTGGCACTTTATTGTAAAACTTTATGATAATAGAGCTGTATAAGAGGTGGGCCCTTCGTAATTTAAAATTCTGAAGATATTTTAATGAAATAAAATACGATGTTTGGTGATAAATCGCATTAGAAATGAAACTTCTATCCATATAAAACATACATTTTAAATATATAGCACACATTACTTAATTTTGTCTAATTTAATTTATCAAAATATTGCTTTATTTCCGATAGATTTTTTATTTCAATAAAAAATATGGCTGCCGTTAGGAAATTACTAGAAAGAATTTAAATTAACCTTTTTAGAACTGTAACAGCTAAAAGCTAATTATGTTTGCCAAAATAAGATCTAAAGATTATCTGGCGGAGCTAGTTAAAACTACTAGGCTATTTTTGCAGTTGCTTAAAACTCGCGGAGATAGCTGAAATTTTTTGAGGATGTTTCTTAAGTTTTAAAATATTCTCGTAGGACTTAAATCATGCCGTAAGCTTATACAATAGCATTATTGGTTTGGGTTTTAACCACATAATCCTAATTTGTTTGTCTAGATAACTCTAATATAGCCTAAAGGTTACATGTAGGTTTCAGAAATGACTTACAGGTGATTTTAAAATTCCATAACTTTATAGCTGTATATAAGTTAAAAAATTAACCTTTAGATCTCACTTTAGTATTATGCTAACTTTTCCAGAACTGAATCAGGAGTCTACGACAACTTTAAGATCTTAGGACTATATGCTCCTAAAACCTAAGTAAAAATAAAGTTAATATAAACTCTTGTCAGCGGTTCCAAGGTTGTAAAAATAGTCAATTAGTGTTAGGACTTATTAATCTTTCTGAAATACTAAATACGTACGACCAGATAGCAAAACGTTAACCTTTTTATGGCTCTTTTAAAACCTTGAGGTTAAGTTTACAACCGAGTCCCGAAAAAATGTTACAGAACCTCCTCCTTTTTCGAATTCGGTAAAAAATACTTAAGGGGAAAACAACAAACTGTCAAAATATTTTATTTTTATTTTTATTTATTCTTTTTCGTACATGTTGAGGATGTACGGAAGGCGGACTTAATGCCAATGGCATTCTCTACCAGTCAACCGGCATGGTGTGAGAGAATGTGTAGACGGTGTACGAATTAAACTTATTAACACAAATAAAATAGGTATACATAATAATAATTCTACATAAAGATTTCCTTTATATATAATTAAGATATACATACATACATAAATAACAACATACATATAGATTTAATATTATATAGATATAATAAAAATAATACTATAAATATATATAAATACTGATATTCTATCGAACTAAACAACAGATTCTGGGAGAAAATGTTTGCGTATCAGATGTTTAAAAGATGCCTTGCTACGAGCTAATCTAAGTTTTGGGGGCAAGCCATTCCACACACGTATAGCAGAGAGTGTGAAAGAGTCGGAGACAAACCCGGATCGATGGGCTGGAATTTCGAGAGTAAGAATGGCATCGGAACGTAGGTTACGCGTATGGGCACTACCGAGAGCCGAGAATATTTGTATTGTTCGAATATCGGTAATGGTATTATACGACTGAATTCAAATAATCTTCAACCTGCTTAACTTCTGCTATAGATACTTACCTACTATTACATTTCAATATTTCGGCTGTATGTTGCCTCAATAAGATTTGACATCTTAGATATCAAATCTCAGCACCCAGTAAATTCACTACCCGTTTTACCCTCAATCGGACAACAATGCAACACCGCTACGGCGACAGAAATGGGTAGATAGACATGCCCGCGTAGACGACTCTGGTCATACTCTGGTATAGGTTCAGGTCAGGTCTTGTACAGGTCCCTCTGGTTAAAGTTGGTCTGGAAGTGGAAACTAGAAACAAATTCCTACACTAACCCATCTGGCCAGCGTGATGTCAAATCGACTACTCATGTGTCCATCCCATCATACAGATATTTGCCATTCCTCTTTCTTCGTTCAATCGATTCTCTCTTGGAACACGCTCCCTCTTGACATTAGAATGTCCACTAGTCCGTACGCTTTCAAGAAGCGGTTACGTAAATGGTTGTCGGGAGAACTTCAATCAAGTTAGGTTGTAGATTTATTAGAATGTATCCTACTTTTTGATTCATTAGTATATATTAATGTTTATATATATGTATGTGTATATATATTTTTATATATATTATATATGTAACTAGCTGTGCCCGCGAACTACGTTTCGCCATCAAAATGCTTAACACAGTGTTTAGTTTTTTCCTCCATTGTATTCCATAATGATTAAATGATTCAACTTTATTGTGCCTTTCTTGAGCAGCGGCCATTTCGAAATTAGGACAATTTTCGTAGGTTAGTAATAGTCTAGGTACTTTTCAGGGCCTTTCATTTAATACCCATATTGCTGGGTTTGAAAAGCAACTGTTATCCGCCCTTTTTGAGCTGCAGCCATGTTGAATTTACGTCAATACGTTTATAGTGTACGTTCATAGTACTCTACTGATCGAGGCCTTTCATTTGATACCCATATTGCTGGGTTTGGAAATGAACTTTTATCCGTTATTTTCGAGCAGCGGCTATGTTAAATTTATGTCTATGTTGCTAGGTTCATAGTGCTCTACTCATTAAAGCTTTTCATTTGATATCAATATTGCTGGGCTTGGAAACAAACTTTTATCCTTATTTTTTTGAGCGGCGGTCATGTTGAATTTAGGTCGATTTACCTAGGTACCTAACGCTCTACTACTCCAAGGCCTTTCATTTGACACCCATATTGCTAGCTTTAGAAACGAACTCTTATACATCTTTTTTGAACGGCGGCCATGTTGAATTTATGTCAATGTCGCTAGGTTCATAGTGCCCTACTCATCAAGGCCTTTTATTTGATACCCATGTTGCTGGGATTGAAAACGAACTTTTATCCATTTTTTTTGAGCGGCGGCCATGTTTAATTTAGGGCAATTTTCCTAAGTTCATAATGCTCTACTCTTTGAGGCCTTTCATTTGATACCCATATTGCTGGGTTTGAAAACGAACTTTTATCCTTTTTTGAGCTGCGGCCATGTTGAATTTGGGTCGATTTTCCTAGGTACCTAATGCTCTACTCTTCAAGGCCTTTCATTTGATACCTATATTGCTAGGTTTAGGAACGAACTTTTATCCACCTTTTTTGGGCTGCGGCCATGTTGAATTTAGGTCGATTTTCCTAGGTACCTAATGCTCTACTCTTCAAGGCCTTTAATTTGATACCCATATTGCTAGGTTTGGAAACAAACTTTTATCCACCTTTTTTGAGCGGCGGCCATGTTGAATTTATGTCAATGTTGCTAGGTTCATAGTGCTCTACTCATTAAGGCCTTTCATTTGATACCCACATTGCTGAGTTTGGAAACGAACTTTAACAGTTTTTTTTGAACGGCGGCCATGTTGAATTTAGGGCGATTTTCCTAGATTCATAATGCTGTACTCTTCAAGGCCTTTCGTTTGATACCTATATTGCTAGGTTCGGAAACGAACTTTTATCTGCCTTTTTGAGCGGCAGCTATGTTAAATTTACGTCAATGTTGCCAGGTTCATAGTGCTCTACTCATCTAGGCATTTCATCTGATATTCATATTGCTGGGTTTGGAAACGAACTTTTATTGGCAGTCATGTCGAATTAGGTAAACGTGGCTAGGTTCTACTCTTTAGGTCCTTGGTTCGATATCCATGTTCCCTAAGTGTATACAAAAAAAATGTGATCCGTCATTTTAGATACTCGTACGCGTAACCCAGAATCATTGCAGTCAGATATTTTTTTACTTATCAATATCAATCAATTACTTTTAATAGTTTGAATGGATGAAAGAGTTTGATTCCTTAGTCATAATGTAAAAACATATAATAATGTAAAAAATACTTTTCAACATTTCAAAAATTGTACCGATTTTGAGAAAATTAGTCAAGAATTAAACCAACCTAAAAATTTTATATTTGTGACGTGATATTGTCATAAAAAATGCTTTATACATTGGTTGTATGGCTTGATCCTTTCGCCTTACCACCAGGGTAATACATACATAAGAAAAAGACAATTTAAACTTCCTTAACTTCTTGGTTGGCGAAATCCAGATAGGCACAGCCAATAACAGAAAAGATTAAGTTTTTCTTTGCACTATGTGACAGACGTGTCAAAATAATTTCACTTGCGCCATGTTGATTTTCTACTTAGCATTGTGCGAAAATTTTATATGGTATTTTTTCACGAAAAATAAAACGTGAATTTAAACAAATGAAATTATGCCTAAATGTTCTTCCGGAAATTTCTAAGCATTGTGGTGTAAGCCATATCAAATTCTGTCCAGTAGTTTCGGAGATCTATCCGGACAAACAGACAAACAAACAAACAAATATACAAACAAACAAACAATTTTTTTAAAAACGTTTCTATCGTGTTCTGCTAATGATTTTAAGGCGACCTGTGTATTGTTTTTCTTAATATTTCGCAATTACAGATTTTTGCATCCCTACGATTTTATTATATATGTTACCGGCAATGTGTATAATCCGGTATTGTATACAATACCTAGGCAATGTATAGAATACCTAAAACGGGCAGGTAAAGTATGAAATAGAATTTATTTTACACTTTACCTAGGTATTCTATACAATGCCAAACTTGCAGCAGGTAATGTAACACTCGAACGCAATTGTGGTTATTACAAACAGATAAGTACGGTAAGCTTCATAGAACCCTGACACCCTTCCTAGAGGCGCCATTTCAAGCATTAATGGAAGTGAATCGTTTTAGCATGACCGTTCACTCGCGAGTGTACGCCGCACGCGGGTATCCTTTGCAAATAAAATTAAATCCTTTGACAAGAGACGGCACGGCGCCAAGGCGGCGCGATCAAAGTAAGTTCGCTTAGATAATGTCGGTACACCCGAACGCAATTGTGTTTAATAAAACAAAATACGAATAAAAATTATCGGGACACACAAGCTAGGTGCAAAGATAATTTTAATCAAAAATATGCGAAAGTAGGTAAATTCAAAGTAAAATTACACCACAATTCTTCATCACTCGAACTGTCAGAGTTACTACCACCCGTATTTTTAATAAGAGAGCCATTATCACGCTCTGAATCCAAAACAAAATATTTAGGTACTTATTTTCTTCTGTAATTGCGTGAACTACGTATACTTATGTTCCACATAAATGTGGAATTACCTTTTTTATTAATACTTCGTTTTAGTTTGACTTACGGCTGGAGCGTCTGTAGGTTGCTACGGAGGTAAGTACATAGGTGTAATTTATCCAAAATCTTATCAAATGTTGGATTTTTTGAGGATAAATTCAATTCGTAGTACAACAGTTCACAAACACAATCTTTCACTACAGAGGCGCTTCGATATAAAACTGTCAATTTCACTTTCGGGTGTACGCCGCACGCGGTAGCCTTTGTAAATAAAATTAAATCCTTTGACAAGAGGCGGCGCGGCGCGGGCGGCGTCAATGCGGGGTGCGCTAAAGTGCGGCATTATTTAAGCTAGCGGACTCTTAAGGCGCATATAGCCGATTTACAGAAAATGCGAAAGATTTGAAATGGAAACTGTATGAACAAAAAAAACTTATAAATCTAAATTTCAATATTAAACTGTACAATCAATTTATTATTGTTGTTTTTTACGACTCATTGTAGTAAAAAAGTAGTTAGTAATAATTTTATTAAAATTAAATACTTCAAGCTGTTTTTTATTAGGGTTCCGTAGCCGAATTACAAAAACGGAGCCCTTATAAATTCTTCATGTCTGTCTGTCTGTCCGTTCGTGCGCCCGTCCGTCCGTACGTCACTGCCAATTTATTCTCAACCTATTAATAATTGGGCCTTGTGTAGGCTATTGAATCTTAGTAGTTTGATGTATTCTGTTAACCGCTTTACAATTTTTATACAAAAAAAATAATAGACGGGGCTCCCCATACATATACGGCCACAGATATACACAATCTGTGTCACCTTTCATGAGGTAAACAGCTCTGTGACATACGGACGGACGGACAGACAGACAGACCGACAGCAAAGTCTTAGTAATCGAGTCCCGTTTTACCTTTTGGTACGGAACCCTAAAAACTGTCATTTTTGTGTGCGGTGGGTAGCCAACGTAGTTAGTACTTTGCGCTGCGGCAAGTAGTAAGCCAAAACATACCTACTTGCCGTAACACTAGGAGCTAGAATAAGTTTTCCTGATTACAGTACTTATCTAGCCAATAAACCGTGTGTGTCCGCCTTAAGAGCGGCGCGCGGGCGCGGCGGGCGGGCGGCCGGTCAGGTCAAAGGAGCCACCGCCGCCGCTTGAGAAAAAGGATACCGCGAGCGGGCGGCCTTTCAGGTCAAAGGAGCCGCCGCCGCCGCTTGAGAAAAAGGATACCGCGAGCGGGCGGCCTTTCAGGTCAAAGGAGCCGCCGCCGCCGCTTGAGAAAAAGGATACCGCGAGCGGGCGGACTTTCAGGTCAAAGAAGCCGCCGCCGCCGCTTGAGAAAAAGGATACCGCGAGCGGGCGGCCTTTCAGGTCAAAGGAGCCGCCGCCGCCGCTTGAGAAAAAGGATACCGCGAGCGGGCGGCCTTTCAGGTCAAAGGAGCCGCCGCCGCCGCTTGAGAAAAAGGATACCGCGAGCGGGCGGCCTTTCAGGTCAAAGGAGCCGCCGCCGCCGCTTGAGAAATAGGATACCGCGAGCGGGCGGCCTTTCAGGTCAAAGGAGCCGCCGCCGCCGCTTGAGAAAAAGGATACCGCGAGCGGGCGGCCTTTCAGGTCAAAGGAGCCGCCGCCGCCGCTTGAGAAAAAGGATACCGCGAGCGGGCGGCCTTTCAGGCCAAAGGAGCCGCCGCCGCCGCTTGAGAAAAAGGATACCGCGAGCGGGCGGCCTTTCAGGTCAAAGGAGCCGCCGCCGCCGCTTGAGAAAAAGGATACCGCGACACTATTTAAGCAAACAGCCGCATTTCTCCATTTCATTTCGCGACGTGCGATGACACTGTTAACACGTGTATTGAGCTATTTGCGTCATAGTTATTATTTTTGCTAATTTTCGTCAGGTAGGAAAGTAATTTAATTTATTAAAAAATGGCGGCCGAACAACGAATAGCTGAGATGAAAGAAAGATTTTATTCACAATTACAAATAAAAAGAGAAGCAGCAAATACAAAAAATCGCACGTTTATTGAAAAAAATCGTTATGAACAATTGATAGAAGAAACAAAAAATGCAAAAACGGCTGAAAAAAAGGCTTCTCGGGATTACTGGTTATTGAAGCATTATGATGTTATAACTGTTGGTCAGAAAGATAAGTTGATTTTTCCTGTGGATGCTACTACAAATAACAATATTATATACTACGTTGCTGATACTGAATTATTTCAAGTACTTCACGACGCACATCAGAGTATCGGCCATGGAGGACGAGACAGAATGCTGAAGGAGCTTTCTTCAAGATATAAGAATATAACTCGCCACGATGTTGAACTATTTTTGCAACTTTGCGAACCCTGCCAGCAAAAAAAAAAAGGAATAAAAAAAGGGATTGTCGTGAAGCCCATACTTTCAACAGAATTTAATTCTCGCTGTCAAGTAGATTTGATAGACTATCAATCTCAAACAGACCGGGATTATAAATTCATAATGGTCTATCAGGATCATCTCACAAAGTTTGTCATATTAAGAGCCCTGAAAACAAAACGCGCTGAGGAAGTAGCGTACAATTTACTGGATATTTTTACACTGATTGGTGCACCAGCCATCTTACAATCGGACAACGGTCGAGAATTCGCAAACCTGGTCAGTAATCTTAAAATATACTGGCCGAACTTAAAAATTGTGCATGGCAAGCCTAGACATTCCCAAAGTCAAGGGAGTGTCGAACGAGCTAACCAGGACATTGAAAACATGCTTACAACTTGGATGCAAGATAACGATAGCGAACGTTGGAGTGATGGTCTGCGATTTGTACAACTCATGAAGAATAGGGCGTTTCACTCAGGAATCAAAAGAACACCTTATGAAGCTCTTTTTGGGTCGAAAATAAAAGTTGGCATATCTTTGCCTTTTGAGGATACTCACAACCTGGAGAGCGAAGAAGATTTAGAAAAAGTGATGAAGTCATCTTCAGAATCTGTAATAGATGCGGCTGAGACATCAGAAACTGAAACAGCTGACACTCAACCTCTACAGGCACCAGATCAACAAAACGCTGCACTCGATAGTTTTAACATCGGTAAGGAAGATTCAAATGTCCAAAGTGCATATGATGAACACATGGCTATCCCAAATACTAAGAATGTTGTTGAGCCTACGAATGTCGAAAATCTTCCTTGTGAGGTAAATGATCAAGCGTTACATGATCCGAATTTGGTATCAGTACGAGAGGAGTCATTGAGTTGTGCATTTATATGCTGTGTTTGTTCCGAGGAGACAACAGGTGGTCATTCGTGCAGAATGTGCAATAGGCCTATTCATACTATTTGTGCTGCTCCGGAAGAAAATATTGCAGAAGGTTTTGGATCCAAAGTTGCTTGTCCTTTATGCGCAAAAAACGCCTTTTCGATAGAAAACCGCATCAGAACCAAAGAGAATTTGATACTACAAGCTCAGAAAATGCTTAAAACTTCTGAAAAAAATTCCCTCCCGTATCGTTGGGTACCACTGTACGCATTCCTGTTCCAGAAGTCGATAGAGGTCGTGGTGATGCTCGCAATATACTGGCTGTAGTATTACACAAAACTGATGACGATCTATATCAACTAGGCACAAAGCAAGGCGTTGTCAAGACATTGTATTCAAGACAACAGTTCACTGTTTGCCATCAGAAATTACTGCAAGAAGAAGACGTCCCCAATCTGGAAACGACACTCCGTACAGTTGCGACTTTGCAATCTACGGGGACAGGACAGGGCTTTGTGAAATGTAGCTGCAAAAAAAACTGTGACTCTAAAAAGTGTTCCTGTGTCAAAAGTAAGGCTCTGTGCTCTTCAAAGTGCCATAATAGTTTGTCGTGTAAGAATAAATAAAACCTACCTTTACTTAAAATTGTGAATGCCTATTAGACCTACTTTTTGTTATAAAGAGAATTGTTTTGTTTGTGAAGTTCAATTACAAAATTACTTATATTATGTTAAAAGATACTTGTAATGTTATGTTACAAACAAGAAGAATTTTAAGATTCCTTTTATTTTTTTGTGATTTTAAAGTTGATAATAAAGTTTATTTCAAGTAAATACAACATGTTTTATTTGTCCGCTATTTGATAAGTAAGTCTGTTAAGATTTATTGATATTAACCGGCTTACCTAACATTAGTTTAGTCTTAAGATTTATTTATTTTACACATTACCGGTGAACCAGCAGGTATTCTATACAATCCCTAGGAATTGTATACAATACCTAGGTAAAGTATGAAATGGACAATGATATTCATGATATTTCATACATTGCCTGGACGCCCCAGGGATTGTATACATTACCTAGGGATTGTATACAATACCTGAATTATACACATTGCCGGTAACATATACATTAAATACGATTAAGATAATTAATACAGAATCGTATCTCTTCAACTCCATTGCACCCCATCAAGGGATGATGGTATTTTGCGTCCGCTATGTTGGATTTTGATATCGATGTTATTTTTGTAATCTACGACCCAAAAAACCATGAAAACGACAATAATGTCGATATCATATTTTACCACCCCATTTCACCTTATTAGGGGATGAATTTCCATTAAATACGAAACATGTTATCCATCTATTCTATTAACGAATGTTTATGCAAAATTTAAAGTAGATTGGACCAAGGAATCTAGTTGTCCCATACAAACTTTGCCCCCCTTTTTCACCCCCTTAGGGGTAGAATTTCGGAAAATCCTTTCTTAACGGACGCCTACGTCATACAAAGAACACACCCTCCAAGTTTCAAGTCTCTACGATCAGCGGTTTAGGCTGTGCGTTGATCCGTCAGTCAGTCAGTCAGTCAGTCAGTCATTCAGGACAAAGAATTTTATAGGTATAGATAAGGTTTATTAGTTTATCAATTAATATTATTCGTTTCATATCTATTTTGTAATTACTTTGTCAAAAAATTATTTTGCATCTACCACAACAGTCTCTCAACCACCCTAAGGTTGACTGGTAGAGAATGCCTAAGGCATTAAGTCCGCCTTTGTACTTCTTTTGTACATAAAGAATTAATAAATAAAGAAATGTCGTAGGCCGATTCTACCTAGTTTAAAGAAACCCGTGCCAGGCTGTGGTATAGATAATAGAGGCATATCGGCTTACGACCAGCCCCCCTAGCATGACCACCGAAACACGATAAACGATAAAGCGATATAAACTGTTAAAACACAAATTGTTAAAAAGTTTTGAGTATGTTTTGGATATACTGGTAGGTATTATTATTGTGGATATTGTTTATATATTAATATAAAGATAAAATTTCAAGTTTGCCATTATATCCAATATATTTTGACAGTTCATAACGATTTATCGTTTTATTATATCGTGTTTCGGTGTTCATGCTACGGGGGCTGGGGCTATATTTTTGAATCATTTGTCAGGCGTTGATTGCTCGTCGAGCTGCGTCTGCGTTCAATTTCTGCCGAATTGCGCTTTGTTTTAGATGAAGTAAGGTTTCATCACGAGTCATCATCTTAATCAGTAGGAACTATAAAAAGTCATGGAGGTGTATTATGACGTCTTAATTATAGGCAGTTTTATGAATTGTCGTAATGCCATTTCTTTCTTTTTGTATAATGAGTAAAAGAAAGGCACTGATAGCAATTCAGAAAACTGGGTGGAATTAAGACGTCATAATATACCCCCTGTAGGTATACACGTCCTGTGTACCACTTAGTGGAGAGAGGGAATCATGTGAAGATTTGCATTTCACGAAGCCCACGAAAAAAAACCTAAATCTAAATAAAATTATTACATTCACAAAAGTCAACGCACCTTCTCTTCCGGAATCCGAGTCATGTGTTCACGTCGAAAAAATCGTATGAAGGAAAACAGAGGAAGTGTCAACTGAAAAAAATCAAGGTTCCCCTTATCAATTAGTTTACATAATTTCGCCGGCACATCCTTTATCAGGAAGTAGGTACCCAGGTGTAATGAACCTCGCTGTTTACCCTGTGATACTCGTAGCTTGGCGTGCCATTATATAAATTCGCGTCAGTTCTGAATTAGCCTGCATACCTTCGGGAGACTTCTGCTCGCCTGGTAGTAATAAATGTAACTATTAATTGCAAAATAACTTGAAAAATATTAAAAACACTGTTGATAGTAATTTTTATTATTACACTTATTCACATTGCAGTAAACATATTATTACTTATTTGTTTAGAAAATGACAACATTTGCGACACTTCTAACTTTATTTTTATCTATCGCTGGATATAATTGTATACCAGTGGGAGATGACTTTTTTCGTAACGATATTGATTGGAGAAAAAGTAATATTTTGTTCGATAATAGCATAGATGATGGAGAAGATAGTAGAATTAATATATCCCATTTGGGACCAGAAGCGTTCGGATCGCCTAAGAATGAGAGCGGTGAGTCATTATTTAGTCCTTAAAAAGGTATTAACGAATTATTATAACGTTCTTACGATATGAATTGACAAAAAAAAAACTAATGACGAAACGGTTAGGTCGCGGGTTCGATTCACGTACGGGACAAATATTTTGCATGGCGTACAGAAATTTGTTCCGGTCTGGGCGTATGTGCATGTGATTCTATGTTTGTAACTGCACCCACGACACAGGAGTAAATCCTAGTGTGGGGCGACGTTTTTTTTAAAGAAAAAAAAATAATGACACCAAATTCATACTTAATATTTTAAATGTAGAACATTTATAATGACAGTTTGTAAATTAAAATTTTATATCTATCTTTCCAAAGAATGTTTTGATGAATTTTTTAAAGCACACTAGGTACTTACTATGAATTAAATGCAAATTCCCCATCCCAATAAATTTTTAATTACAAAAATTCATGATCGGTAATCAGGTAGTATCTGGTTATATTTTGATAGTACGTACCTGGCTATATTTTGATTTGATTTTTATAAAACACCAAGGTCGAGAGAATTCAAAAATAGGTATTTGTAAAATGTAGGTATTGCCGTCGCGCTGTGTCCAAATAACTGAACCACAATCTATATTGTGACTGAACTGCAGCTAGGACCGAAAATACCTATAAAAAGTAAACAAAATATACGTTTCGTAGTCCCCTGTTTTCTCCGCGAAAAATTGACCGATTTAATTACTTTTTGCGTAAAAAATTAAAGCAAGGCTTTCTCTGTGTTTCTGTTTTGATTTCTTCATATAATCTTCTTCAGTTTGTTTGCTGGACATTTGAATACAGCAGGAAATAAGGTCGATTTTTAAGGTTTTTCAAGGTTTAAAATCTCTTTTAATAATTAACTTAATAAAAAAAGGAAAACATAGGAACATGCTTATATAGTGGCCATTGGTTTTATTGGAAAAATAGAGCAACTACTAGGAAGGAAACAGGGGACTACGTTTGTATTGAAAAACGGCCTGTACGATTTCCTCTTAAGTAGTTTTTGGATTCAGAAAGGAAAATAAATAATGAATCTTATGGCCGGTACACACATTGTTTAGTGTTTAGTGCGAGTGGCTTGTTTAGTGTTAATTGTTTAGTAAAAAACACGTTCGGACAGCTTCTGTTTAGTGTTAAGTGTTTAGTGTTTAGCGAATAGGAACGCGTTCTATTTTTTCTGCGAGTCGCCCCTCCCGCTCTCCCGCCTTCACCCCTCACTTAACACTAAACACTCACTAAACACGTCTGGACAGATCTGTTTAGTGTTAAGTCCATATAATGAACAAATAAACTAAACACTGTTTACTAAACAGTGTATGGACAGCACCTACTAATCACTTAACACTAAACAGTCTACTAAACACTAAACAAAGTGTATACCGGCCATTACCTACAGCCATTTTAGATATCATCCCAATGATCTGTTCCTCGCAGTGTGTATTTCTCATATCTATGAAGTTGAATGCTTTAAGGTTGTAAGTACTTAATTCTTAAATTTTGCTGACCTGAAATTCAGAATATTTGCAATTTGCAACTTAACATGTTTATCAACTTTAACTTAGCTAAACACGAGCACGATGACAGTTCGATAAAGGCGCCAATATTTCATTTGTCATCTTTTGACGGCCCGTTTCCTTCTACTTTGTCATTCGTGTAAAAACCTTGTAGTTAATGCTGATTAAGTAACTTGCCATTATTATTTGCGAAGTAAGGTGAATTAGTCTGTGGGGATATTAATTTTCACTTTGGCATAGTATTTTGAATTCAATTCTTTTATAAATGTGAAAAATTGTTGTGTTTACCTTTCCAAAAGCCGGGGAGCGGGCCGCCCGTCTGTCAAAAAGAGAATAATATTACAAAAAATAACAAATAATTTTTATTTTTATTTTTTTTAAAAACTAGCAATAGATATAAAATATAAAAATTACAATTTTGAGTTGGCAATCGAAATTATCTAGCGTTGGAGCATCGGTGGCGCTGTGTATTCAGCACTTGCCTTCCAATCGGGAGGTCCGGGGTTCGAGACCGCCATATACCAATGTATTTTTCGTTTTTCCAATTTCATAATTATGTAGGTACCTACATTTGTTTGACGCTCCTATGATGAAAGAAAACATCGTGACGCAACCTGCATACATCTGCGAAGAAACTAAAAGGTTTATGTGAAGTCGACCAATCCGCACTGGGGCAGCGTGGGATTAAGGCCTAAACACCCTAACAGGGTAGACTCGAGCCCCTCGGCGGGAAAGTATTATGAGCTGTTATGATGAATTGAAATTATCAAACAGGGCCGCGGGTCACAGTTTTCGAAGACCAGCCCTCCTATTTCCATATCTACTAATAGATCCCATACAAGATAATTACTTATAAAAATAGTAATAGATAAAAAAACTAAAATGACAGTTATGAGTTGGCAATCTAAATTATTGAATTATTGGGGGCAGGTCGCAGTTTTGAAAACCAGTTCCCTTATTTTCATTTCTGCTATAATGATTCTCGTCGTAGCAAAACTACTCATAAACCTGTAATAAATGACAGGTCAGAATTGGCAACAGGGCAGGTCACAATTACAGGTCAGAGTTGGCAACAGGGCAGGTCACAGTTTTGTTCGTCTTCATGTCCAGCCTTTTGTGCGAGCTATCTAGTAGCTGTTGTAGGTAGTTTAATAAATTACTTAGCTGCTTATTCTTCATTTGGATCCTTAGATATTATGAATTAAGACATCGAAAAGAGCAGTTTGTTATAAATACCTATTATCATGTATCAGTGAATTCTTTAGAGACCATTATAAAAGTCCATTAAAATTTAGGGGAGGCAGTAGCTGAATGGACCGAAGATTCCTTAATGAACCCTGAGGAGATGGGATCTTACGCCGAGGGCGATATACTGATGCCGAGACCGCTGACAAGGAACGGCGTAAAAGACCAGACGTCAATGTGGCCCAACGGCATCATTCCATATGTCATCGAGGGATATTTCAGTAAGCACCTTTAGTTTTACTTAATTTGCTCTATGGTTGTGTTAATAATCAATTGTATGCTCTAATAAAAATAATAGTCTGAGTGAATAACTCGTCTTGATAATGAGACGACAGACTGTGGTCATATTTTCAGGGCTCTTGCCATGATCTCTTCGAGAGGACAGGAGTTCCGGTCCAGCCCCGTAGCATGGCCACCGAAATACGATATGACAAACTGTCAAAATATGTTGGTTATAATAGCTATCATGAAATTTTATCGAAACACTCGTATTATTAACAATACTCAAAGTAACAGTAACAATATCCAAAAATATTTTAACAAAAATAAAAACCGACTTCAAAAACACTGAAAAGTTAAAAATAATATAAGAATAGGTACAAACAACATCACACTTCTGATATTGAAGTCGGCGCCAAACGATGATCTCCTAGAAAGTGTTAAAATTTGTCACCGACTTCAATATAGAAGTGTGATGTTGTCTGTACCTATTCTTATATTATTTTTAACTTTTCAGTATTTTTGAAGTCGGTTTTTTTTGTTAAAATATTTTTTATTTGTAACTTTTTAGTGAATGAAATCTTTTTAGTGAAAGATACCCTAATTTAATACCAGCTCACCGAAGGTGAAATTAGTGTTTTCCTCGATTTTCATGGGATCCCATCATCAGATCCTAACTTTGGTGACCTTGGGACCAACCCAGGAGTATACTCTATCTATCAAATACAAAAGAATTTTGAAAATCGGTCCACAATTGGCGGAGTAATGGCGTAACATACACATAAAACACGTTGGACACACCTTAAAATTTAAGGGTTTTCCTCAATTTCCATGGGATCCCATTTTCAGATCTTAACTTTGGTGACCATGGGACCACTCTTACTATACTCTATCGAATACAAAAATAATTTTGGAAATCGGTTTAAAAATGACGGAGTTATGAGGTAACAAACATAAAAAAAAATACAACCGAATTAATAACCTCCTCCTTTTTTTAAAAACAAACGGGAAATTTCCAGATAGCCTAAAAATCCAGCGAGTTTCGACACTTCATATCGATATATTGTTTTATTATGTCGTATTTCGGTGGTCATACTAGGTGGGCAGGCATAGATTTATTGTACTCTGGGTGTAAATATATTAAACTCATGAGGAACCGTAGCTCCAACTTGCAAGGATCTCATTTGCTTTCAGCGAAATCATATGAAGCTAGATGTGCTTTGTAAGAAGGCCAACTGTTCCTTGTTAATTTATACTACAATTGGTTGTAAATCACAGGGTACGCAAATGTCTAGGATGGATAGGCAAACACAGGGTCGGCAGATAGCCTGATCGAGGCCCGGATTCTATCAGGGCCTCAATTCTAGCAAGTCACAATATGAATCGGCAAACGATTCAACCGGCAATGTATGAGTATGACACAGGGAAGCCAGGTGCTTACGATGCCAGGTGCTTTTAACATTCTCATAGTTTTACCAGAGGAATTGCTGTTCCTTCTTGGAGTGAAATTACTGGGTACTGTCTTGACAACTTATATCACAGATTGCTAGCGTACATGGCGTCCTTGCAGGGATGGTAGATTTGAAAGTCGCACAGGAAGCACGTGTACTATAGGCGACTGTAACCACTTTACCATCAGGTGGGCAGCCTGCTTATTTGACAACTTGTTGTATAAAATAAGTTTTATAATATACACTTGCGTAGCGTCACATGAATTTATTTCGGTACGCTTTGCGGCTGCAATATCAGACCTATAAGACATATAAGACCAGATTGAACCTTCAATTTGCCTAGTGTATACTGATACCTGCTCCAAAAGTTCATTCTATCTAGTATAATAATATGTTGATTTTCAATGTAAACAGATCATATATTTCACAGACCAACAGCAACGAGACATGATCAGGAAGGCCATCGCTGACTACCACCGCCTTACGTGTCTCCGGTTTGTGCCCTACAGCGGCCAGAAGGACTATCTTACCATACAAAGTGCGCACACTGGATGCTGGTCGAGCGTCGGAAGACTTGGTAACATTGCCTTTATCTTTTTACCCTTTAGCGTTCACATTCAAATTTACCGGAGGGAGACTCTGTACCAGGGTCGTGTGCATGGGTACCTCCGTCTCACCTATTTCTGCCGCAAAGCAGCAGTGCTTGCATTGCTGTGTTCCGGTTTGAAGCCATTGAAATTACTGGGTACCGTGACTTTATATCTTAAGTTATGGTGACGCATCTAAACATCTTAAGTTATGACGACATGGTTAGCGCAGAGATCGAGTGATCGCCTACTGCGCAACGGGTCGCGGGTTCGATTCCCGTACGGAACAAATATTTCGTATGGCCTACAGAAATTTGTTCCGGTCTGGGCGTATGTGCATGTGATATTCTATGTTTGTAACTGCACCCACGACACAGGAGAAAATCCTAGTGGGGCGACGTTTTTTAAAAAAAGATAAGTCACAAGTTGGCAACGTACACTGTGGTTCTTGTGGGGGTTGCAGTTTTGCTGCGAATCTCACAGGAGCCACATGTATTTTATGGGACTGTTACCACTTACCATCGGGTGGGCAGTTTGCTTGTTAGACAACTTAATTGCAATAAAAAAAAATATTTTACATATTCAGTTAGTGTTGGATAGTCGATAGCCTGCTTCTCCGTCAATGAGAAGTGTAGGTTAAATTTTGACCTTTTTATCGCTTCACATAATCGTTTAGAGCAGGTTTAACAACATTGAAAGAGACACCGCCATTGCATTATATTGACATCTCGTTCTCGCCGCGCATTTAATACTGTTTTAAGCTTTCACGGCAAAGGAGCTGCGGTGACACGAAAGCAAGAGTTTCTCTCCATAACCAGGAAAATTTTGATTACGATTGCCATCCATAATTAAGTTGTATGTAAATACAAGTAACATGAACACATTTTCCGCCGCTTCGGTAATAACACTACCGAGTGTTAATCGCGAGGTCCGGGGTTCGATTCCCCGTGGAGGCAGAATTTTTTCTGCTTGGTTTGGTGATGGTAGGGCTTCTAAGCCCTACCACGGGGTGCCTGCGTATCTGTGCCGAATTCTGGGGGACTATTTAACGGGGAGGGAGATTCTTTGCCCCAAGAGAGGCGGAGATATTGAGCGCCACCCTATGTTCCGCGGCGTTCCACAAGGGTCCGTTCTTGGGCCCCTGCTGTGGGTATGACTGGCTGCTCAGAGGTGCTTTACCGACGGGGGTGCGTCTCTTCTGTTACGCAGATGACACCCTCGTTACAGTTAGAGGAGCGACTATCAACGATGCCGTTCGACTGGCCTCAGTGGCAAGCACGCTAGTTGTGGACCGCATCGCTATGTTAGGGTTAAGGGTAGCTCTATCAAAAACAGAGGCTCTCGCTTTTCACGGTCCCCGCAGGAAACCCCCTGCCGGTACTTTCATTACAGTGGGCAGCGAGGTCATCCAGTTGAAGCCCCACCTTAAATACTTGGGACTTGTCATTGACAGCAAATGGGGCTTCGACGAACACTTTCGGCAGTTGGAGCCCAAGTTGCTGGGCGCGGCCGATGCCCTTGGTCGGCTCCTTCCTAACGTCGGGGGCCCGAGCGCTAGTTGTCGACGGCTATATGCAGGCGTAGTACGCAGCATGGCGCTTTACGGGGCTCCGGTGTGGGCTGACCGCCTCAGTGCCCATGCCATCGCATCACTGCGACGAGCGCAGCGCTCCATGGCGCTAAGAGTCATTAGAGGCTACCGGACGGTGTCCCATACGGCAGCCTGCATAATCGCTGGCACTCCCCCGTGGGAACTAGTGGCGCATGTCCTAGCGGCAGCCTACCGTGTACGGGTGGAAGCGAGGGTCGAGGCCCGTAGGTTGGCTCCGAGAGAGCGGGTCACAGCTCTAGAAGGGGCACGGGACGAGATGTTCCGCCTCTGGCAGGAGAGCTTGGGTGAGCCGGCGTCTGGAACTCTCCGGAGGACCGTAGAGGCTCTGCTTCCTGCGCTAAAACCATGGGCGGAAAGGAAGCATGGGTCACTTACATACCATTTGGTGCAGATCATAAGCGGTCACGGCTGCTTTGGCCGTTACCTGCACCGGATAGGACGTGAGCTGACCCCCCAGTGCCATCACTGTGACGCTGCTGAGGATTCAGCACAGCATACCCTCGAAGAGTGTGCTGCCTTTTCATCCCAGCGCAGCACACTGGTGTCGTGCTTCGGCCCCGATCAATCTCTCCCGTCTTTGATCTCGAGGATGGTCGGGAGTGAGGAAGCCTGGAACGCGATGAACTCTTTCTGTGTCGATGTCATGACACAGAAAGAGGTGGCAGAGCGCTCTAGGGAAGACGACCCACAGGCAGATCCATGCCGTCGCAGAAGGGTAGGACGAAGAAGGAGACAATTTGTCCGCCTTCTCTCTCCTGACGGTGACCAGCGGTACCCGGGCCTGGGAAGCTCGAGTCCTGCATTGCGCAGGACACTGTCAGTCGCCGATGCTCCAAATGCCCAGGAGCGTCGGTCTCTCCATTTAGGGGAGATGAGTGGGGCTCGCCGTAGGCGAGCAGACGCTGACGAGGTCATGGAAGTGTCCGAAAGGGTTCCCATGGCCTTGTCTGGTAGCGACACGTCCCTCCCCGGCTTGTCCTCCCCATCTGTTAGTAGGGAGGATGCGGCGGTGATGGACGTGCCCGCACCAGGGCTCATGTGATGGGTATCGTTGGGTTTTAGTCGGTAGGCCGCGGTCTCCTAATGGCACCTTGCCCCCAGTGGCCGCGGAGAGTCCGACATAACCTCGCGCTGTCCCAAACGCGAGGTATGCATAAAGCATTTCCCAACAAAAAAAAAAAAAAAAAAAAGGGCTTCTAAGCCCTCTTGGCCAGTTACCACCGTCTTTCGTAAGTAAGTAAGTTTCTTTGTTCGTATTCCAATATTTAGAGGTTCTAGGTCGACAAAGCGAAATATCGGGACAGAAGCTTGTAAAAATCGGGATTATCACTTTCAGCCTGGGACAGCAAAAAAAAATTTGCGACCTGGTCAAAAATTGGGACCTTTGCTTCTCGGTCATGGTTAAATATACCCCTCATAATTGGGGCATCTATCTGGCAAATCTAATTTGCAAACTTGTTCCGGGTCGGTCTCTAGGATCATCCTCGGATGTTAGATCCCCAAGCCGCTCCCCTCCGCCGCAGACGGATAGGCAGGCGAAGGCGGGCATTCGCGCAAGCAATGCCCGTCTAGTGACCCTGCCGTGGAGGCCTGCGTGCACGGATGGCCCCGTGCACGCCGCCGTAAGGCCCTCCGTCTGGGGATTGCCCTGGTGTTCTCGGGCAATCCCCCCTTGGCGATCGCCCGACCGACCTGGTCGAGCTTGCCCGGACTCGCTGGTAGTGGTAGTCGCAGTGTGGACCTTACCATGCGCGCCCACAAGGGCAGGGAGAACACCGGGGGGCTTTAGTGGGTCGGCCTGGAACTCTGCCGGGCCAGCCCCACACACGCCTGTCGTCTAGCCAACGGCGGGTACGGTGCGGTTACGCATTTCCTGAAAAAAAGAGGATCATCCTCGGATTAAGTAATCCGTGTTTTGTCTTGTTTCCGCACATGTCGGCTGTCATATGTCAAAATAAGACATAACACGGAATAACTAAACCGGGGATGACCCAAGGAATAAAATTTGTATTAATAGGACCGTTAATGGTTATAATTATGTATGTATAGCCAAACGTACTCACTACAAATCAACTTTAAACTGTCAAATTGACAGTCTGTAGGAATAATGTTGCCAGTTTCAAAACCAAACCTCTAAAACATCCCTTATTCCAATTTTAAACGTTTTAACGTTTACCTAACTGATGTTTTCAGGTGGTCGCCAGGAGGTGAACCTTCAGATACCCGGGTGCGTCTCGAAGAAAGGCACAGTGCTGCACGAACTACTGCACGCGATCGGGTTCATGCACGAGCAGAGCCGCCCGGAGAGAGATGACTTCGTGAAGGTTGTCTACAATAACATCAAACCAGGTATGAAGCCGCCGTTTTAAACGGATCGTATGACAGTGTTTATGTTTTATAAAGCCTTGAAATAAGCAGGGTTGCTTTAGCATTTAGTGGGTAGGCCTGGCTCTCTGCCGGGAGTGCCCCACACACGCTCGCAGTTTGGCCAACGGCGGGTAAGGTGCGGTTACATATTTCCCCCCGAGAAAAAAAGGGTTGCTTTAACAAGTTGGTTTCTATCTATAGTTATTGTTTCTTAGGCGATAAAACTAAGGCTGTTTAGGAAAAAGGCTATAATTCTTCATGAATTTTTGAAAATAAATTTTGTTTATCTGTATAACCCGAAGGTTGATTGGCAGGAAATGCCTAAGGCATTAAGTCCGGCTCTGTACAGTAATATTTTTAGAAAAAGTATTCATAAATAAATTTATTTTGTGAGAATGAGTGTCAACAATTCTAAGTGAACTGATAAATAAAAAAAGGAGTGGCTATTCGGACCCGTGCCCTTTTAGAATGGCCTTGCTATGCGGACCCCATAGTGAAGTGTAATCGAAAAAAACTTATAGGATAAACCTGATAACTGTAGGTTAGTTTAGGTTAGACATTGTGTCCTTCTGCGAAGATGTGATCTCGCAGGAGGCAGCGGAGCGGGCGCGGGAGGAGGATCCTCAGGCCGTCCCACTAACCCGGTAACCTGATGATCCCTCCCTTGGCAAGTATAGCCCCAGCTCATTTACACTGCCGGGCCTGTCCCAGGCGGTGCCATCGGGGAATGGCTAGTCCGATTCCGAGCGTGCCTCCACCGGGGGCGAAGAGGTTCTGGAGGGTGGTTTAGCAGGGTATGGGGTTTTTACCCGAGTCCTACGGCATATTATCCAAGGGAAAGCTTTGCCAGCTTCAGTTCCCTGGAATCGTAAAGAGATTCTCCCGCCTTAAAAAAAGGTTAGACATTGTGACCACACACAGCGGAGCAAGCGGAGCATGAAACTGCATGTTTTATGCTTCGCTCGCGAAAATCAATTATTAAGTAAAATCCACCTCGTCACCATTTTTGTCGCCTGGGTTCGAATAGCAATCGATCACACAAACTAAATGAGACTGCATGTTTCATGATGGTTTGATTCCCCGGGTCCGAATAGCAATCGACAATTAAAAAAATGTCGATAGAACATTCCGTACAGGGATGGTTTTGCTAACCGTGCGTTTGCACTGAGAAACATAAAACATGTAGTTAATGTTCTACAACTTGTTGTAGGTATGAAAAAATCTCAAAACTTGTTGTGTATGCTTTTGCGTTCGTACTGACGAAAATCGTGTTGGATTCGGAACAAATCCTAAAATTTGTTACAGATTGCGTTAGGATAACCTCAAAACTTGTTGTCTGTCAACGTTTTTTATAGATTTGTCAACGATTGCGTTCGTACTTTCGGCTGTTAAAGTCTTAATACATGTTTTGCAACTTGTTGGAGTGTTGACGCATTCATAAACATGTTTTTATGTTGATGTTTCGTCAGTGCAAACGCACGATAAGATCAATAACAGAAGAAAAAAAAAATGTTACCATATTACCTTTGGGGTAAATTATAAGCCTTCTTCTAAACTATTGTATGTTTGCTTAGGTTCGGAAACCAACTTCCGGAAGGCAGAGCGCGCGAACACCAACGACTTCGGGGTCACCTACGACTACAACAGTGTGATGCACTACTCGGAGTATGCGTTCTCAAAGAACTCCAAAAAGACAATCGAGCCTAAGGTTTGTTTATAAGTTTCTTCAAAGTAGGATAGTAACAGTCATAGTTTGTTAAACTCTCAGACCAAAGAAACCAATGGACTCGCAATATATTAACAACTATATGGCACGAATACGGCCAGTCCGCCATTACAAAGCACCGTGTTTTTGTGCTAAAATATTAGTGAGTGAGTGTTGTTTGTGAGTGCATATTACAGTTCTATGTTTTTCATTGATTTTTTAATAAACTGTATAAAAAATACATCACAAAAACATAAGTGTGGAATATTGGGTCCGGCGCCCCTAGTTTTTTCTGCCATCTTAGAGCACCACCATACATTATTGGCCCGCTTTTTTGTAGGTATTCCATGTCCTTTGGTTTCCCTGGTCTGAGTTTAATCTGAATGACTAGCCGCTCTGGTGGCCTTGTGGTTAAGACCATTTAGTTTTGATCCGGAGGTCCGGGTTTGGTTATACTTTTGGGAGCAGAAGTTTTTCTGCTTGGTGTGGTTGTTGGTAGTGCTTCTGAGCACGCCTGGCTAGCTACAATCGTCCTATATAAGATTGTCGGCATAATAAAAATGATAATGACATTGTTGTGTCCTGACAGTAAGAGGTGAGTTAGCCAGTTCCTCAGGCGTTGAGGAATCCAGTTTGTGACGTGCTGACGGGTTTGCAGCTGTAGGTCAGTAGGGTCGTTAAATGATGCACCAGATGTACCGATTATTACGATAAAAAGGCATCCTGTGATTTGATTTGATGCCTTAATCTTTACAGGGATATTAGGGCATATCGATTTAGCGGAGAGGGAGCGAGAAAACGATCCTCACGTTGCTCCCCTCCGGCGTATCCTCTACGTCTGATGACGGGGAGGATGCGGCAGAGATGAGCGTGCTCGTGCCAAGGCGTATTTGAGGGGGCATCGTTGGGTTCGAGTCGGTAGGCTGCGGTCTCTGGCTGGCACTCTGCCCCCAGTGGCTGCTGCTGCTGTGGTGGAGTCCGACATAGCGTCGCGTCTTCCCAAGCGCGAGGCATGCGTAAAGAATTTCCCAACGTAAAAAAGGTCTATGCAGTCGGTCTTCTATGACTGCCCCAGGTGTGGCCTGAGGGCTAAGTTGGCTCCTGAAGCACGTGATTATAGGCTTTTCCGTCTGGGGATTACCTCTTTATCCAAGGTAATCCCCAACAGGCGCTAAGACCTGACCCGTATCTGACTGGGCCGTCTCGGAGTTTCTCAGTTCCTTAGATCACCTCGGCTAAGTACAAGATGGACCTCGAGGACCTTTGTAGGGAATTGAGACATGGACCTCCAGGGGCTCTACCATGAACGCTTGTAGCAAGGTTAAACAATATTCAAACAAACGTCCGTGGGGACTATAGTCCCCAAAATCTCGATCTTCTCGATCGACCTGGGTACTATGGTACCCAGTTCCCTTTGCGTAAAACCGCGCGGTGTGATAAAAAAATCGCGAAAAATAAAATATTTTCTCTATGGCTTTATTCCTTTGTCAATAGTCTCTTTCATAAGTTGACAGGTCATGTCCAATTTATTTTTAGTCTTAGATTGAAATAAATTTGTCATAGTCTGCGGTTTAACTTACTTGGCCGTATCCATACGTTTCTTACTCCATGACCGATGAGATTTATTGCGTACTTACTTAGTCTGTATTAGTATTTTCGTAGAGTGTTCTATATCAAAATAAACTAGAAGAATTGGGCTACATTATTATGTATGGTTTATGATAGTTTATAGTGTTATATTGCCACACTAAACGTTTTTTTCAAAAAGTGAGTATTTTTGAAATTTTAAGCACTTTAGTTACTATTCTCGTCATTATTCATTCAATTATGAATCCTTATCTAATTAACTATTATAAGTTCATTCCTTATTAAATTAGCTTTCCATACGTATTTTTTATTTAATTTTAGACACAATAATTTATTTTTTGCATTTTTTTTAAATTTGTGGTCGCGCGTGCGCATCTCGCGTATATAATTACGTAATTAATCGATTTTATTATTTTTTTCTTTTTTCATTAAAAATATTACCCAAAACTATTATATATCAAAATAATCTTCAAGAATAGGGCTATAATAATATATATGGTTATTTAAAGTTTTATAAAATAGTTTTTGTGCAAAAAATTTTAAAAAAAAATCGGGTCTTCCGCGACCTTCCGAACATTTTCGCGCTTCATTCATTTAATTATTAATCCTTATCTAATTAACTGTTATAAGTTCCTTCTATATTAAATTACCTTTCCATACGTATTTTTTGTTCTCTTGTAGACAGTATATGTCACTCTCCGCAATTTTTTGAACACTCCGTACGCGCCGGGTTGAGTCATTCCGCAATGGCGGCACCTTTGATATTTGAGATATACTACTTTTTGCTTTTGAAACCCACCACGCTTCGCGTGGCGAGCGTTCCAGTGGTTAAATGGAATATCAGGTCACAGCTGAAAATCAGCGTTTTGCTTGCCTACCACAAACAAATATTATGCCGTGCTGTCGCCTAATTTCGCCTGCTGTGACACACACACACACACACACACACCAGCCGCTTTGTGTTTGTACACCAATGTGTTCAGTCGTTGTCTGTGTATATGCTGTTGTATATGTTTTTGTGTTGTATTATGTGTTTCCTGCTTTTTGCTTAACGTTATGTCTTTATTACTTCTATCTGCTTTGTATGTGTGTTCTGTAGCAGAAGAAGAAAGTATTTATTAGGTATTATTATTATAGACACCGCTCTAGCTGCGTATAGCGCCATCCCCCTCTCAGTGTTGTTTTGAGCGGTCATGGTTAGGGGACGGATGTATAGTGATCTCAACCAGTAGAACACGGAGGTAGTTAAATAATGTTTAAGTGACTGTCTTTTGTTGAAGGTTACCGGAGTGGCTCTCGGCCAGAGGGAGGGGTTAAGTCGTGGCGACGTCAGAAAAGTGAATAACATGTACAACTGCAAGAAAGAGTAAGTATTAGCCAACAGCAATAATATTAGTCATGCAGATTCACCACAAGGAGACTCAAGTAATATAGTCGCCTGCACGGGTGCTTCTGTCTTCCGTTTTTCTGTTGCCAACTGCGGTTCCTTGCTGTGTTCGGGTTTGAAGGGTAAGACAGGCAGTCAGGGGCAGGGCAGGGCAATCTTATGTAACGAGTTGGCAACGTTAATTTGTGGGTTCCTGGGTTCCTTGTAGGAGTTTTATGGACGATTTCACCAACCATAACTTAGCTTGGAAGCCCCTAAGACGTATGCTGTCACTTTTTGTCTTCAATGAAAAGAATGTGACAGCATGCCACCTAAGAGTACCCTAAGGTAAGAAGAGGTTGGTGAAAATGGCCATTAGATTTTCTTAAGTAACCATGTGAACTATAGGCGATTGTAGGCACTTACTATAAGGTGGACAGCCTGCTTATTTAAAAAAAGGTTATATAAGTAAATCACGAAAAATGGAGGGAGGGAGGGATATAGGTACGCGAGATATCTAAGTCCCTAAAAGCGTAAGTAGGTGGGAAATTATACTGTAAAAATAACGATACAAAAAAATGCGGCCTAAATTTTTATAAAGCCTACTTTTATCGAAGATTAGATATTTTTTCAGCTTTCGCGGCGAAAAAGATCTAAGTAATTAACTAATAGGTATTTATCGTAAATTTTCATAACGTATCGTAAATTAAGAGATTTAGGTTATATACATTTAAAATTTCAAGTATAAAGAACTAACGTAACATTTTCCGTTTTCTTTGCAGGGAACCTCAAAATGGCTGGATCGGTGGCGTCTGGTCAGCGATATTCGGCAACCAATAATTCAATATTTTTTAATTCCTCTACGCGCACGCTTTACCAATGATCTGATAGGATTAAGATATAAGTAAGTTTGCTAGCCTAAATAACTTTTTATACCAATAAATTCAATAAACATTTGAAATCATAATTGTTCTTTTTTTTAACGGAGTCAAACTTAACAAGACAAACATTAATTTTGCAGTGACTTTTCGATCGATCTCTTTGAAATTTTAAATGTCGGAATAGAATCTACTGAATGTCGATCATCATGTCTGAATGTCGAACTGAATATCGAAATCAGTATCCTATACTACCAATTCTGCTAATAATAATATGATGTCCTTTTTAAGAGCTTAGAGATCCTAATTAGGAAACAGAAAGGTGTAATCGCAGTTTCAACAGATCGGATACGATTTAGGAAGCAAGGAGGGTTCCAACCGCTCTACTTCCTAAATTGTGTACAATTTACAGATACAGTGCTGCCAACTTAGCTCTTTAGAGCTAAATTAATCTTCAAAATAACCTTTTTTCATTCCTACAAATACAAGTAGGAATGAAAAAAGGTTATTTTGAAGATTAATCTTGAGTATATTTAGGATGTAGGTATGCACATACAAGGTTAATTTAATGTTGTCTTTAAATTAGAATGTTTTGCTTTGTTTTGACGTCAACAAGTACCTGTTAAGGCCTATGTTGAATAAAGATTTTTGAATTTGAATCTTTTAACAATGTGCTAGTTCTAAAATAACGTGTTTAGCTCCATAGCTCTTTTTTGCCTCTATTCTTAAACATAAAAAACTAATTTTTAGGACTTTTATGCATAAACTATTCTATTCTTGTATTGCAATTCCTTGTTAAATTTCATTCTTTTCCATTATTTCCTGGCCATGGTCTATAGTCGAAGTTGAAAGAGTGTTTAACGAGCTAAAAAATTTTACACAAAAAAGTTTTACTCACAAAAATTCTCTTTTTATACATAAAAATTTATGTGTAAACACACTATTAGTATGTATTGTTGGCAAGTTTTTATTTAAAATAATGGTACGTTCCTAATAATTCGTAATAATCGGAATCATGGAATAACATTTCGGAATGACAGAATAATAGTAGGTAGTTCATTAGAATATGTTCATATGTTTATATTTTTGACTTTTGATGCCCAAAAAAACCACTAGCCACCAGAAACATGTTTCCCACCAAATACGGGGTTCCAAAACACCAAAACTAGTGGAAAATCCACTAACATGGCAACACTGCAGTCCAATTGAGGATTCAATTTAGTGTAGTGTGATCACTCTTTTTCGACTCTCTAATTTAGAATGTTCCTATTTAGAATTTCTACAAATTGAATAGTGTAATCAGCTCTTTATCGAGTTTTGCTGCTAAAGTAATTCACAGAAGTAGCTTGGAGTCTGGAATGAGTCCCGGTAAAGTGACAATAGACTCGCCTCGTGTTTAATATATTTCTGCCTTATCTTTCCAGGAGAACAGGCATGATGTAGATGAGTATATTTTTTTAAAAGTATCTAGGTAGTAAGTACTGGTACTCTTTAAAAACTTCACATCTAAAATTGAAATAAAAATAATTACATGCAATTGCGTACACATTTTATTTACATCATCATTTCCTACTATTCTAATTAGCTGAATGACTACTCGCCGTGTCCTCGCAAAATTGACATAGCGTCATTGAAGCTATAACACCACGTAAGTCATTTTTGGCGGAAAAAAGACCACACGACGATTTTCGAATACTTCGCATTAATCACAAATTCCTACTAACATTATATCGGTTTTATTTATCCTGATGGATCCAATGAAATGTATGTAGGTAATAGAAGGGCATTATAATAGTATATTTATGTATAATTGTGCAGTGTTTTCACTCTTCGTAAACGTTGCTATTTTGACTTACGCGGTGTTAGAACTTTAACGACGATAGCAATGTGGTATGAATTCGGTTTCAGTATCTTTTAGGTGGTTCCACTCACAGAGCACAGAAAATGGTCTGAGTGAGGCCCAATAGTACTAATAAGTTACTGCCAAACCAATCGGAATGCATAGACTGACTTCCAGACACAGACGTATAAAGGGAAGCAGACAACATAATTTTACTGACACATTTGTCAAAAGTAATGTATATCGTATTTACTTTTACTCCAAAGTGACATGATATATAGCTATTTCTGTTTTTCGTCTTTGACGATACTAACGCACACATAAACATTTCCGAAGCCGTGGCAGACGCCATGTGGACACCATGTAACTGGTTTCATGCAAGGACGAAAAAGTATTCGATGTAACTGGTTACGAAGCCTCAGTTTCGTACGCGGCCGAAACCGTTTAGCTTTGTCAAAATAAGAGACAAATGGCGTCGTGACATTGTGCTACAATGTTTTGTTTAGTCATTATAAATAAAAGTAACTGCTAATCGGACAAGAACAATGGTAAAGTGCTGTGCCCGAAGTGTTCTAACGCATCATATGATAAAACTCCAGAAATTACAATAAAATTAAATTAATATTTTTTTTAATGATACGTTTAGTCTGCTTCCGTTTATACGTCTGTGCTTTGAGATGCTTCATCTCGTGATAGCGTAGCGTTCTGATTGGTCGAAATCAGCGGTTTAGGGCCTGTAGACATAATACAAGTATCATGCGCGTTCGTTTCGCTTGCGCTTAACGTATGTTTCAAACAACAATGTATGAGAATGATTCGTGATGTGGAATCATTCCCATACATTTTGTTCTTTCCTAACTTCGTTATCGTTTTTGAACTGTTCCTGCCTCCAGCCCTGCGAGCATAGAACTCTCGATAAACAAAATTTGACAGCTAAGATCGACATACTCGACAAAAATCGATAATTTGACAGATATTCCTAAGGAGTGAAAAGGACAGATGCTTTTGTCGATCGATATATGTCGATTCACAAGTCCATGCTCGCAGGGCGATTAGTTTCGGCAGTGGTTTATTAGTAGAATTGGCCTTCTGTTCTTTGTGTTTTTACTCGTATTTGCTTATCTCGGATTCCATGAAACATTTGACGTATCTATAAGCCCGTTCACACTTGCAGGTCTCAGCTGAAACAAATGAAACAGTTGAGTATTATTGTTAATACCACTCTGGGTTATAAACAGGGATAGCTTCGATTTACCATTCTCTAAAGACGATAATTGTGGGTGTCATGTTGTCCAGTGACTACTCCAATGAATATAGTTAAGTACACTAATTTCTATTTCTCTCATATGCCTCCCTGCTGGAGAAATTCAGGCAGTGCGGAATCGGGATATTTCCAATTCACCGAGCAGCCCTTCTCAAGGTAAAGCGGTTACGAAAGTCTATAGTACAGATTAATATCCTCATGCAAAAAAGAAAAGTGCACTGAAAACATCTCGCAGGAACGTAACATGGAGCTTTACTATGATCGCAGAGCAAGACGAAAACATTATTGAAACACAGACATCGCTATATAACGTATAGCACTATCTCGCTCTCACTATATATACAATTTATGCGATCATGGTAAGGGTGTTGACTTATAGTTCTAATTTTTCAAGTAAAGGTACTTCCTGCCAGTCTGCCCTTCGGCCCAGTCTGGTTCTTCATTACAGTAACGAACGAAACCCACCTCTCTAGAAATCTATCATTTATTGGTGTGAGCGAGTAATTATATGATCCAGATGTGACCAAAAACCTTAAAACCGAAGGGTTCCAGGTTCAGTGATAAAGTACTTCTAGGTCTTCGTTGGCACCCTTGGCAGACTTATCGACGTCTACCTAGCTATCAACTTATTACTTGACTATTAGAAATAGCAATAATGTTTATAGCGGTCGTGAGTCGGCATTCAGAAGTTATTAGCCAGGCACTGGCTGTCAAGGTGCGTTTAAACCAAACGAACGAAGAGCTAGAGCTAGAACAAGGGGAATTCTTTCTTGATCTTTTAGTGTAAACGAAGGCTCGTTTTGAGCGTTTACACCAAAAGATCAAGCAGAAAGAGTAAGAATGAGAACCATGACCTAGAATTCTTGCACAATAGCGGTCTTATTACAAAACCTGGTTTAAACCTGGTCTAAAGTTAGTCTTGGTTTAAAAGTAGTGCGCTTTCACTTGTGTCAATATACATAGATAGAGACAACGTCAACTTAGTCCTCGTTTAAACCAGGACTAACTTTAGTCAATGTTTTGTAAGATGTTTAGATCAGGCGAATCGCTAACACACAAGAATGCTTTGAAGTGACCGCTCCGGCGCTCCGAGGAGCGAGCGCATCCGAACACGCAAGAGCGCTCTAAGCAACTGTTAGCACACTAGGGCCGTTTACATCAAGCAAGCGAGCATTCCCAGAATATTCCATAGATTAGAACGCCGAAAGAACAACGAAAGAATGCTCTACATCTGTTTACACTACTATAAGAATTTAATAGAGTGAAGAAAGAATGAGCATTCGCTTCGCTCGTCTGATGTAAATCGGCCTTCATTGAAACATACTTCTATTAGCAGCGCAAGCGGATGCCAGGTCCTGGAGGCCGTCCATGTCTTGGTCGCTTCGCCGGGTTGCGAATATCATCGCTGTCCGCCCAGCATCATACTCGGCGTCAGGCGTGGCCACCCCGGTCTTCTCTAGCACGCAGCGGACGTAGCACTGGGAGAAAAACATATATATATTTTTTAATATTATGATGTCTTTGGGGTCATTTGTTTTAATTGTCTGTGAGTGGACAAAGTTTTTGTATGAAAAATTAAATTTGTAGGGCCTAAAGTAGCCGGTCATCTGATTTCAAACTTTGTTTAAACTGGGATGACAAAAATGATGCTCCAAAGTGGATACTCCATTTTAAAATAAATCTATTATTTTCTTCTTATAAAAACCGAAGAGTTTTTTTTTGTTTGTTTGTTTGGTTGAACGCGCTGATCTCAGGTTCAAATTGAAAAATTATTTTTGTGTTGGATAGTCCATTTATCGAGGAAGGCTTTAGGCATTACGTTACGATTAATAGGGGAGCTGAGCATCAATGAAAAATGTTGCAAAAACGGGGGAAAAAAATATATAGCGAAACATTGTGCGCGGACAAAGCTAGTAAAAGATAGGAAAAAAGAGAAATATTCTTATAAAAAATTTACTTACTTTTGGCGTCCTATCAGTTTCATCCGGAAAACTGCCACTTTGATTAAGTGCTTCAACATAACCTAATCGAAGAAAAAACATTTAATTACAATTATTTTGACACAGTAATGTGTGTGCTCGTCAAAATCTCAAAGAACTTAATTTAAAGCACGATTCTATTGTTTCGAAATAGTTTCTTAATATAAACAAAAAATAAATTCGTCGCTCAAGATATATTCTGCTGACTTTTTTGTTTTGACAACTATTCTTGCCCTTTACCTATATACTGAGCAGTTAACTCTGCTTAGTCAGCTCTTTGAATATACCTATAGCTTATTCTATCTTATAAGGTGTCTAAAGTCTTACTTACTCATTTCAATGCGGAAAGTCTCATTGCACTCCATCATTATATCCATAAGATCTACCATCGGTTCGGTTTCATCATCCTCAATCTTCCCACCATCACCTGACTTCATAGCATCCTTCATATCATCCTTTCCTTTCGGAGGATTGTCATCTGTTTTCGTTTTTGCGGAATTGACAAATGAGAAAGTGAATATGAGTAATGCGAAAAGCGCTAGTTTTAGCATGTTGCTGCGCGTTTGAAGCATGTGAACAGAATACAGGCTGACCCAGGTTTATAAGTGAGCATTGGCCGGTGCTTTGATTGGTGCATGACAGATTTAATAATGGTCCTCGACAGAGGTTCTAAACTTTCGCGTACACTCTAAACTGAGATTCTTTATATTGCTCTCATAGTACAGTTATTGCATACTACTACTACTGTTAATAAAATTAGCAAGTTATAGGTTGGAAGACGCACTAAAGCGTAGTTGTGGAGGAAGAGAAAAATGTAGTAAAGGAAGAAATGGAGTAACATATGGCACGACTATTTTGTTTAGTGATGAACATGAAATAAGCTTAATCAGAGTTCTTGAAAATTATTCATTAAATCGTTTGAGAGTAATGAGCTAGCTAACAGCGTTGTCTGTCATGTCCAGTAGAAGCTCCTCTCTTATAGAGAACGGACGCCATAAAATAATTATTATAAACACAAGAAACAATTTATAAACATGATTATTGTTTTTTATACAGCAAAGTTGGTAATCAAGCGGGGTCTTATTCTGCTAGCGTAGTACTATTATATCTTCTGTGCTAGCGTTAACGCATTTGTGGCGAGTCAATAACGCTTCGATAGCATCGCTTACCGAATACTAAATAAAATATATGTCACTATTGATTTGTCAAAAAATTATGCTACAAATAAATTGCACCAGAAAATACGCATAAAAGCCACAAAAGCAGTTTTATTGAAACATTACCGCGACGCGACAACGACGTTAAGATTAGCGGAATTAGGCCCCAGGTTACCCACCTGATGGTAGGTGGCAACAGGTGCCTATTAGGTACATGATTGTGGTCCTGTAAGATTTGCAAACCTACATACTCTACAACGACGCAAATTTATGTCGCCAACTTGTGACATAAGGTGTCAAGACACAGTAATATCATTGTGCCCTAATATATAAGATGGCTGTATATTATGAATGGATTATTGTGGTTGTTGTCCAATAAATATCTTTTCTTTTTTATTTCTTCTTTCACCAGTAATTTTATTGGCTGTGTTACCACAATGCAAGCACCGCTGCGTGGCGACAGAAATAGGAGTTCGTCCACCGGAAAGGTAGGATAGTGACCCATGTAGACGAATCTGATACCTTCAGGTTTCCCAAGGTACACTCAATGGGGTCAATGGTGAACCGTCGTAAAAAAGTTTCAGTTTCCGCGGTTCATCCACTTGGACACACGGAAGGATCGAGCAATAGAACCGATCATAATCCGGAAGACCGGGGAAGTCATAATCCCTCAAAAGGGATTTTTGGATGGATTATGACTTCCCCCTTAATAATTTGATGGATTGTGACACAATCTTGTATTCAAGAGAGATAACAAAACAACCCACGCTACATATATTTCTACTACTTGCTGAAAATATATCACACATATTTTTATGTTTTCTAATTTAAGAAGGTATTAAGTGTGAAATAACCGAGATCTTAATCCGACCAAACGGGTCGAAAGGTTTGGTAAGCATTTCAAGACCTCGATTAAATGATACTGTACCGTACAGACACAGAGTGACATTATTGTCTCCTAAGCATTTTCATAAGCATAAGTTCGTTGTAGGCAATCATTCACGCCACGTGTACTTATTTCATCATAGTTTATATTGGAAGATCTAAGTACTCGTATAATGCTCGAAGACCTCTGTAGAGTTTCCCAACAAGTGGGTCTTATTATTTTGTAAAATGAACATGGACAAGACTAAAATCATGTCGAATTCACATGTAGACCCACCACTCCTGTAAAGGTTGGGGGCTCTACACTGGCAATTTTTGACCAATATGTTTACCTGGGGTAAATAGTCCAGCTCGGTAAGTCCAACTTCCAGAAATAGGCTATTTTATATTAGCTCTATACAAAATACGTCAAAATTCTATCTCCAGTTAATAAATCTAAAGATAGGATATTGCAGCCAGTTGTAAGGGAGTCTATCGCAATTGAGCTATATATAGCTAATTACGAAGAACCCCACCCCACACCAACACTTCGGACAAGCAGGGTATAGTAGCCCGATTCCCATTCGGTATATGAGTTGAAATTAGTAAAATAATGAATGTTTGCAACACCTGCTTATAATTTGATGGAATTTGACGACACAACCGTGAAATGTATTGATAATTCAGTGCTCAAAATTGTTTCCTGGTTCGCCGTCTGCATTGTGAACACGCGCCTCTGACTGCTATTTGGACTGATTGTTGTAATTATCTCGTAATTTCGTTTAGTGGTCGTAATCAGCCTTCTATTACTGCTATTGTCAAGGATATCGGGGATTTACCGGAGGGAGATTCGGTACGATATATGTAGAGTCGTCTGCAAAGCTATCTCTATCTTACCTGTTTCTTAAACTGAGGATTTCAAGGCTATCCCACCCGGACCAATTATAAAACTTATGAGTGAACTTAATTTTTCAATAAATGGTGATAGCAACTCATAAACAAGGAAAAAGGGGCAGCACAAAAGATCCTCAAGGGTTGAAGTACAGGGCCCGCAAGGCCCCCCAATATAAGATAAGACAAGATACTTATTTCTTGCAAAGCACCGATGCTAACATTGCTAGGTTCCGATTTGAAGGGAGTGAATACTGGGTACCTACTGTACCTTTGCATCATGTCACAAGTTGTCAACGTACATTGGGTTGGGGTCCATGTATATTGCAGGGGATGTATATTTGCAAATCTACACTACTACACGTACTATAGGCGACTGTAGTCAGTTACCATCAAACTCCTCCGAAACGGCTTGACCGATTTTTATGTCTATATTTGGTAGGTTTGAGAAGGTCGTAGGCCATTTATTTACGAGGGCCATTTTCTTTATTATTTCCACTAGGTGATAAGGGAGGCCCTTTACAGAATTTTTTATTAAATTTTTTTTGAAAGATTTCGCACCAAAAATCCTTATAATCCTACATTTTTAGCCTTCTACCACCAACCCCCATATTCAATAGCGATATTAGTATTTTTACTGGCGAAACGCAGTTCGCGGGCACAGATAGTTGATAAAAAAGTCAATGCCTCGGAACTGTTTGTGCAGTTGGACTTTACTTTAACAATGCTTGCGAAATTTCTTTCGCTTCAAATTGAAATTATTTTGATTGTGAAGCTACAAATCTTTCACGCAGGATCACTTCAATTTTGACAGAACAGAGGCCTAATGTCCGTATTTACGCAAAAAGGAACCACCCAGCAAACACACGCTTCTGAAATATCGAAGGATTTACAAAAATATGTGCAGCTCTGTTAGATGAAGTAAAATTACTATTTATATTATCTGAATTTATTGATAGATTACTTATTTAAATATATGTCATATAAATATGCTCTAAATACTCTTAAACTTTCTAGATAATTAAAAAAATGTGAATGTGGTTCGTTTTAACATTTACTAATTGATGGGTTTCTCTTATACAAAAAAGAACCACAATCGAAGCTTAAAATGAAGCTATGTATTTATTGTATGGTAATAAAACATTAATTCACAAAAAAATAATACATATAGAGACCTATTATTATATTAGTATTTCTAAGTAACTTGTGCTAACATTTTCCTGTTTATGCCTTTATATACATATATGTAACGTGTCCGCTTCGGGTTCCAGGATTATTGTTTATTTTTAAAACTTGATGGGACTCTTTTTTTACTTACACCAAGGTCGCTGCGCCTGATAGTGCTTAAAGCACTATTTTATCATTGTAGGTACTCTGTGACCACTTCATCTGTTATTGTGCTGGGAAGGGCAATGAGAAGTCTAATTGCGTCATCCTCTTTCAGCTCCCCGTAGAAGTAGGTGCAGGATACCGTGTTTCTGGTTATGGCAACCACCGCGTGTGAGACACTATCGTGGTCAGGGTTCTTCCTTTCTGCTCCTCTGAACACAACCACGTGGGTTCGGCACCGACTGACGATCCATGAAACATAGGGACTAAATGTTTCATGGATCGTCAGTCGGTGCCGAACCCATCCCTCCCATACACTTTTTTCTTATCTTAAGGTAAGGAAGAGAATATTTTCGTCGCTCCTTCATAGTACCGCCTCCGATGCCATGCTGCATGTCATGGACCTCAGTACTGTAGCGCCCTATGCGCGCTCCGGGATCGTTGGGAACTTGGGACGTTAATTTAAACCATATAGGTATATATCAATATGTTATATTACTCAACTCTCATTACAATGTGTCACGTTTAATTCTTGGTGATCGTCTGTCTAAAAACTTACTATCAATGCTCGTCCCTTAATCTTCCAGAATAATCTATATTTATAAGGGGTGACATTCCTTGCCATCGTGCATATCTACGCAATGCGGTGGAATGCGGTGTCATAGATGCAAGAAGGTCACCACAGTACTTACCGTGATGTGTGAATGTTTGTACGTAGATGTTTCAGAGGGCGTACACTACATCCATCGAACTTCTGTGTGTGCAGAAGAGCTTTTCTGTAACAGACGTAATGGCAGCAGAACTTCTGTAACGCATTTCGAACAGGCTCTCTGTCTATGGAGGGTATCTGATTCGTGTCAGTCAGTAGTACCAATTCTCTTCTCCTTTAGTTCACTTCTAACAAGCTCCAAAATGGACTAGGGGAGCTTCATCCACCAAAAGGCACTTTGATGCTCCAACCTCATTTATGAAGACCGAGGCAATGATTCTCGACCGCCCCGAATCGAGTCGTTACTTTGTCCGACAGTTCCTTTGCCGTCTCGAGTTTGCTAGTGATGATCATGTCTTCCTTCATATGGAAGTTGTTGAGGAGCCACGTGATCTTCCCGCAACTCGACACACCGGCACTTTAGGGGAAAATTGTCCATAGATATAAAAAAAGGATCAATATTAGATACATATTCAACTAAGAATAGATGACTAAATGTATTCAGTTGCACAACTTACCTTAGAATAGGAGTGAAAAGTACCTAGTCGTAAGTCTTAATATAATAATAATATATAGAATAGATCAAAAAGAAAAAATATAAATGAAAAGAGCACGGACTACGACTCTGTGAAGAATTAATTTAGTAAAAAAAAACCCTTAAAGTTTTTCTACACTTTGAGCTATACACGCAATAAAATAAACTGTACCTAACAAGTCATATCATTTGGTACCTTTGAACGATGATAGGTTTCAAAATAGGTTTCAAAACGTTATGCATAATAGAATCACAGACGTTTGGTTCCATTTTACAAAAAAAAACAGCATTTTAATTATGAATTTATTTTACGCGTAACGAAACCAGAGAAACTTGGTCCCATTTAACGTATTAAAAGTAATTGTTAATAATAGAAATAAGTGTAATGTATAATGGTCCCAAGTAGGTGTGGATCTGTTTTGCATAAAATGCCCTGGTAGTAATATCATTTATTTTTTTGAATAATCGAGTCCTATTGTGTTGTGGTTCGGTTTTGTTTATTATGTAGAGTTTATTGTTGCTGTTGGTTCTGTTCTGCTTTTAGTATACCAAGGTTCCAAGGCAAAAATCATGTGGTTCTTTTGTGTATGTGAAATTTTGAGCGCTTTGATTCAGTATTCTCCAAAAAAAGTAAAAATCGAAATTTGTGGTGTGGTTCCATTTTGCATAAATAACTGTAACTTATTAGTAGAATTATTCTACTAATAAGTTACAGCCGAATCGAAACTGAATAGTTGCGGTCGACTAATCGGAGCGCTTATATTTCTATTCAACCGTTCGATTTGGCTGTAACTTATTAGTAAAAATGGGCCTCTGTTTGTCATAGAGTACCTACTAACGGTTCACTTCCAGTGTGCTGTTACCTCCCGTCGCACTCACCTGCACCGCACCCCTAGCACGGTCGTTTATTATGATGATTTTGTTCGTAACGTCATTTGACAGCGACAAACTCGAAGTGAGCGGCTAGGCCTAGTAGTGATAGTAGCACACATTACCAGTATAAAAAAGGTCGGCACAGTCTTGTGTAAAGTAATCGGTGGCGTTGTGCACTGGTCTTCTAATCGGGAGGTCCGGGGTTCGATGCTGTCATGTACTGTGTCTTCGAATTTCACATGTACATTAATCCGACGCTCCTACAGTGAAGGAAAACATCGTGAGGCAACCTGCGTACATCTGCAAAGAAATTCAAAGGTATATAATGAAGTTGACCAATTCGCACTGGGCTAGCGTGGTTGCCTAAACACCCTAACTTTTAAGGTAGGCTCGAGCCCCTCGGTTGGTACGTATATGACTCTTGTGTTACCGCCGCAATGACTGTTAAATCAAAAGCAATTATATTCATATTTAATCCAAGACAATAACTATTGTAGTACCGCCTTTTCCCGCCACACAATACGCGACATTTAGAGACACCACTAAAAATATGAAAGAAAAATACACCTGGCAACTCCACCGTCACCATAGCTCATTCGTTTTTTCGCGCTCTACGCAGTTGACACATATTTTAACTATTTATGTTTTTCCAAGTGATTTATTTTTCTGAATAAAACTAAAATGCAGAAACGCAGTGCTAAAAACACAGAAAATAAGTATGACAAAGAAAATATGAAGCTTCGAAAGAAAATTGGTTATCTTAATATAAATAAATAACACAACATGTCTTAACAGGTACGTACTGTTTTGAAGATGCGTCGTAATTTTGTGTTTTGCCTTTAAAATTCGTCGTCGTTATTTAAATTTTATAATAAAATATGTGCTTATATATTTATCTTTATGAACTGCCTGTTTTCCGTGGGAAAGCGTTACCTATCAAGGCAAATAAAAGATGATGTACCTAGGTACCTACTCGATCATGAACTCTGTGGGATATAGGCATAAGCACAAATACTTTTAAAGGAAATTATGGCATAAAGTATACATTTATGACCAAGTTTACAAAGATTTGCCTTGAAAGATATTTTAATTGACGTTGCCTGTCTAGGCAAAGTTTCCTGGTAACTGCAAACTGTTAGATAGTCCATACCATAACATAGAAATTCTTAATATCCTAAACTTGGGATAAATTACTCAAAAAATAAGTCAAAGTGAAGTGAGCTTTGCAATAGCTGTAATATCACAAGTATTGACTTTAATTTTCATAAAATCTTCATAAAATATCTGAGTGATGTGGTGATGTCAACTGATGTCTTTAGATTACTATGCAATAAGTATACAATTTCAGTACACCAGGATCAGAGGGAAACTAATATGACTATGCTTTTACAAAAACCTAATAGAAGCTATAAAAAGCAATAAGAGGGATGAATGTTTGTACTCCAATAAAACTGTAAAATTATTTACAGTCATAAAAAGAATGATAATCATTCTAAAATATAAGTAAGCCATGTACAAGAACCTCAAAAACTTGCTTCTAGTTCAAAAACCTACCAGCAGCCTGTGCGCTGCAATAATTTCTAACAATATCCTCCTCGGAGGGCTCATAGAGAGAGGGCCAACCTCAACTATCATTCAGGTTTTCAGCAGCCAGTCTCAATCTAATTATCCATAGACCCACAGGTTAGCTTCTCTGGTAGATTTTATGTTTATTTTTACCCATCGTGGTAATAAATAACCCAGGTTCCACAATTTTAAAAGTGGATAAGAGACTATGTAATTCCTTTTGTTACCATTTTGAATCAAGTTTATAATCCACAGAACAATAATAAATATTGTGAAATTGATAATTAAACAAACAAATTAACAACTGGATAGCAGAAATGCTTGTCCCCGTGCAAAGTTTTCTAGAGTTTTACTATTCCTAAAAGGATGGTTCCATAGTTTTATTTTTTGACACTTTTAAATGGAGATTTCATGGTATAGATTTGGTTGGTTGAATTAATGCATACTATTTTACATCCAAATTATTTAACTATGGAAATACCTAGTTAATTTTTATGTTTGACTAATTGTATGAATATAATTGCTTACCATGTGGGTTAAATACAGTACCATATGCCTTTACCATTTGTCTCAAGTCAATTTAAGGTGATTTTTTTAATATAAAAAAAATGTTTTAATATTATTAAATGTTTAGATGACTTGATTAAAATATTAATAAATTTTACTTGTAATGTTTTACAACAGCCAAGTTTTATTTTTTTAATAAAGATAAGATTTTTGATAATTTAATTCAATGTGACATAATTTGTAGGTTTTAAAATATATTCCTTAGATATGACCTTAAAAATTAAATCCAACAGAAAGGAAATGTATCATACTATTGTCATCATCACTTATAAATAAATTTATTAAACTAGACCACTGCATGGTTTGTAATTTTGCTCAAATGCTAGGTAGTTTATTTTCACTATGTATGGCAGTTTCTTGTGGAATTGTTTTACACTAAGAGCTCAGATAGATATAAGTTTATAGCTTTGAACGTTTGGGGGGCAATTACAACATGCTTATGTATAAGAAAAGTATTATAAAATGCTTCTGCGATATGGAGCAGTAAACATTTTCTTTAGAAATTTTCTCAGGTGTTTTATCAACTGACAGTAATTAAATGGTAAAGGTACTTATAGTAGTTGGTTATGGGAAAAAAAGGAAGACAGTATCAATTCTTAGAACTGTTAGATACATAATTATGCATTAAGATGTTTTGCTGACCGAGTGGTGAAGTTGATGTGATATTTTATTACAAATAGATAACACCACACTTTCAATACATATATTAACAGAAAAATCTCAATTTAATTTCAATCCAAATGATCTTGCTAAACATTTGGCAGTGGTGTGATACTAGCGGCATCTGATTTTTGCTTTATAAAATTTAAAGATATTATTAAGCTGATTTTGAATCTTGCAGTCTCAATTCAGATGTAAGTTGGAAACTGTCGCAGGACATAATGTAATTTTAAGATTTGTCATGCATTGAATTATTTGTAGGAACGCATTTCAATAAATAATATATGATTATATGATAAATAATATATATTGTATAATATGCATTAAATCATGGCATACTCTTATTTCAAATGTTGATACTTTTACCATAAGATTAATATTTTTATAAAAGGAGAAGAAACTCATTTTCTTTGATTCTGAATTTCTGCAGAGTTATAACTGACAGAGCTATTTCCAGGTTAGACCATTACCACTCAGGCTTACTTCAAAGAAATAATTAATGTTTCAAATCTATCCAATGTAGGTAGGTACCAAAAGTTTTTTCAAATCTTAAATTTCTATCTATTTTTAAAGCAGGAGCATCACATCAATCATGACATTTTCACTGCTCAGCTCTTTCACTAATTATCTAACTATAGGCAATAAAATAGGGTCAGATAATAAAATTAAAAAATGGATAAAACGAACGGCAACCCCAATGTATGCCAGCACAATGGAATATGGCATATGCAATTCTGCCATAGTTTTATATTTCCTTAAGCATGGGACATCTAGAAACCATATATTGAGAAAACTGACATTAAAAACTGCTATTATTAGCAAAACCACTGCCCAAAAAGTTACAAATCCTATACCTACATAATTATTTATGTATTAATTAATGTTTTCACAAATTAAGATGGCTATTTTAAGAGATTTCTATGACAGCGACACAAGCAAGCAAGCAAGTTGTCTCTTCTCTATGTAAATATTATTCCAGATATTTTACTTGTGAGAACTTTGTTATTGCTTGATTGTAACAAATAATAAAGGACCATAGAAATAAAGATTATATAAATTTATTTTAGACTTTGAAATACTACTACTCAACCCATTAGTAGATGTCTAAAGCAAATAATGGAAGAAAGTTAATTTAATTATTCATCTTTCATATTAATTGTTCACGCTCGAGGAAGAGCGAGTGGCAACACTGCATTATAGTCTGTGCAGTGAGAGCCTTTTGGCGGCCGGCCGCATGTAACATGTCAGTTGAGTCGAGTCGAAATGTCATGACATTGAAAGAGGTTAGGTCCGGGCATCAATAAAATATATAAGCATCTAACAAATAGTATTGCGCGGCGCACCAAGTGATTGTTGGTGCGAGGTTCCGCCAAGTTTTAGTGTCGGTGAATAGTGTATCAAAGCTTTTGTGTTCGTTAATGAGTTCGGGTATTGGTGGCCTAATAGGCAAGTGTACCATCCGGTTCGGTCAGACAGCAGAACTTCTGGAGCCGCGACTTCCTTCGAGCTAGCTCAGGAAGTCCACCGGCTACATACGGAGACCGAACGGAGACAAGGTAAGTAGCAAATTCTTTAATGTATTTGGTGGACATCAGCAATCAAATAATCGGTGAAACGCCGATGTGGTGGTGTCTACTTTGGGCACCACCATCTTTTGGTAGCAGAGCGTGGTTCTTAGATTTGATTGATTGATTAGTATTTGATTAGTATTGTACAATTAATATTGTAATCTTGTTGGTTGTCCAAACGGGCAATACATATTAATTGGTTTTGATTGCTGATTTTAAACCGACTACAATCTCATTTGTGGACCGATCTCCCTAACTAGTTGTCATTGTCATTGTATATGAAAAATTGGGGTTAAATGCCTTTTGTTGTTCTAGTTAAGTTCTAGCATTTACCTATATTTGATTTTGGTTTGTTTTTTCATATCTTTGTTTTGCCCTTGAATATTTTGTTTGTTAAGTTGTAAACTTATACTTGAATTTATTTTGTTTAAAAAATTTTGCTGCTAAATGACTTTGCTGTTGTTGTAAACTTGTAATACACTATTTTGCTGTGTTAAGTTTTAGCATTTACATTTGATTTTGTTTTGTTTGCCTTTGAATATTATGTTTGTTAAGTTATTGACATAATGCTTGAATTTAATTTGTTTGAAAAATTCTGTTGTTAAATGCCTTTGTTGTTCTAGTTAAGTTCTAGCATTTACACTTGATTTTGGTTTGTTTATATATTTTGTTCTGCCTTTGAAGTTCCTCCCGATCTGTTTTATTGTCTGCGGTTGTCGGTCTGTTTGTCCGTGTATTATTATAGTGTTTATTAATTTTGGTGCAAAATGGTCCCGCCAGTCAGCCCGCTTAGTGGTGCCCGCGCGGGTGCACAAAAGATTTTGAGATGGTTTGCTAGTGCCGTCGCTTTGGTAGACCGACCAGACCGAGAACAGGCTTTGTTAATTCGGCATGAGGGAGTACCTGCTCGCTTGAAGGAATTGGAGCAGCTTTTCGTTGCTCATCAACAATATCTGCTCAACCACCCAGCCGAGGGTGCCGCTGAGTTGCGGGCAGTCGACCAATTTAATGCCGATTATGATCAGTGTTTTGAACAGGCGGATGTGATTATAAACAAGGCTCAGGCAATCCTATCCGCCCGGAGGGGTAAGTCGTGCACGCCCGGGGAGGTCAAGCCTACCCCGGCCGGCTTGCTGGGCAGACTACCCACTTTAGACATCCCAACCTTTGATGGGAACCTGGCTTCTTGGATGGGGTTTATTAACCTCTTTGATAGCCTGGTTCACTCGAGGGACGACCTGTTCCCTAGCCAGAAATTGGCCTATTTGCTCTCTGCCTTACGTGGAGAGGCTGGTGTGCTTGTCCAGAATCTACCTGTCAACGATGACAGTTATGAGATTGCAAGGGCGTTGTTGACCGCCCGGTATCAGAATGTTCGCTTGCTAGCGGACACACATGTGGCTGCCATTTTAGGGCTGCCACGAGTATCGCGGGTCTCCTCATTGAGGAAGGAGATTTTGAACCCGCTGCTAAGCGCTATTAATGCGCTCAAACGACTTGACCTACCGGTGGACCAGTGGTCCTTTATATTGCTCCACCTCATCCTCAATAAGCTTCCCATGGAGATGAAAGGGCGCTTTGAACAAAGATACGGGGGCAATAGTGCCTCGTACCTCCCCCCCTTCTCGGATCTCCTCAGATTTTTGGAGGATGAGTGTCGGATGACCGACCACTTGGATCTGGTTCCTATACCGGGACCGAGTACAGGCCGCTTTGAGGCGACCCGGGCAGCGCCACGGAGAGAGCGCCGCCCGTACAAGCAGTATACTGCAGTGCGGCAGAACTCTCCACACGGGGAGAGGCCGATGCCTTGCAAGTGTTGCAAGCGGGATGGCCATCGTTTGCCGGCCTGTCCCAAATTTGTTGGCCTACGCACCGAGGGGCGTAGGAATATGGCCAAGCAGCGGAATTGGTGCTACCGCTGCCTGGGGGCTCATATGGCATCGGCTTGCCCCCACCCACGAGATTGCCACTGTTGTGGAGGGGCCCATCACCCCCTTTTGTGCTTCAACAATAGAGACACTCGTGAGGTGGTAAGAGAGAGGGACTCGCACACGGGCGGGGGCCCTCGTAGGTCACCCACATCTCCGAGGAGATCGGAGGGGCGTGCCACCCCTCCGCGGAGATTGGAGAGGCGCCCCCCATCCCGTGAGAGGATTGGGCGCCCCACCCCCCCTACGGGCGGGGGGGATCGACGCGCCGCTTATGAGGCGCCACCGCGGGATTGGGCCGCGGTTATTAGGGAGCCACGCCGGGAGCCGATACGCTTCTCTCCCCTTATGATGGAGAGACCTCGTTTATCACGGGCTCCCCCAACCTTCGCCCATCATGGGCACCGCCCGGCCCCCCGATGCAGCTTTGGTCGGGGTGTGTACGTGCCGGATTGGGACCCGCTCGAGCGCCTTGAGCGCCCTATTCTTCAGCCGCGCACGCATTTTTCCTTGAACCCCCCTTCCCCCCCGTTGCGGGGAATGCGGGAGGATTTTCATTAAACCAACTGTCGGCTGCAACCCCCCCACAGGAGCAGGTGCTGTTACCAACAGCCTCCGTGCAGGTGTGGGGCCCGAGGGGCACCTTTGTTTTAGTTCGCGCCCTTTTGGATACGGGAGCTCAGGGTTGCATTGCCTCCAGCTGGCTGGTCCGGTAGTTGAGTTTGAACACATCTCCATACCTTGAATCGGTACGGGGAATCGGAGACCTGGGGATCCCGGATCCGATCGGTCAGATTTTGTTCTCCTTCTCCCCCCCACTTCTCTTCAGCGCCCAAAATTGGCGCTACCGCGATTATGTATGAGAAGGTTGTTGGTCAGCTTCCGCAACAGCACGTTTCGCGCGCTGTCGTTGATGCGACATCAGGATTGACCTTGGCTGACCCTTCCTTCCACCGAACCGGTCCGATTCACTTATTGCTCGGTGCCGATGTTCTAGGCCGCGTGTATTGTGGGAAGAGGAGAGAGTTACAGAAGGGTGGGCTGGTAGCCTTATCTACATCGCTTGGGTTTGTAGTGATGGGACCAGTTAGGCATAACCCACCATCTCCATCGGTGGACAGTTACATAACTGTTAGCTCCACCTTATCGGATGTCCTTCAACGGTTTTGGGAGGTGGAAGAGCCACCTACCGTGAAGCGAGTGAACCCCTTGGAAGAGGAGTGTGAGTTGTTCTACCAGAACAATACAGGTCGCCTTCACTCGGGACGGCTGATCACTCGTTTGCCCTTTTTGTCAGTTCGCCCCTCACTTGGCAGCTCCCGGCCGTTGGCCGAGAAGCGGCTGCTGTCCATGGAGCGTCGTATGAGTAGGAACTCCGATCTCAAACAGAAGTATGTCGACTTCATGCGAGAATATGAGCAACTGGGGCACATGTCGGTCTCGCGACTGGACTGGCGAAACGAGGAACATAATTTTCTTCCTCACCACGCGGTTTTGAAACCTTCCACTGGGAAGATACGCGTTGTTTTTGATGGGTCAGCTCCTACGTCTACCGGAGTTTCGCTGAATCAATGTCTGCATGCTGGCCGGAGTTGCACCACGAGGTGGGCGATGTATTGACCAACTTCCGTCGCGATGCCGTCGTCTTTGTGACCGATATCCGGATGATGTTTCGGCAGACTGTGATTCACCCGGACGATAGACGATATCAGCTCATATTATGGAGGGAGGATCCCAGAGATACCATGCTGGTCTACGAGCTGAACACCAATACATACGGTTTGCGTTCGAGCCCCTTTGTGGCAATTTGCTCACTTGTGGAACTCGCTGAACGTGAGCGGTTACGATACCCTCGCGCATCCTTGGTTCTCAAGGAGGATGCATTTGTGGATGATATTTGTACGGGCTCCTCTAGTGTCGAGGAAGCCTTGATTTTGCGAGATGAACTAATTGCTCTTCTCGGGGCTGGTGGTTATGAACTGAGGAAGTGGATGTCCAACTCACCTCAGCTTTTGTGTGACTTGCCAGACGACCACCAGCAGGAGCCTCATATTTTTGAGAATGCCAACACTCCTGATTTACTGTCTGTTTTGGGAGTGCAATACAGACCTGTCCAGGACACGTTCACCTATCGATTGGAGCTGCCAAGCCCCAAGGTCTGGACGAAACGGTTAGTTTTGTCTACAGTAGCTCGTACTTTTGACCCAAATGGCTGGATTAGTCCCATAGTGTTTTGGATGAAGTGCTTCCTACAGGAACTTTGGTCAGCCGAAGTGTCGTGGGATGAGCCCCTCTCGGGCCGTTTGCTGCGAGATTGGGAGTCCTTCATGTCGTCTCTCCCCGACATTAACCGGGTTAGTATCCCTAGACATATACTGCCTAAGGGACGGTTTACGGCCAGCCTTCATGGCTTTTGTGACGCGTCTGAGAGTGGATACGCAGCCGTCGTATATATCCGGACGGTCGATGATAGAGGAGCTGTTAAGCTCCACTTGCTAATTGCTAAGAGTAAGGTTGCTCCACTTCGGACTCGATTAACGATTCCGAAGTTAGAATTGTCTGGAGCTACTCTTCTGGTTCGTTTGATGAACCACATTGTTGACACCCTGGGACGTAGTGTGGACTTTGAGTCGCTCTTTGCTTGGTCCGACAGTCAGGTTGTCCTGTGTTGGATTAAGAACTCCGTCCACTCCCTGGAGGTATTTGTGGCTAATCGGGTATCCCAAATATAGGCCTCGAAGGCCACGTTGATTTGGCGCCACGTGCCAGGTGAAATAAACCCTGCTGACTGTGCGTCACGTGGCAGCGAAGCCCCTCAGCTTATTGACCACACTCTGTGGTGGGGTCCCGAATGGTTGTTACAGCCGTCTTGGCCTTCCACACCAGCTGTGGTGAAGGCACCAAATCCGGGCTTGCGTGGTCACGCTGTCGAGACTATGGCGGCTCCAGAGCGGGAATTTTTATTAGACCGCTACAGTTCTCTGGACAAGTTGCTCGGCGTGACCGCTTGGATAAGAAGATTTATACGAAATTGTCGCCGGCCTCAGGACAAAGATTTGGGTCCGGTCCTCTCACCGCAGGAGCGCCAAGATGCTCTCTTGCATTGGGTGCGTATGACCCAGTCTAGAGCGTTTGAACCGGAACTTAAGATTTTCCGTACCGGGACGTCCAAATTAAAGGGACCCTTGGTGCGTTTGACTCCCTTTCTGGATGATAAGGGATTGTTGCGTGTAGGAGGCCGATTGAGGCACGCTAACTTGCCTTATAGATCACGTCATCCCCTGTTGCTCCCCAAGGACGGACCATTGGTGCGATTGTTGATCATTGATCGCCATGTGAAGAATGCTCATGCCGGATGTAATGCATTGACCGCGCTCCTCCAACGGGAGTTTTGGATTTTGTCAGCGCGAAGAATCATCCGATCTGTTATCTTTCGATGTCTGCCCTGCTATCGTTTACGCCCCGAGACGATGCAGCCCCAAATGGGTGATTTGCCTGCTGATCGTGTGAATGAATCGATGACCTTCTTAGGAGTTGGAACTGATTTCGCGGGACCATTCACTATAAAAACGTCGCGACTCCGTAATGCTAAGACTGAAAAGGCTTACTTGTGTGTGTTTGTTTGTTTGGCCACTAAAGCCGTTCATTTGGAGGTGGTGAGTGCGCTCACCATGGACGCTTTCTTAGCAGCGTTAGGCAGATTTGTCTCCCGCCGGGGACTGCCTTCTCTAATTCGGTCCGATTGTGGGACGAACTTCAAGGGCACTGATAGACATATAAGAGAAGTTTGTGAATTTTTTGAAAAAAATAATATTGAGATCGGATCCACACTCTCCCGTAGGGGGGTAACATGGCGATACTCCCCGCCGTCTTGCCCTCACTGGGAAGGGATTTTTGAATCTGTTGTAAAGGCCGCCAAAACTCACCTTCGCCGCGTTATTGGGGAGACTATTCTCACGTTCGAGGAACTCGCGACGGTGTTTCATAAGATTGAGGCGGTTCTCAACTCGCGTCCGTTATGTCCGTTGTCTACCGACGCGAACGATTTGCAGGCCCTCACGCCGGGCCATTTCTTGATAGGCAAACCACTTAACGCCCTGCCCGAGTATCCTTATAGAGATGTCAATCCAGGACGCCTTTCGCGGTTTGAGTTGCTCCAGCAGCTTACCCAGAGCTTCTGGCGCCGCTGGCACCTTGAATACTTACACATTTTACAACAGCGCGTTAAGTGGTCAGATAAGACAAACCCACCGAGGGTTGGAGACCTCGTGTTAGTGAAGGACCCAAACCTGCCACCCTTACGTTGGCGTCGCGGACGCATTGTCCAACTTACTCTAGGGGGTGATGGTGTGCCCAGGTTTGCCGAGGTCCTAGTTGGGGATTCTGTTTTGAAGCGCGCGGTCGCTACTCTTTCTCGCCTCCCCTTAGACTGATTTGGCGGACAGTCCGGGACTGTCCGGAGCGGGGGGATGTTCACGCTCGAGGAAGAGCGAGTGGCAACACTGCATTATAGTCTGTGCAGTGAGAGCCTTTTGGCGGCCGGCCGCATGTAACATGTCAGTTGAGTCGAGTCGAAATGTCATGACATTGAAAGAGGTTAGGTCCGGGCATCAATAAAATATATAAGCATCTAACAAATAGTATTGCGCGGCGCACCAAGTGATTGTTGGTGCGAGGTTCCGCCAAGTTTTAGTGTCGGTGAATAGTGTATCAAAGCTTTTGTGTTCGTTAATGTGTTCGGGTATTGGTGGCCTAATAGGTAAGTGTACCATCCGGTTCGGTCAGACAGCAGAACTTCAGGAGCCGCGACTTCCTTCGAGCTAGCTCAGGAAGTCCACCGGCTACATACGGAGACCGAACGGAGACAAGGTAAGTAGCAAATTCTTTAATGTATTTGGTGGACATCAGCAATCAAATAATCGGCGAAACGCCGATGTGGTGGTGTCTACTTTGGGCACCACCATTAATATTCTATTTATTCATAATCCTCCAAACAATATGCTTCAATTTATCATGCGTATAGGGCAGGATTAACTGTTGATAATATTCTAAAGGCGAATAAACATTTTCAGTAAATCACTATTTTACATTTTCGCGGGGCGATTATGTACTCTGGCCGTGTTACAGTCCAAAGTACAAATAGGTACCTATAAAAGTAAATGATTGATTTCTATAACATTTTCGCGTGGCGATTATGTAGTATGTTTGTGGAACAGGCTAAGGCTAAATTATTTTTAATGTATATATATATATATACTCTTTATTGCATAATCAAAAATCGTTTGAACAAAAAACATAAACATTGTATGCAAGGGCGGACTTATCTCTTATAGAGATCTCTTCCAGTCAACCCATAACATTGGTGGCGTAAGTAAATGTAGTGGACAACATTAATAAAGCAATAAATAACCCTTATTTAAAAATACCTATTTCTATATACATACATAAATACATAAATAATAAATAAATTATAACTGACGATCATTGGACCTGCTCATACACTTTTCTGATATAGTGTTGCTTAACGCGGGACTTAAAGCTGTTATGTGACTGGCTGTGCTGAATGTCGCTCGGGAGACTGTTCCAAAGCTGAGCAGCGCGAACGCTGAAAGAATTGCGAAAAAAATGTGAATTGCTGCTTGGAACATCCAGCATGCGTGCCTCACAACAACTACGCTTAGGACGGGATGGAGGAGGGAGTAATTGAAAGCGGGAGCGCAGATAGGATGGGGAGTTGGGATCTTTTAGGACTTTGTTCAGGATAGTAAGGATGTGCACATTACGACGATCTCGGATGGGTAGCCATTTTAAATTAGCGCGAGAGTGAGAGATACGGTCATATTTCCGTAAACCGAAAATAAAGCGAATGGCCAAATTTTGGAGGCGTTCTAGTTTGTTTGTTAATTCCTCTGTAGTGTCCAGGAAGCAGACGTCAGCGTAGTCGAGAAGAGGGAGAAGGAGAGATTGCGCAAGCATAACTTTAGTCTTGAATGGAAGAAAATATTGCAACCGCTTGAGAGAGTGAAAAGTATGATGCATACGCTTACTAATTTCATTTATATGGGGTATCCAAGACAAATTCGAATCAATTATCAGTCCTAGATTTCGAGCCTTGTTTGTAAAATCTATAGTTGATCCATTATAAACCAATGCTGGCAGCGCATTTACATCGACCTTACCCCTCATCCTACGGCTACCAATCAATACGGCTTGCGACTTCGATGGATTGACGACAAGACCAAAAGACTTAGCCCACTGGAGGATATTGGAGAGATCTTGGTTCAAGTGACTAATTGCTTCTAAGGCGTGAGATGGTTCAAAATGCTTATAAATCTGAAGATCATCAGCGTAAAGATGATAAGAAGATGAGATAACTTTTGAGATGAAGCTAATAAAAACTGAAAAGAGAAGCGGAGAGAGAACCCCACCTTGTGGAACACCAGATGTGAGACTACACCAGTTAGATGTAGCATCGTCAATTTTCACACACTGTTGGCGGCCAAACAGATAAGAATTAAACCACTGAAGTACAGTGGGAGAGATGTTCACTGAACGAAGGGCACCGAGGAGGATATCAAAGTCAACCGAGTTGAATGCGCTGCTGAAGTCAAGCAAAATAACTGCTGTAAGCTTGGATTCATCCATTGCTTTTCTGATGTCTTCCGTAATATTCAACAGCGCACCAACTGTGCTATGGGAAGGTCGAAACCCAGATTGGAATGGGCATAGGAGGGAGTTTGAGGAAAGGTAAAGGTATAATTGGTGATGAGCAATGGATTCAAGGACTTTTGAAAGGATGGGTAATATGGAAATAGGTCTGAAATCGGTTAAAGCTGTAGGATTGCCAATCTTGGGAAGAGGAATTACAATTGCTTTCTTCCATGATGATGGAAAAATGCTGTGTGACAAGGAAAAGTTAATTATATGTGTTATTATCTGCACAGTATCCTCCAACACTGGAAGAAGCATATCTAGGCTGAGGTTATCACTGCCAATGGTATTTGATATTCATTATTAACTTCTGTACAAATATTTCACTAAGGCAAAATTAATTGAGTCTCTATACTGTACTGTGAAATCCCATTACATTTCAATCAAGAAAGGGGACCGAAACTTACAAAGAGTTAGATTACACATTGGGTGACATATCCCCAATGCCCACTATTGGATGATCTAATAAATTATCGACATTTGCTAAATATTATAACATACCACTCCAATTAGATTGGCAAACCTTTTTGCCACGGCTGGTGGTTCTTGATTTCTTACATGTTCAGTAATATATTGAATTACACTGTTTAACTACGAGAGTTTGATAAAGAATGTGTTGTCAAATTTATAAAGATAAAGAATGTGTTGTCATAATAATTATTAAGAACTGTTTACACTAGTGAACATTGTCTACATATATGAAATAAATATTTAATGTTATTGAATATTGATAGTTAGTTGTTTACCTATTTATCAAAAACTCTAAACATCTACAATAGTTATTGTCTTGGATTAAATATGAATATAATGATAGGATTAAACGAACTTACCTTAAGTGAAGTTCAATCCATATTATATGAAGTATTTAATCTAAGACAAGGAGCATCCCACCCTTCCATTTTGAAGTAATGAATTACTAACCCAATTATATTTACATAATACTCTAAACTAATGAGCTATGGTGACGGTGGAGTTGCCAGGTGTATTTTTTTTTTCATATTTTTAGTGGTGTCTCTAAATGTCGCGTATTGTGTGGCGGGAAAAGGCGGTACTACAATAGTTATTGTTTTAGATTAAATACTTCATATAATATGGATTGAACTTCACTTAAGGTAAGTTCGTTTAATCCTATCATAATCAAACTCCGGGCAGGCCTCAGATAAGTTCCTAGAGTGTAAAAAAGCAGCAGGGCAGCCGCACTCCGCTTGGTTATTATCCTGTGTGCCGTGGTCTTGGCACATGTGTAGCCGTGTAGGTATAGCAAAGTTTCGCGAGCTTTCTTGTACGCGCTTGATTATTTACCATCAGCAACAGCCCTGTCACTTAAGCTCGTAGCGTCGTGAGGTTTAAATTACTAATAATATACGCTAACTCGTGGCGTTAAGGCGTGATTCAGCTTGGATGCTCAAAGTTTAGTTATTTAAAATATTGTCTTTTTCAAGATCAAAGGTGTGCAATTTCTGTACGTAGTATTATTATCTATTCTGTGCTCCGGTTTTACACACAACAGCCCCCCTAGACAAGATGTCTTTCGATAATAGTTATCGCAATCGCTAAATGGACAATGTATGAGATTTGACAATTTTTTTTTCTTGAAAGCTAAGCGACGGCTTATTTATTTATTTATTTGTACTCGAACAACTTAGGCTCATAGATACATACCTTATAAGCTAACATACATATATAAAATTGGTCTATTACGTTGCATCATAAACCGAAACAACATGCAAAAAAAGCTTAAACTTGACCCATATAATGAAATATTAAAAATCACATTTAAGCGTTATCGAAATTATTGTAACTGTATTATTAAAAAACAAAAGCATAAATATGACATTGAACAACTGGAGATGGCAAAAAAAGACTCAAAAAAATTGTGGAATACCATTAATTTTATAACACAACGTAAATTAAAGAAAACTCAATGTAGTGAACTCTTGGAACTAAGTGAAACACCTCAACAATCTGTAGACCATGTGAACAAATACTTTGCATCCATAGGCCAATTACTGGCTGACAAAATCACCTCATCAAATCATAGCGGAAACATAAGTAATTGTACTCAAAATGAAGCACAACCGGCAACATCTTTTGTTTTTTATCTCACTGACTCTGATGAGGTACGAACTACATTATGGAGTCTGAAAAATGACTGTTCTCCAGGTTGGGATAAAATACCAGCTGGCTTCCTAAAAGCAGCTCATGAGCAAATAGTGCCTACCCTTACTCATCTAGTTAATATATGTTTTACAAATGGTATTTTTCCGACTGCTCTAAAAGAAGCCCTTATAACCCCGGTGTATAAGGGAGGGGATAAAACAGTTATTTCAAATTATAGGCCAATATCCGTGCTGTCGTGTATTGCCAAAATCTTTGAAAAGCTGATAAACACGAGGTTAATTAAATATTTGAAAAAGTTTAATATATTATCAAAGTCCCAGTATGGTTTTCGACAAAATATGTCAACAGAAGATGCTGTGTTGGCTCTCGTATCCTCTATCACAGGAAATTTGAATAAAGGGGTAAAGTGTCTTGCAGTATTTTTAGACTTAACCAAGGCTTTTGACACGGTTTCAATCCCTATACTTTTGCGTAAAATGGAAAGCATTGGCATACGTGGCTCGCCTTTATCTTTATTTAAGGATTACTTAACGTCGCGGAAACAAAAAGTAAAAATAGCAGGCGTGGTTAGTGAAGAGAAGAATATAACATTCGGAGTCCCGCAAGGCAGTGTACTTGGCCCAACGTTATTTCTCATTTATATAAATGAGCTGAGTAACATGTACCTACCTGGAGGAAAAATTTTCTCCTACGCAGATGACACTGCAATACTTTTTACGGGTAAAACATGGGATTGTGTCAACAAACTTTCTGAAAGTGGCTTAGTCAAAGTCGTAGATTGGCTTGATAATAATCTTTTAACCCTCAACACTAAAAAAACTAACTATGTCTGTTTCTCTATCTATGATCGAACCCAACCGTCTAACTTCCAAATTAAAATTCATAAATGTAATAACTCGAGCTCTAACTGTTCCTGCACTTTAATAGACAAAGTAAATCAAACGAAGTACTTAGGAGTAGTACTTGATCAGAGGCTTTCTTGGCACATGCACACTGAACAAATCTTAAATAGAATTCGGAAATTAATGTGGACTTTTAAAATACTTCGCCATGTAGCTTCTGAGACACTGCTGAACCAAATCTATTTGACACTGACTCAGTCGGTTGTTAGTTACTGCTTACCAATCTGGGATGGAGCAACTAGAGTAAAATTCTTGGAATTAGAAAGGGCTCAACGTTCATTGCTCAAAGTCATGTACTTTAAACCATATAGGTTTCCCACAGAAAACCTGTACCATATTTCAGGTGTCCTAACCGTGAGAAAGCTGTATTTATTATTAACTATTCTAAAGAGACACAAATCACTTCCCTACATTATACATAACTCCAGCAGTAGAAGAAAAAGGAATGCTGCACCCATTGCTCCAGTTAAAACTACATTTGCAAAGAGACAATTTGAGTTTCAATCATCACACCTTTATAACTTAGTAAACAACGAACTTCAAATCTATCCATTGACATGTCATTACTGTAAAATAAATATCATTAAATGGTTAACAACTAAGAACTATGAGGAAGTAGAAAACATGGTACAAGCTAAAAAACGATAGTCTAAGCACACATGCAAACTTATACACATCACACACAGGCACACAATACACGTACGCACACACCCACACACACATACACACACACACACACACACACACATACATACACACACACACACACACACCGCAAACACAGTAACGTATACATATATTTAATAAGCGAACAAAGCATCACTTTTAATTAATTATGTTTAGATTTTACGCTTATGGAGTAGGTATTGTTAAAACTTATATTAAAATTATAATTGTTTGTTTGTTGTTTAAAATATCTAAAAGTATAGAAATAAGCAGGCAGGTAAGTAGTTCCACTACTCGCTAATGCTAATGTTGTTTTTGTTTTTCTTTAGATCTTAAGCTTTAAGAGCACTGTAAAAAGTAATATTGAAATTCTCGCAAATGTTAGTTATTTTTCTTCAGAAGAGCGGCGTCTCCTAAAACAAGCATGAAATTGCTTAAATGGAGACACCAAATCCAGTTTTGTATCCTACCATTAAGAAAAAGCAATAAAATATTTATTATTATTATATTATTATATATAAAATACCATTTTGTTAGTATTATAGTACTTAATAGGCTATGTAGTAAAATTATTTCTTAGGCGTATTCTGCGCCATACCGGTGGTGTTAGGAACTCCCTTCGGCCAGAAGTCCTCCTTCATGAAGGTCTCCAGCGCAGAGTTCGGAACTCGCACTCTGCGCTGGAGACCTTCATGAATTATGTCAAATCGCATACATTTTCCTTCTAGCGATTGCGATTATCGAAATGCGTCTTGTCTAGGGGGGCAGAAGCTCTTGGTGCTCTTATCCTTCATCTTATATAGTTGACTCTACCATAGACGAAGAATAATCTAGACTGCCAATGTCATACAACTATAAGAAAGGTCCTATTCCCGCCTTATATCTAGATGGCGCTGACCTATAAGGTTGCTAACTTAAATTTTGTTGATAATTTATACTGAATCATGCCTGAAAATTAATAAAAAGTTGTTTTAATAATAGTAAATTACAAATAATTCTACAATATTCCGCCAGAACAATTTTAATCTTTATCGAAAAGTTTAATCCTATTACACGGTTTCTACGGTTTCGCGCTAGATGGCGAATACAATTAAGCACGGTGCGGTCAGTGCGGTGCTTAGATTGTTATAATACTTTTTTACTAGATGGCGCTTAATTTAATGGATAATGTTACATTCAATAATTTTTTTTTTAAATTCTTTCTGTGTATGTTATAGGAATTGTAAATGATATCTCATGTACACAAATATTAAAAGAAGTAACAAAAAGTGTATTTTAAGCTGTAAAAAAAAAGAAAAAATACACGCGGAGAAATTAACTTCGTTATACCCGATGCTCCGATACATTTTAATTCTATCTTGATTCTATGCACGGTAGGTACCTAAACTTTTAGGTGCTGAGTTGCAAGGCTTCTAGTCTTTTTTTGGAATGCGTTCGGATTTATGTGCCGATCGGTTATTTTTAGAAGCGACCTACTTTTATTATTTTTGTCTAAATGATAAGTTGATGATATCTTTAAAGACTTCATTTTTGTTGTTAATGATATTATGAGTTAAAACATTATTTCTTATATTTTTTATTAAATGAGGCACATCAAAAATTGAAACAAGTTTGCGTTCTTCACTATAGAAAAATATTTTACAAAAAATAAAAACCGACTTCAAAAACACTGAAAAGTCTACAAATAGGTACAGACAACATCACACTTCTATATTGAAGTCGGTATCAAACGATGATCCAGAAAGTCTTAAAATTTGTCACCGACTTCAATATAGAAATGTGATGTTGTCTGTAACTATTCTTATATTATTCTATAACTTTTCAGTGTTTGTGAAGTCGGTTTTTATTTTTTGGAAAATATTTTTTATTTTTAACTTTTTAGTGAATGAAATCTTTTTAGTGAAAAGAACCCTAAAACAATATAAAGGAAATTTGGGATTTCCCTCGATTTTCATGAGATCCCATCATCAGATCCTGACTTTAGTGATCTTGGGGCCACCCCAGGAGTATACCTACTCTATCGAATACAAAAGGAATTTTGAAAATCGGTCAAAACACGTTGGACACACCTAAAACTTCAAGGGATTCCCTCGATCTTTATGGAATTCAATCATCAGATCCTAACCATGAGACCACCCTTGGAATATCCTCTATCGAATACAAAAAGAATCATCAAAATTGGTTCATAAACGACGAAGTTATCCGCGAAGAAACATAACAAAAGCATATATACGGTCGAATTGAGAAACCTCCTCCTTTTTAGGGTTCCGTAGTAAACAAGGAACCCTTATAGATTCGTCATGTCTGTCTGTCTGTCCGCGCTTTTACTCAGAAACTATTAGTACTAGAAAGCTGTAATTTTGTATGGGTAATGTATATTAATCATGCCAAAAAAGTGGTAGCAAAAAATATTGAAAAAAAAAATTGTTTTTGGGGTGGCTACCATACATAGTATAGTGGGAGTAACATTTTTTTCTCGACTAACCCATCGTGTGGGGTATTGCTGAATAGGTCTTTAAAAAACAATGTACGGTTCAGAATACCATTTTTCGATTTAGGGATTCGTTTCTGAAATATTTGGTTTTCTTAGAGGTAAGTGTCCCCCCCCTCTAACTGCTAAACGGTTATACACGGTTATTTTTTTATCACCCTGGAAAATTTTAGGGACGCTTCAGGACACATCCATTATTATACAAAAAATAAAAAAAATTAAATAAAAATTTAAAAAAATAGAAAAAATTAGTTAAATCTCTAAAATGCTGCTCTTAACTAGTGCAGCATTCTTTGAATTTTTTTGGGAAATTAATATAAAATTAAGTATGGGAGTTATTTTTTTATTCATAGGTAATTTAAATCATTCTAATACTGTGAAGCATATTGTGAAGCGTCCCTTAAATTTTCCAGGGTGATAAAAAAATAACCGTTTATATGGACACGTGAAAAAAATTACAACAGTAGTATACAAGGTTATTTTTTAGTTATGACAAAAATGTGTGCTTGTTCAGACAAGCAGACTGAACAACTTTCACTATGGGACCAACTACGAAATCGCAAAAAAAAAACTGCTGTTTCATACATTTAGGTTCAGTGAATGTTGAACATTTGTATGAAACAGCTGATTTTTTTTGCGATTTTTAAGTTGGTCCCATAGTGAAAGTGTTTCAGTTTGCTTGTCTGAACAAGCACACCAAATTTTTGTCATAACTAAAAAATCAACTTGTATAACGAAGTTTAAAGGAAAACTATTAGAGTTGAGTATTAAGTACAAACTAAAAAGTTATAGACGAAAAATTAGTACTGAATATAAATTTACGAACCAGGTGAAGTTAAGTAAATATAAAATCATTGGAGCTTTAATCATAATAATAATTACTAATTTAATAGCAACGTGTTGTGAGGTGTGATGTGAGTGTGAACTCGAAGTTGGCATTTGCAACTACGGAACCCTACACTGCGCGTGGCCCGATACGGTTTTTTTAGAAGTAGGTTAATAAAGGGTTTATTTTTTGCCACTCCTAAATTTTTTAGTAGCTCAAAAATAAAGAAAAGAGTTTTTGTGTTTTGCAACGCGAACTTGCTTTATTTTACAACTGTTCTGCGCAAAGCTTTACTTACTATTTGCAAACTTTAACTTCTACATAACAACGAAAGCCACTAATCACAGAACAATCATCTGTCAATACCAGGTAAAATTTAACGCTTTCTGGGGTCCACGAGAAATTCACTCCTGTCAGGCGAAAATTACTCCACTTTGCTTCTCGAACGTTATCAATTACCTTGTTCTCGAATGAGAGGGAATGTCTGGCAGAAAGTGTCAAAAATGTATATAGCGCCATCTATCGTGCTCTTGTATAACTACATAAATCTATGTAATCACTGCTGTGCACCCTAGGAGCGTGTGTGCTTTGTTGCTTTTAGAAATATCGACAAATTTTGGATTTGATACAGCTCGCTCCATCTATTGCTCGTGGTTATAACTAATTTTAGAAATGTTAGACATTGACAATCCTAATGGCTAATGATGGCAAGGCCGAAATGGTAGCTAAGCGATCTTTACCTGGAGTCCTCAACAATTAAGGAGTCAGCGAGCCAGAAGCCCTACTCCCAACCAAACCAAGCAGAAAAATCTCTGTCCTTCATGGGGAACCGAACCCCGGACCTCTAGATCAATACCGGTTGGCTTCAACCACTAGACCGCGGATGAGGTTATTTGAAAAATTAAACTGGGATGTTATAGTTTTGTGGAACTGAGAAATGTAGAACCACCTACCCCCTGTAGTTCAGCAGCGTCCTTCAGTCCCGTTTTTAACCGACTTCAAATAAGGAGGAGGTTATCAATTCGGTTGTATTTTTTTTATGTTTGTTACCTCATAACTCCGTCATTTTCAAACCGCTTTCCAAAATTCTTTTTGTATTTGATAGAGTATACTGCAAGGGTGGGATCCCATAGAAAATCGAGAAAACACTAAAAAGATTTCATTTACTAAAAAGTTAAAAATATTTTTTTTTTTTACAAAAAATAGAACCGACTTCAAAAACACTGAAAACTTAAAAATAATATAAGAATAGGTACAGACAACATCACACTTCTATATTGAAGTCGGTGACAAACTTTAACACTTTCTAGGAGATCATCGTTTGGCGCCGACTTCAATATAGAAGTGTGATGTTGTCTGTACCTATTCTTATATTATTTTTAAGTTTTCAGTGTTTTTGAAGTCGGTTCTATTTTTTGTAAAATTTGTTTTCAAATACAGATCCAGCCAGCAGCAAGATATTAATCCGCCTTGTCAATCGCATCACCATCTGTATACAAATAATATTAGAGTCAGGAATTTTTGTGATTGATAAGATCAAACTTCTATTTAAGAAGCATGGATTAGATGTAATCGTGTAACACAAGTACATCAAGTATGTACTTGTATACTTGATGTTATAATGGATAGTCACCCTGCTGCGTCTGCTTACTAGGCGGCCTACCTAAATCGCTCAAAAAATACTTTAAAATATTGGACACGTATCTATCGTATTGTATTTTTCATGAGCCTAATCCAAGAAGAGTCCTCAGGGATTAGGTACAGATACAAGCCTGACTCCAATGGGCTCAGAGACTAGAACTTTTGCAATTTTTACCCAGAGTAGCAATGCGAAACCTCCAACTGAGCAGAAGTTAACTAAAGGTTTTCACTAGTGCCTTGACTGGCCACTGTTAACTCAACAAACATCTGCACAGAATGGGCTTGATAAATACCCCGATGTGCAGATTCTGTGGAGAGAATGACAAGACACATTCTTTGTGAGTGCTATGCTTTTACTCATACAAGGAGCCGAGCTCTGGGTGGACCTAGTCTGCCACCTTATGATGTAAAACTCTGTCTCCAAAAAAGGTTATCGGCTATTTTAACCTATTTGGAGACCTTTAAAAAGAGAGGAAGCTGAAGGTCATTATTATTTTGTCGCCCACAGCTACCCTCTGATTACAGATAGATAGATGCCTGGACCATACATTTATTATTGATCCTAGCTGTTGCTCGTGACTATAAAAATACTATAGATATTTAAATGTGTTTTGAATAATAATAGCTACTTAGCAAATTCAGTGACAAAATAAAACATCGGATACATGATGCTCGAAAATATATTTAGGTATATCAATACGATTCATATGGACATTATTCGTGAACATAGGAGAAGAGATTATATATCAATTGATCAATCGTTATGATAGCTTATAGACGGAGCTTTGCCTTCCATTTCAAAATCCTGCATATCATGCTCTCTCTCCTTCACATATTCGGAACCCTTCTCTCCGTATCTATCACCTTTTTTATAAATTTCTCCTTTCAGTTCCTCAGCGGTCTTGTTCCCTTTGTTCGCATCGTTAAATTGTACTTGGTGCTCGTGCAAATGTTCTTCGTTATTTTTATAATGCTCCTCGAGTTTGTCTCTGTTTGCCTCGTACCTCTCTTCTGCTTCCTTATTGTAGTTCTCTTGTTGCTCCTCGTAATGGTGTTTCTCGTTTTCAAATTCTTGTTTAGCCTCTTCTCTGTTTTGATCCCTGATGGTAAAAAGATACTTAAGTATTCGATTTGTTTGATATTACGAAATCATAAATAGAATATGTGAATTATATTTCTCCGCTTCATTTTCAATATAATTAACCACGTAGTCCCTTAAATCTACTAGGCAACATTCGCACAAATCTTCGAATGAAGCGGATCATATATAATCGTGATTGACTTCACTTGAGAAGTTCGTTTATTCATCTAATTTAGCTGAGAATAAAGAAAACATTCAAAATGTATATTTGTGTCCTTCATTTTCTGTTCAAAAATCTTTATTCAACATCATAGGCTTTTACTTATTGACGTCAAAACAAAGCAATAATTAGTTTTAGATAACGCATTGATTATTTATTTGTTATTATGAAACACCGTGTATAATCTTGTATCTGCATCCTAAATATAATAAAGATGTCTGTAAATACAAGAAGGAAAAAGAGAGAAAAAGTTGACTCTACTTACACTTGTTCGAAAATTGGGAGATAAAATACGTGAAAAAATAAGATTATTTTACCAACATAAATACACACGAAAAAAAATAATCTCGGGCAAAATTTGAACCATGTCTTCAACATATCATGTTTGCGCCATAAATTCATTACTAATTAGGCCACCGATTTTTTTACAACTATGGTGGTTTAAACGCAAACTGTCCACCTTATAGTAAGCGGCTACAGTCACCTATAGTACACGTGTTTTTTTTTTTTTTTTTTATGGGATAGGGGGCAAGCGAGCAGACGTATCACCTGATGGTAAGTAATTACCGTCGCCCATGGACACCCGCAACCCCAGAGGAGTTACAAGTGCGTTGCCGGCCTTTGAGGTCGGAATACGCTCTTTTTTTGAAAGTTTGAAGGTCGTATCGGTCCGGAAATACCGCAGGCGACAATTCGTTCCAAAGTTTGACTGTGCGAGGCAGGAAACTTCGAGAGAAACGCACAGTTGTGGACTGCCAACCATCTAAGCAAACCAACTTGCAAATCTATAACCCCTACAAGAAGCCAATGTACGTCGATGACTTGTGACATAAGGTGCCAAATCACAGTACCCAGTAATTTCACTGTCTCTCTTAGTCTTAAACCGGAACACAGCAATGCAAGCACCGCTGCTTGGTGGCTGAAATAGGTAAGATAGTAACCCATGCAGACAACCTTGGTACAAAGTCTTCCTCTGGGGACTTATCCAACCAGAACAAATTTCAACTGTGTTGATCTCTGACTTTGTTTGAAGTAAACTTTACTCACTGAATAGCTTCGTTCGGATTTGATAAGCCCTTGATAACCCCAATGGGTATTACGTCAGCATGATATGTCGGAGCCGCAGGTTCACATATCGTGCTGGTAAAATACATTGTACTTACGCTTGATCCTCGATCGTGTCGGATAACAGTTTACGAGCGAAAGAACAGAGTCTCTGTTTTGCTATTGGCTGTTGCCAACGAAAATTGGTTAGAAGACAGAGCTCACCTTTCATCTTGAATTTCGTTATATTTATCCTTTCCTCTCTCTGCCTCGGCTTGCCAATACTCTTCTTCGTCTTTGCGATGATCATTAAGTTCGTTGCCCTGGTCCTCTCTCTCTGCGGAGTAACTCGGTAGCTCCATCTCTACTCTATCTGGTGACCTAATAGATCTATGTCTGGATTCAGCTATCTGGAATTCTAAAATTAGCACTGAAGTTAAAAATATTAATTATTTTTCGATTTTATTTTAGTGGCATCATTAGGGTAGTTTTTAGTGTAGGTATACTGAAATAACTTCTTTTCTAGCTTAGAAAGCTGGTAAGAAAACTAGTAAACTAAAAGATAGGATAGTTTTATAGGATGCGTTCAATTTAATATTTTAAACTTGGTCACCAGCTTATTATTAAGAAGCGGTTCCTTGCAGTACGGAAACTAGTACTCTAATCTGAATCGAACGGTAATTATACATAGTAGAATATTTAACAATTCTTAAACTTGTAATTTAACAAGTTGTAAATCGAAAGGTACCTAAATGTACTTATAAAAATATTGGTATACTAGCTGTGCCCCCAAACTACGTTTCGCTTTGATGAAGTTCAACATTGTAACCTCCTTATTTTTTGGATATGGATTTCTCGACTTCCTGCGGGAATTTTGGAAAACACTTTGTTAGTGGGCGCTTACATAAGTACGAACGACGACCCCTTGTACTGAATTTCATGCTACCAGCTCCAGTAGTTCAGGTTCTACGTTGGTACCTCAGTTATTCACTCACCAAAGACTTAAAAATACAGATTGATGACAGTAAACGTTATCATCCAAGTATACTTACCCACGATTCCTGCCAAGAAGACGAGCAGAATCTTAGATGATGCCATCTTGGTGAACTGTGTTGTTGGAGCGTCCCCTCGTGTTTTATACTCGTGGGAAATGTGAAATATAAATATTTAATAATAGGTTCCATTTCACGTTTCGCTTAAATGCTTTGATAGGAAACACGCAAAGGAATTTTAATTTGACCACCCTACTTTTGCGTTTTGTACTAATGTAAGACAAGAACGTGGAAACATGAATGTGAAGTTAGCAGATCCAGATAGTAGAGGATTATTTATGACATTTATTTGTAATAGAAACGCTTACAATATAAAAGATAAATAAATATATATAACAAGTTACATTTTGTGACTCTATATATGATTAGCATGCGATTTGAAACGTCCATCCCGCCACTTTTTCCAATTTTGGATTATTGGTCTCTTTATTTTACAAAAAATATTTATATCGATCACATCCAATTTCATATACAATGTTATACATATTATGTACATTAATTATGAAAAAACAATTATTGTTAAAACGTATTGACACCGCAAAGACTATCTAATGAAAGAAATTGGGTCACATTGGGATGGACTTTTTACCTGTTTACCAGGTAAAAAGTACAATACAAATAATTAAACTTATTATTATGTTTATACAATTTAGTTGCTTCTAGCGCTTCGAGTTTCAGCATATCAAACATTATGAAAGAACTAGATGAATTGAATAAAATTCTACGAGAACAATATTCACTTTCTTTTAAATATGTGTGGTCAAATAGGGGTATTTCTGTAAAGAAACTTTTAGTTAGTTATCTTCATTTCCATGAACAGTTTTAGGTACTTGTGTTTATTTTTTCTATTAATAAAGTAATCTAAAAAACCTTTCTTAAATTCTATTTACCTAATTACGTTACTTGTTAATTTATTCACTGAAGTCGTTATCTAAATAGTTTTGTCACCATTTCCTTTGTTATCTAATCTCGCGGAATAGTAAAAAGTTCGTGCTAGAATCAAACAGGTTCAACAAGACATTAACAGTTGTAACGTCGATTGAAGCTAACATGGCCAAAACACAGTTAGTAATTTTCTTGTCTGCATGCCTGTCATTGATTGTTGTGTGTGCAGAAGGTATGTGACTTTTAATGATGATTTTTTTACAATGTCATAATAAATAATTTCTTCGTTTTAATTATGCGATTTAACTAAAGCCTTCTAATACAGTCCAGATACAAGTTATTTCATTAAGCTTGCATATTTTTTAGTTCCTGAGATTTTCAGATATCGGCGATGAGACTTGAATTCATTGCTCTCGACTGTAGTTTGCTTAAAATAATTGTTAGAACAGTAAGCTTCTTATCAAGCTATACCTACTGTTTGACCTTTGGACCATTCTTATGTCGCTCGTAATAGTGGCGGTTTTCGTTGTGTAAATGTATAGCTTTAATGGGAATTTACTGTATTTAATGTACCTATTTCTTTTTAACTTTGATAACAAGCTCTCTAAGTAAAAAGTGTGATGGATAAAGGTAATAAAAGCACAATTTAGCCACCAAAGACTGAGTAAAATATTTGGACATATTCAAGTGCACAAAACGCTCAATAAATAAAACAAAATTAAAGTGCAGATCTTTTAATAGGTTATAAATGATCTTGAATCGATATTACACTAAATCATTAACTTCACTTTGATTATTTAAAGCACACCATGAACATTCAACGAACTTTGTTTTTAGATGTAAACGAATCAAATAGTCCTAATGCAAATGATGAGTACAGCCATATACATAGAAGCTTACCAGTATTATTTGAATACTTACTTGTGGCGCTAGAAGGTAAGCCTGAGGTTCTAGAGAGCAATAGTGCTATAGCATTTAATGAAGCTTCGGAACAAAGTAATGATAGCCCACCTTCTAAAAGAAGTACTGACGATAGTGATGAAGATGTTGAACCAAGCGATGAGGATAGTGGAATAAGCGGTGAAGACTTTGATGTTGATCCTATCAGTGCTTTTGCTGAGACAGACGTGGATGATTTGAGCACTGAAGAAATCGAAGAAAAAATATTGCTAGCTGAACGGAAACTTGAAGAGCATAACAATAAGTAGCCGAAAATAATGAATTATATCCAATACTATGTCATATTCGAAAAAAATATAATATTGGACGTTTATTAAATTATTTTGTAAAAAATATAACTTATAAATTCAATGTTACACAGTCAACTTATATAGTAATTTATTTATTAAGCTCTACTTGGAATAAACAATATGTGTTCATTGCATTTACATTACGAATGAAGAAGTTTTTCCATGAATCCATTTGACTAATCTTCTTAGGCTGGATTCAACCAAATACGAAGTTACACGAGTATAACTATCACGGGAATAATTTTATTCATTGAATTTACTCTTGGATATCTTCGTTTGCGTTTTTCCAACGTACTCGAGGAGTACGCTAAACTCGGTATTGTAATACTTTCGTTGATGAATGAACGTCGAATGAAAGTATAAACCGACAAAAATGCATGGATTATTGTTTCTCCTAGCATGACGTGAAATGCCGCAACAATTCAATTTTGTAGGATAATACAGTGAAATGTCAAGTTGACAACATGTAATTTCTAGTTTCTATGTAGGTAATGGTAGGTAATGTTTGGTTGCCCGTTTGCGTTTTCTGTTATTTCAACATATGGTCAAGTTTAGCTAACAAATACAGAGTGGCTTCCTTGGATAAACGAAATCTTACAGCAAAGTCGTGGTCATAGTAATCATCAAAGTGATTGGCTCTATCCTTGATCCACCTTGGACGTCTTGACACATATTCATCATCACTGTCGGATTCGTCTATCATATTTCTCAAACGTTCCATCGTGGAGCGGTTTTGATAAATATCTTCTTCGAATTATTCTTGAAAATACTCAATAATATTTACGAATAAACAAAATCGAGGTTAATTTGAAAAGTGACTACTTTGACAGCTGTTATACTCTCAGATTAACCTTTTACACCGCCAAAATCGCCCGTGTTATTATTAACTCGCGTGTAGATACCTTATTCTTAGATTAGTCGTTGGTAAAATGCAAAATCAGCTTACTCTTAGAATAAGCAGCGCTTACTCTCGTGTAAAAACTTACACGAGTTTGGTTGAATCCGGCCTTAATATACCTTATCGTCTATACGGTATTGGTAAATTATAAGAAGGTAGGTTGAGGCTGTACCCAAAACCTGAAAATGTAAAAAATTAATTTAATTTGCTTTTTACTTGACAATTAAACACAAGAATAGGGTCGGCAATTCTTAATTATAATACCAGAACATTGGGTGTTAAGTAACTGAATCTTAGGTTCAGTATTTATTTGAAGAGGTTGAAGTTGTGAGAGGGAGGACCACCAGCGTTATCATGTATCAGCGTATACTTGAGAATGCAAGAGCGAGCATTGGCTTTTCGGTTCGTTATAAATACACCATTTTTTAGGGGGGAAATGCGTGACTACACCATACCTGCCGTTGGCTAGACGGCGAGCGTGTGTGATGCTCTTCCGGCAGAGTGCCAGGCATACCAACTACAACCCCCCGGTATTCTTCCTGCCCTTGCGGGCGCGCGCGGTAGGGTCCACAATGCGCTACCGCTATCCACGCACCTACGCACCTGTAGGTGCGTGGTGCACCATCGCCAAGGGTGGATTGTCCGAGAACACTAGGACAATGCCCCAGATGGACGAGCCTTGGCGGCGTGCATGGGGCCAACCGTTTACGCCGGCTTCCACAGCAGAGTGATTAGACGGGCATCGCTTGCGGGAATGCCCTGCCTTTATAAATACACCATGAATTTTTGGTCGTTTTAGTTCCGTTAGGTGATTCAACATGCTGTGTTGATCAAGAAAAGTACTGTTCATTAATAACGTTTTATCTCTTGTACTAATTGAAAACTACCAAGTCAGGATTTGTATTGTTAAAGGGTTTTGTATGTTTTTTTTGTGGGAGGGAATGCGATGCCTTTTGAACGGCCAATCACATTGAGGGTGGTAGGTACCTACTACTAATGGTTTTCATTGCTCAAAAGCCCTTTACTTACTACGATATTTTGCAGCAATACAAATGCGATGCGATGCATTAGCGATACAATGGGTTTATATCGTTGTTGTATTGCGTTTACACGCATGATGGCTTCGCGCCAGTATATTGTGTAATAAAGTCGCAGTCTATGTAGGGCCTGACTACAAATGATTCGATTTTGTTCAATTGGTTGAAATTTTATAAAATAGCAGGTAAATTTTTTAGTTTTACTATAACATATATCGATAATGTTTAATATAATGGATCCAGGAGCAAATAAGAAGAGGAGATGGCCTATGCAATGCAGGCCTACATAGTCCAATGTTGTCCTGATAAAACAAATTTAGCCTTAGAAATTAAGCACTACAGGCTCTGCAATCAGTACGAATACTTAAACGATAATCGAAACACCTGTGCGAGCATAGACTTGTCGATAGGAATATATCGATCGACCAAAACATCTGTCCCTTTCACTCCTTAAGAATATCTGTCATATTTATCGATTTTTTTCGAGAATGTCGTTCTTAGCTGTCAAATTTTGTTCACAGAGAGATCCATGCTCGCACACCCCGTATGGGTGTTCACAAATATTTTATGATTTTAGAGGTTTACTCTAAAAATTAAATGAAGTGTTGTATCATTGGTTATCATATGTTTACGAACCAACAAATAAAATCAACGACAACAAATTATCTTTTCACTCGTAAAATATGACTTATTCATTTTTCACTAGAAAAAGATTTCTTATGGAAAGTTCGACATTGACTAAAATGAAGATTTTCCACACGTACGTAGTCTAGCGCGAGATACGGAAAACTTATATCGAATGCGCCCACAAAGCGTGCTTTTTGAGTAAGTAGCCCTCTTTTGAGTTTTGAGTTCACCTCGCTTTGACTCCTAACATCTACTGAACCCCTCATATTAGTTTCACATGATTTCATAGAGCAAGTGTCAAACGACATTTCCTCTCTGTATTTCGTTCATGAGCGGATGATCCCAAAACGAACAAAAGTACCGTGTATAAATAATTAGAACAAAATAAAGATACGGAACGCAAAGTTGAAGGGATGGGTGGAGTGAAGGTGGTAGACAAGCAAATTCCCCCTCAGCACAAGACTACTAACCTTTACAATAAGTCTTCGTGACAGAGTGCAGATGCCCAGGGTTGAATAGTTGATTTGGTTAAGCTGAAGGTACAAGGAAAACTTTCTGAGCTCTTCGGATATGAGTTTTTCATGATAACAGTTTGCAAGTTTACTCACAAGGCCACCGGTGCGGGCTATCTGCAAAAAACAAAAGAATTCGCCTCATTAGGGCGTTTTTGTCGATGAAATCGTCCATAGAATCCGCCCCTAGTCTCATTACTACCCCCGGACATACTGTACAGCATGTTCAAATTTATCCAACATAGTTACTATAGGGGAAACCGTTCAAAAACCCGTGAGGTTTTCACTCGGTAAAAAAGGAAAGGATATTGCGAGAAAGAGACTTTTAACTGGTTTTCAAACACTATCGAGTGATTTTCGCAATTCACGTGTTTTCAAACGGGTTCTGTCAGTTAAAAAACATAAAGAAGAGTTCTTGTGTTTGTCAACGCGAACCTGCTTTATTTTACAACTGCCCCCGTAGCACGTCCACCAAAACACGATATGATACAGCGATTTATCGCGGTGAACTGTCAAAATACGATGAAAAACTATTATATTTTGACAGTTCACCGCGATAAACGACTTTATTATATCGTGTTTTAGTGGACGTGCTAGGCGGGCAGCATAAAGCTTTTCTTATCATTTACAAACTTTAACTTCGACATAAAAACGAAATCAGTACCTAGCCAGAAATCACAAAACAGTCAACTGTCAATGTCGGTAAAAGTTAACGCTGACTGGGGGCCGTGGGAAATTTACTCCTGTCACGCGAAAATTACTCTCTAAAGCGTTCTGAAATACAAGTGGAGTAATTGATGGGTTACCCTCGGTTTCACTCGGGTGGTTCTCGAACGCTATCGGGTGGAATTCACTCTACTCCGAGTAAATATTACTCGTTTTCAAACGTACCCTTTGTTTACGCTCGAGGATGAGCGAGTGGCAACACTGCATATAGTCTGTGCATGTGAGAGCCTGTGGTGGCCAGCCGCATGTGATATGTCAGTCGAGTCGAATACGTAATGACATTGAAATAGGTTATCGGGCGGCGCGTTTTCGAGAAATATATAAATATATAATAGATGTTAATTTAGTTGGTTATTTTTATACACATACCTAATTATAATTAGAATTAAATAAAAAAAAACACAATGGTTTATTTACGATGACCGGCGAGGCGATCACAGGCAATGAACACAGCCGAAGAAACCCGAATGACGCACAACAATGACGAACACTGAGTTTGGGCGGGGTTGAAGATTCTAATTTTAAACTAGTTTTTTGAAACTGCATGAACCTTCGATCGATCTTTACTGTAATGATCGCTTACACATTATTAAAACGGCATTGAGAGCGATATGCCACTATACGCTGCAATGAATTTGCTCATAGCGAAGTTCTAGTTAGTAACCGAAGTTAGGGAATAGGCCTGCTGCTGGGCTTGTTTCCAGGGGGTGCATTCAGTAAATTGGTCATTCGGTGAATTGCCTCCGTCGGGGGCGGTGAGGTTTCGAATGGAGGAGGACTGGAATTATTATTGATAAAAATAGAAAAATGGAAGTCTTGAAATCGTAACGGCTTCAGTCATTTTTAATAAAGAAAATTACTTACCTCAACCTGAGTCATATGCGAAGGCTCTATCATCATGACGATGGTCGTGAAGTGGGTCACATCCCACGCAGGCACCAATATCACCCACAGCGGCGACACACTGTGTGGAAAGGCTGTTGAAAAAACACAATAGCATCATAATTAAGATTTCTCATCCACAAACTGTAGGTATAGGTGCCGGCAAAAATCTTTAACAATTTCACAGATAAAAAATACATGCGCAGTAAAAGTTTCTGTACTAAATACTGCAACTGCGCATGTATCTTTTATCTGTGAATTTTTCAAGATGTTTGTGGGCACCTGTACATTAGTGATGTACATTCTGTACATTCTGTATGTCACTGTCTGCGCTCTAAAGATAATTAATTTTACCTTTGGGATCAGTCGGTGATCTGTCTAGCAGTTTGGATTGTACAAACATACCACACTACGCATAGTGCAGCGGTAATTTTACTAGGCACTAAGCAATTTTACAACCATATACAAATGTTCCAAAGATTTGTATGTTTCTAGATTATTTATAGTTTTGTATTTTCATAGATTTGTGTTGATAGGTAGTACTTATATTTTTTTTGTATAGAAATGCCAGCCTTGCTTTGAAACCCATAGAAAAGAAATTAATTACATCTGCCCCCGTCGCACGACCATCACAACACGATATGATAAAGCAATTTATCGCGGTGAACTGTCAAAATACGATGAAAATATATTGTATTTTGATAGTTCACCGCGATAAACCGCTTTATCATATCGTGTTTTGGTGGTAGTGCTAGGGGGGCAGGAGGCCATATCTATCACATGTATTTTTTCATCGCTCACTAAAACTCTAAAACGGCTTGATCCATTTGAATATTATTTTTTTCCTTTGTTCGCTTTAATAGAGGGAAAATTTGGATGTTCTATATTATTACAATCCAATTACTATAGGTACTAATTATTACGATATTATTTTCCCCTTTATACGAACCTATGTATCTCGTAGTTCATCTAGTTGAACTTTGTGGAATAAATGCTTGAAGGCTTCTCTATCTGCTATAAAATCGAAATGGTTTTACAGTTCTTCACAGATTTTATTTACTCACAAAAAGCCTGTATCATATTGTAGGACATGATGAGGATGCGCACGAACACCGTAGAGACGAGTATAGCCAAACACACGCTGGTGCACTCCGCGAGCATCCGAAGGCATGCGAAAGTACTGTCGTACTCGCGCAACACTATATGTATTGTTTCCTGTGCGGCTCTAGCACTAGAACCTGTCAGAAGACAACAATCTTTTTTTACTCAAAAAGGCATATGTAATGTGGTTATTATTTTGACAACCCTGTTTGAGCAAAGTCGACCTTGCCGTTCTGTTTCAAGGAGCGGCCGGCAAAGTTTTTATTTAAATTACTTGCTGGTTTTATTTAGATTAGGTACTTGCATTTTTGAGTAAAGCACTATAAAAGCCTTGGCCCACAATGACTGCTTCGCTTGTCACGCTATGATTGCCTCGAGCTAGCCTAGCTACGCTCTAGGCCTTCCAGCTTGGCCATCATTGCAGCCCTTGCTGTCCTCACAGTAAAGTCATGTCAGCTCGTCCATCGAGTGCTGCACGCTGACCGCGCTGTGTCGGCCTGGAGCTGCGCTACGCTGCGCTGTCGGCCATCATCAGCGCGACCAGCAAAGTAGTTATTATAGACCGCGGCAGTAATGTACTATACATTCAGAATTGGTATATCAGCACCCTTATTCACAAACGTCTGAAATGAAGATTCCGTCTAAATTCGGAAAGTTCCCGTCCCGATTCGTAAAGTTTCCGTCGACGACCGTTTATAATGACATTAGGTTTCGGAAACATTTCCTAGACCAATTTCCCGTCGGAAACGTTATCAAAAGTGATAAACACAATAAATTACCAAATTATACCTAATATTAGCCAACTTGGGTGCCGTTCGAAATCCCGTGAGTTTAGCACTTGGTAAAAAAGAAAAGGATAGATAAATATTGCGAGAAAGAGAAGTTTATTTAGTTTAGATATAGCGAAGGCGTTCGATCGGGTCTGGCACTGGGGTCTTCTATCGAAGTTGCCATCATACGGGCTTCCCGAGGGATTGTGCAAGTGGGTTGCTAGTTTTTTATCCGGGAGGAGCATTAGAGCCGTAGTTGACGGTAGCTGCTCCGAAACCAGGATGATAAATGCTGGTGTCCCACAAGGCTCCGTGCTATCTCCAACACTGTTTCTGCTGCAAATCAATGACATGCTGTCGCTTGACGGCATCCATTGCTATGCAGACGATAGCACTGGAGATGCATTTTACACGGGCCGTGCAAATATCCCTCATTCCATTGTGGAGGAAAGTCGTGAACAACTTGTGTCTCAAATCGAGAGCACTCTATCCAGAGTCTCCGATTGGGGGCGGGACAATTTAGTCCGATTTAACCCCTCTAAGACACAAGTATGTGCGTTCACCGCTAAGAAAACCCCATTTACTGTGGCCCCACAATTCCAGAACACACCCTTGACCATCTCAAAGAGTTTAGGGATCCTCGGTGTCGACATCTCCAGCGACGTCCAATTCCGAAGTCACTTAGATGACAAGGTCAAGTTGGCGTCCAAAAAACTAGGTTTGCTTAACAGAGCCAAGCGGTACTTCTCTTCAAGGCAAAGACTGTTGCTGTATAAATCACAGGTCAGGCCTCATATGGAGTACTGCTGTCATCTGTGGGCGGGAGCACCTCGATACCAACTTGGACCTTTTGATTCGGTCCAAAGAAGAGCTGAGCGAATTGTTGACGATCCCAAACTCACAAGCGGTATTGAGCCTTTAAGTTTGAGGAGAGACTTTGCCTCATTATGTGTGTTCTACCGCTTGTACAACGGGTTGTGTTCTGAAGAATTGTTCGACATGATGCCAACGGCCACCTTTTATCATCGCACCGCTCGCTATCGGCAGTGTGTTCATCCTCACACGCTGGAGCCTAAGTGGTCACGCACAGTGCGGTTTGAGAGAAATTTCCTCCCACGCACGCTCCGGTTGTGGAACGAGCTCCCTGCTGAGGTTTTCCCCGGGGAATACAGTATGGGGTTCTTCAAGAAGGGAGTAAATAGGTTTTTAAAGTATAAATTACTCGTTCTCGTACGTACCCATTGTAACGAAAATTACATATACGCGTGGGAAGGATCGAGATGTTTTGACTTACCGGGATTTCAGGCTGTCGGGACGCTGATGAATTGGGATAGTGGAGCTGAAGATGACCGCGTGATTCCTCAGGCTTCTGTGTCACCAAGAATGCCCTTCACCGGCTGCAGACCTGACACTTCCACAATACTACTTAACACTCGCGAAAATGAGATGGGCTGAATCTTTGGTTAACCAGCCGGTACACGCGCGAAGAAAATTTATCTAGCCTTCGTGGCGAGAGGCAGGACGTTTTACTCGTACGGGTGTCATAGACGAACAAAGCACAGCGCGAGCGCTCGGGAGTCCTCGTCGCTGAGCCGACGAAAGTCGAAGCTTTGAAAGTCAGATCGTCGCGCCTTCAGACTGTGGCGCGAACACCCATAATCTAGTTTTATTTATTATTTTTATATATTACTTATATATAGCGTGTGGTTAGTGTTTATCATTTTTTTTAATTCTAGACACAATTTTCACAGTACATCGTCTACGTCTCACGATTGCCCGCGATCGACAGCGGCGTGGTGCCAATTGGCACCAACGTAGTGAGCAATTTCTCTGCACCGGACGGCGCATCTAGGTTACATATAGGTACGTCAATGTATTTATTATGGTAACTAATAGTAAGGACTAACTTTACCTACACCAAGTGTTTGTTTTCTTTGTCTCCACTAGACCGAACCCCAATCAACTATATGGTTACATTCGGGCTTATTAACACTATCTGAGCCAAAGGAGTATATTCAAAATAACTCTTACTTGACTTCTTACTTTTATCCAATAGTTCCTCCAGTATATTATTTAGGGATTTTAGAACAGCGTGAATTTCCAGAGCGGTGAACAAAAACTGCAGCTCGAGAAAGAATAGCATCACGTAGCTCAGCTCATAGCCCAGGTATAGGCATGCCGCGATTTCTGTAAAGTCATCATTAATCATCATCATTATGTCGTCAATGATACAATACAAACACACCTGAGCAAAGGTTTCCTCTAAGAAGAGGGTTTGATTTCATTTCTTATCACGCGTCTAATGAGCACCAGAGCCTCGTCGTTGATCAGCAGGTAGGCACGTAATGGTGTAACTTCCGATTAAATTAGACGTCACGTCAGGCGTTTTTTTTTACTCACCAGGAGTTCGTCTTCATTTTGGCTAATGGTATGTGACGGACGATAAGGCTGAAATTTAAAATGAATTCACCTGGACTACTGAACAACTTAAGAACGGGCTATCTTACCTCTAATTCTCAGAACACTATAATGCTGCTGTGTAACATATTATTGTTATAGTGACAAATTAAGTCAGATGGTGGTGGCTGAACAGGCGGGCTCAAAAGCCATAATAAAATTGTTTTTATTTGTCCTTAAGTAAAAATACAAAGGGGGTGTTAGGGTTTCCGAAAATCACTTAACGGAACCCAAGTCAACCTCACCTGCACGCTGCTGTTTAACAGACGAGGCTCTGGCGCACCCCACTAACCCGCACTGGGCCAGCGTGGTGAGAGAAGGCCTAAACCCCCCCAAATAATGGATCAAACTACCCAAAGGCCCCAAGTGCCCGGTGGTCCGCGGCGGTGACGGTCGTCGACCCGTCGCCAGGACCTGGGGTGCGAAGAATCCCCGAGCGGCGAAAACCCCCTGTCAAACGACCTTGGCCCTGGCAACCTACAACGCGCGTACAATACAGACCGAGGAGAAGCTGCTGGAACTAGAGAGGGAGTCGAGCAGGATTTGTTGGACATTTGTGGGACTATTCGAAGTCCGAAGAGAGGGTGAGGACACGATGGTCCTTAAATCCGGCAGCCTGCTTTATTTCCGGGCGAATAAAGAAGTAAGATCTCAGAACCGACAGCTAAGCTGATGGAGGAAAAGCGTGGAATGGGTCGGCAGTCTTCTGAAGATGCTCGTCGGCGACTCAACAAACAGATCTCTAAGTGTCTGACTCGCGACATACGCCGATTTAATACGGAACGTATTAAAGAGGCCATCGAGCAGAACAAGGGCTCCATATTTTTCGCAAGAGATCTGTCACTCGGTCAGAGTCTGCTGACGAAGCTGAAGACAGAGGACGGCAGAGTCATTTCATCCCGACCTGAGCTTATGGCCGAGATCGAACGCTTCTATAGACAGCTTTACATAACATCACAGGGGCCTGTTATTCAGGCTACAGACCCTAGAGCCAAATTGACCCGGCACTACACCGAAGACATCCCGGAAGTCAGCCTGTACGAGATAAGTGTGGCTCTCAAACAGCATAAAAACAACAAGGCACCGGGTGATGATGGAGTTACAGCCGAACTCCTAAAAGCAGGTGGACTACCAGTCCGGAAAGCACTGCAGCGGCTATTCAACTCCGTCATACTCGAGGGCAAAAAGCATAAGGCATGGCACAGGGGCGTTTTTTTATGGTATAGGGGGCAAACGATCAGACGTATCACCTGATGGTAGGTTATTACCGTCGCCCATAGACACTCGCAACCCCAGAGGATACGTTGCCGGCCTTTGGTAGCTTTTTTCCTCAAAAAGGGCGACAGAGCCTAGTTGAAGAACTATAGACCCATCACGCTCCTGAGTCATTTTTATAAGTTGTTCTCGAGAGTCATCACGAATCGTCTTGCACGCAGGTTCGATGACTTCCAGCCTCCCGAACAAGCCGGATTCCGAAAAGAATATAGTACCATAGACCACATTCATACGCTGCGGCTGGTTATACAGAAGACCGAGGTTAATAATCTGCCACTATGCTTGGCCTTTGTGGACTATGAGAAAGCCTTTGATTTTGTCGAGACCTGGGCCGTACTTAGTTTACTCCAGGGGCGCCAAATAGACTATCGGTACATCCAAGTGTTGCAGTCATTGTACGAAAACGCCACCATGTCAATCCGCCTTCAGGACCAGAACTCGAAACCAGTACGACTTTCACGCGGTGTCAGACAGGGTGATGTTATCTCGCCGAAACATTTCACAGCTGCGTTGGAAGATGTATTTGCTTTTGGACTGGAGAGGACTCGGCATCAACATAAACGACGAGTACATGACTCACCTTCGTTTTGCTGATGATATCGTAGTCATCGCTGAGATCGTGGAGGATCTAAGCACAATGCTCGAAGACCTCTGTAGAGTTTCCCAACAAGTGGGTCTTAATATGAGCATTGACTAGACTAAAATAATGTCGAATTCCCATGTAGTACCCATTTCTGTGAATGTTGGAGGCTCTACGCTGGAAGTTGTTGACGAATATGTTTACCTGGGGCAAATAGTCCAGCTCGGTAAGTCCAACTTCCAGAAAGAGGTAAATCGACGAATCCAACTCGGTTGGGCAGCATTCGGGAAGCTACGCAGCATATTCTCGGCCCATCTGCCGCAGTGTCTCAAGACAAATGTCTTCAATTCGTGCGTGTTGCCAGAGATGACATTTGGAACTGAGACGTGGCCGCTTACAATGGGTCTCCTAAGAAGGGTCAAAGTCACTCAAAGGGCAATGGAGAGGGCTATGCTCGGGGTTTCTCTACGTGATCACATCAGAAATGATGAGGTCCGTAGAAGAACTAGAGTTACCGACATAGTCCACAGAATTGCAAAGCTTAGGTGGCAGTGGGCAGGACACTTCGCTCGTAGGACTGATGGCCGTTGGGGCGGAAAGGTTCTCGAGTGGCGGCCGCGTACCGAGAGACGTGTTGGTAGGCCCCCCACAAGGTGGACCGACGAGGTGGTGAAGGTCGCGGGAAGCCGCTGGATACGGGAGGCGCAGGACCGATCGGTATGGAGATCCTTGGGGAGGCCTATTTCCAACAGTGGGCGTCTCTTGGCTGAAATGATGATGAAGAATATGATGAATGTCATTCACTCGCATGTGGCGCTGTCGTAGCGCAATCCAACGTTCCATAATACGTAATTGCGATTTACTTAAATAATCAACTAGCAGCGCCCACGAACTATGTTTTGTGTTAAAAATTCAAAGAAAATGTAAATCTACATTCCCGCGGGAACTACTTACTTTTCCGGGATAATAAGTAGCCAATGTGTTAATCCGTGTCATAATCTGTCTACCTACAACATTTCATCCAAATCCATTCAGTAGTTTTTGCGTGAAAGAGTAACAAACATCCATACATCAATACTCACAAACTTTCGTGTTTATAATATTATACTCGTATATGTATATCTATACAAATAAATAAAATTGAAGTGTCTGTTTGTAATGTCAACATAACAAGTTTTTATTTAATGGGTATGAATGTATATTGGGTACCAATAACAAAAACACAATTTAATTTTTTTTGTCTGAATGTCTGTTTGTTCCCGCTAATCTCCAGAACCGCTGGATAGATTTTGACGGGACTTTCACTATTAGATAGCTAATTATATAAGGTATAACATAGGCAACTTTTTATCAAGATCTTCAAAAAATTGCCTACAAAAATCAAAATGCTGCCGAAAGTTACTATTCCACGCGGACGATGTCGCGGGCACAGCTAGTAAGCAATAATTTAACAATCGCAGCAATTGGTCGATCGCTACGGTTCAGTTTCGGTTCAAGTGCAACTGAATCGTGCTTGCAGTGCGACTGTATCTCTGCAAAAAATCGCAGTGTGGGCCTTAATCTTGCACCACTGCAGTGTATATGTGAAGATGGAAAGCCAGGTGCGAGGAGAGAAACAATCCTTTGTTTACTTACTGCTCCTATTGCTGTCTAGGAAGGAGTCCTCCGCAATAAGGTATTGGTCAGCCATTACTAATATTACTTTCAGGACGATGAAGGTAAGCAAAAAAGCAATCTTTTTTCGTTCCATTGACTCTGTCGCATTTGGAAAGCCCATTTTTATTCTTATCTAAAACAAATACACAGAGTCAGTACTAGAATCGTCTGCGCAGTGGGCCTAGGCAAAAGCCACACGCTTCGTCTGCGCAGTGGGCCTAGGCAAAAGCCACACTTTTATATTTCCGCAGTTGTTCCACAGAAAAAAATTAATGGAAATGACATTAGAATGTGACAGCCTCACACTATTTTTTGCGCAGCTGATGTCATCTCCATACATCTTTTCTGCGGGACGACTGCGGAATTCTTGATTATCACACTGGGTGACTGTAAGGAAAAACAAAAATCTTCCGTGTCATACTGGAGTGACTGTGAGGAAAAAATTTCTTCTGTGTCACACTGGTGTGACAAAATGGTGTGACAGAGAGTAATCCCCCAAAATAAGCATGTGGCTTTTGTCTAGGCCCACTGGTACATTCTATTTTACCCATTTCTGTCACCAAGCAGCGGTGTTACATTGAAATTACTGGATAGTGTGACTTGACATCTTATGTCACAAGTCGGCAACGTACATTGGGTCTTTGTAGGGGATATGTATGTGCAAATCTTCATGCATAACAGCTCACATACGTCTCCACTTAGCTCGAGCCTATCCTAAGCTAGGGTGTTTAGGCCTCGTGGCAATGTTACGCGATGATTCCGCCAATTGTGTGATGGGATCTCGTGTTCCATGTTTTTCGAAGCTATTCAGGTATTTGCGTCTGATAGTCACGAACCGAGCTGATAATCCTTAACTTTAAATCGATTCTTTTTAAATAAATCTGCGAAGAAATTCAAAGGTGTATGTGAAGTCGATCAAACCGGACTGGGCCAGCGTGGTTGACTAAGGCCTAAACATATAATTGTATGTCAAGTTACTTTACATCCTTTCAAATTGTTAGTATTCAAGTAACTACGAGTATTTACTAGTGCCGGCAGTCTTTTTTAATTTTATTTTCGTAGTGACGTATCCACCTTGTACGGCCGGCCAAGAAAGTGGTGAAGGTACCTTACTTACTAGTTTTGTCAAAATTTCGCGTATTAAGTAACAAAATATCGTTACAGTTATCTTGATACCTAGCCGTCATTATGTTATTGTAAAGAAAGTCAATTGTGTTGTCTTATGACACGCAATTCAATGGAAAAACGAATAAATGAATAAAGAAAAAAAATTGTCTCGGGTGGAGTTTGAATCTTTTTTGAAATCTTTTTTGAACGTTGTTAAGCCAAAGTAGGTAGTCTTTATTCATTGTTGATAACTACGTATCAACATCCCAATAAGAAATCTTTACAGATTTTTGATAATTGGTTAAGAGGATTGTGAAGTAATCGTGCGCGGCGCGAGTAGGTATTTTCTAAAATGCTATCTGTTTCACACCGCTCGGCCTCCCGTCTGGCGTTTACACCACAAATACAACACGCGCAAATTCTCACGCACACAACGACAGCAGCGCGCGACTCCTCGGCGCGAGAACTCGAGATCATTATTTTACCGTTTGTAATGTTTTGCGTTGCTTAGGTATTCCTGACTGCCTTTCCGCTCGCAACTTTGCCTTCGTTATTTTCGTTTTTCGTGAGGGAATTTTGTTTTCCCGTATGAAAAATTATTTTATGACCTTATATTACTCAGTGATAATGTAGCATTCTATTAGTCAAAAATTTCTTTTAAATCAGCCTAGTAGTTTTTAAAAATAAAAAATATAATAAATAAAAAAAGCTTTATTTCTAAAAATCATTTTAACAATAATTACGCCGAGACTTCCCAGTGAGCTAGTTTTTGAGTTTATTCATTACAAACAAAAATACAAATCTTCTTTCTTTATATTTTAGTAGATAAGTTTCGTAAATTATTTCAGTATTCCTTTGAAATTTATAGTGTTGGCACTTACTTGGTATCCCTACCAAGTCCTACTTTATAGGACTGAGCTGTTATTTGTTATGAAAGTACTTATCTATCGTACATTTACCTGTCTAAAGAAAATGACTTTTTGTAAGATGAGTGTTATACTGAATTAAAATGATTTTCATTTGAGATGTGAATCAATAATGGATCCTTTTATGAAAAAAATAAACACTAAACATAAAATGACATTTACAATTGTTTAAACAAGAACATACCTCTTGTTAACTTAAAAATAAATAACAAAAAATCTATTATTTTAGATAGATAAATTAATACTTTTACATACAAACTAAATAGGAGCAGGGATTTAAAAAATATAAAGTAATAATTATGCATCAAATAAAAAATACCTCTCATTTTTATACACTAATCTTGGGTAGTTATAATAGGGTGCGTTTGAAAACGAGTAATATTTACTCGGGGTAGAGTGAATTTCACCCGATAGCGTTCGAGAACCACCCGAGTGAAACCGAGGGTAACCGACGAATTACTCCGCTCGTATTTCTGAACGCATTAGTGCAGAGTAATTTTCGCCTCATCATCACAGCCCATATACGTCCCCACCGAGGGGCTCGAGCCTACCCTATATTAGGGTGATTAGGCCTTAGTCAACCACGCTGGCCCAGTGCGGATTGGTCGACTTCACATACATCATTGAATTTCTTCGCAGATGTATGCAGGTTGCCTCACGATGTTTTCCTTCACCGTAGGAGCGTCAGAAAAATGTACATATGAAATTCGAAACGAAAAACACATTGGTACATGGCGGGTCTCGAACCCCGACCCCCCGATTGGAAGGCAAGTGCCGAGTCCACTGCGCCACCGACGCTTAATAGTAATTTTCGCCTGACAGGAGTGAATTTCTCACGGCTCCCAGTCAGCGTTAAATTTTACCTGACATTGACAGTTGACTGTTCTGTGATCTGTGGCTACTGATTTCGTTTTTATGTTGAAGTTAAAGTTTACAAATGTTAAGTAAAGCTTTGTGCAGTTGTAAAATAAAGCTAGTTTGCGTTGCAAAACACAAGAACTCTTCTTTTCGTTTTTAACTGACAGAACCCGTTTGAAAACTCGTGAAGTGCGAAAATCACTCGCTAGCGTTTGAAAACCAGTTAAACTTCTCTTTCTCGCAATATATCTATCCTTTTCTTTTTTACCGAGTGAAAACTTCACGGGTTTTCGAACGGCCCCCTAATAGTCTTAGAATTCTAATTTTTACCACCTCCGTGGTCTAGTAGTTGAGGCCACCGGATGTTGATCGGGAGGTCCGTCCGGCGGGGTTCGATTCGTCGGGTTCGTCCGGACTACAAAAACACTGAAAAGTTAGAAATAATATAAGAATAGGTACAGACAACATCACACATTATTGAAGACGGTGCCAAATTTTAAGACTTTCTAGGAGATCATCGTTTGGCACCGACTTCAATATAGAAATGTAATGTTGTCTGTACCTATTCTTACACTATTTTCAGTGTTTTTGAAGTCAGTTTTATTTTTTTTTTAATATTTTTTTGTTTAATTTTTTAGTGAAAGAAACCCTAATTAAATTATTTTCTTAGGGTCCCATCATCAGAACCTGACTTTGGTGACAATTGGCGGAGTAATCGCGTAACATACACACAAAACGGTTGACACGGTTAGCGCAGAGGTCGAGTATACTGCGCAACAGGTCGCGGGTTCAATTCCCGCACGGGACAGATGTTTTGTATGGCCTACAGAAATTTGTTCCGGTCTGGGCGTATGTGCATGTGATATTCTATGTTTGTAACTGCACCCACGACACAGGAGAAAATCCTAGTGTGGGGCGACGTTTTTATAAAAAAAAAACACGGACGCACCTAAAAATTTAAGGATTTCCCTCCATTTTTATGGGATCCTAACTTTGGTAACCGTGGGACCACCATTGGAGTATAATCTTGAGAATACAAAAAGAATTTTGAAAATCGGTCTGCAATTGGCGGCGTAATCGCTTAACATACACAAAAAAAACATACGCATCGAATTGAGAAACTCCTTTTTTGAAGTCGGTTAAAAATACCTATTAGTATACGTATGTAATCAGCTGCTTTAAATTTTATAGTTAAAATGAAAAAAAAAACTTCAAAACCGTACGAAGGGTGCCTTCTTCCCATATATGCCTACCCTGCCTACCCTACATACTCGTATATTATTTAGGTACTTTGTCGTTTGTATTTTTTATACAATCGTAGATTCCATAACGCGAGTAAAACCTTAGAGCCCAGCTTTAGAGGAATAAAATTCAAATAAAATAATATTAAAAATAACGCTACTTGCATATAGTCTATTACACGTTTTTAGCTGCTCCAACTTCATACATTGCATAACAAATACCTATCACAAGAAACAAAATACGACGTTATTTTGAGTTGGTTTCTTTATGGCACATATTTATTGTAACAAACAACTACTCACATACTTACATTTATTTCCTTTTTTGGTTTTGGGAATTTACAGTAAAGTTAACAGGCTACAGGCTCATCATCATCATCACAGCTCATATACGTCCCCACCGAGGGGTTCGAGCCTACCCTATGTTAGGGTGATTAGGCCTTAGTCAACCACGCTGGCCCAGTGCGGATTGGTCGACTTCACATACATCATTGAATTTCTTCGCAGATGTATGCAGGTTGCCTCACGATGTTTTCCTTCACCGTAGGAGCGTCAGACAAATGTACATATGAAATTCGAAACGAAAAACACATTGGTACATGGCGGGTCTCGAACCCCGACCCCCCGATTGGAAGGCAAGTGCCGAAACCACAGCGCCACCGACGCTCTTTCTACAGCTACAGGCGGCTACAGGCTGCTAACCCTTAAATAAGGAAATTTGTATTGAAATAAAATCTTTAAAATAAAACACTAAAATCAATAAACGTATTCAAAAAGATATTTACTTTTTCATGTATAAGGTATTTGTGAAGATTAATAGTTCCGACTTGAGTAATAACTTTCACTATTGATCGATATATCGATATTACTTTCTCCTCCCTAGGCGACAATAACTACGATAACATTATGTCACATCACTATCACTACATTGTACCCCTGCCCCCGACCCGTATCGTGCGATAGAGAGAGTTGCAAGAAATGGTCGAAATTGCCTACAATTCCTGTTTGAAATATTGTTTCGGGCGATAACTGTTTTACCCCCCTAAACCTTTATGAAATTAGACGCTTTTGGTCTCATTTGATTCAGTATACCTTAATCTATGTTTGTACGTTTTGCTTTTTTTGTAATTCAGTATAATTTAGTCAAAAAAGACAAAAATGCTCAAGGTAGTTTTTAAGTCGAAAATATAGATATTTAGATGCTAATAACTTATATTCTGAGCAATATTTCTTCAAAATCAAAACGTACAAACCTAGTTTTTCATTAAATCTACGAGAAATTATGAAAATTGGACTATGTTTAGACGGAGAAAAGCGTTATCGCTTTTTGTATGAAAATTTACAGCTTCACAATCCTCTTAAGAATAAACTACTATATTTCTGTATAGGACTTTGCATTTACCTTAAAAATGAAAAATGAATAAATCAACACAGAAAAAAATTCTTCGCGGGCGGGGATCGAACCCCGTTCTACGAGTATATAAAGACTTAAGTTCTATATCAAAATGAATTTCAACCTTAGCATGACCACCGTAACACAATATGATAAAGCGATAAATCGATTTGAACTGTCAAAATATTTTAGATACAAGTATAATATGGCTACCGAAGATTCGAAGGCTGGCGTTCTTAGTGTCACATGTGTGTCTAGAGTTCGATTAGTTTTTAAAGTCATAAACTTAACTTTTTCTTATTACTTTTGTGATAATTTTTGTTTGTGTCGTCTTGTGTTTGTCCTGGAGTAAAGGTATTGTATATTAATTATACTAACACGGGAAAAATATGAGCGCTAACAAACCGCCGGATCCTCCGGATCCAGGCGAGGATAATTATCCTTCTATTGGTACTCTTCCGCTATCTCAATGTACCGAGATCGAGAACTCGCTAATAATGCAAACTGAGTCTTCCCAAAATCCCAGAAAACATTCATTTGCACCTGAAGACGCTCGGCCGTCTAAACAGGCGAAAAATAGTGTGGGTAGACAGATGTACTCTGCAGTCGACTTTTGCCCCCTACATTGTTCATGTACAGCGCGTGGAAGGACAAACCTCTGGCACCTATTTACACCCCATAAAATTTGGAATGTTCCTTATGTCTAACAACATTCAAAATATTGTGCAAGAAGGCATTAGAAAAGTAGGTCGTAATCGCGTTTCGGTTGAATTTAAGTCACACCAGGATGCTAATGCATTTTTAACTAATAGTACCTTGCAAAAAAATAAATATGTTGCTTCTATACCTGCATACAATGTCACCCGTTTGGGTCTTATTAGGGATGTTCCTACTGATATGTCGGAGGATGAGATAACACAACTAATCAAAACACCCCCAGGTTGTGGACCAGTAATTAAAGTTAGGCGTCTACACCGAAAAAATATTACAGACAATGCTCCAGAATGGAAACCAACTTCTACTGTCGTCCTAACCTTTGATGGCCAAATATTACCAAAAAAGGTATTTTGTTGTTTTACCTCCTTTTCTGTCCAGCAATATGTACATCCAACTGTTCAGTGCTTTAATTGTTGCCGCCACGGACATACAAAAGTGCAATGCAGGTCTAAAACTCGTTGTTACAAATGTGGCCAAGAACACCCTGGGCTGGGATGCGATGTATCAGTTGAATGTGGGTATTGCATTTTATGCAAAGGAAATCATTTTGGTGACAGTAAAATATGCCCTGAATATCTTAGGCAGAAGGCAATAAAAGTCACCATGGCAGAAAAATCTGTCTCCTATTATGAAGCTAGTAAGATGGTCCCACCTATTAGTAAAACATTTTCTGACACGGTCAAAACCCCTATCCCATCAGCGCAACCGGAAAAACCTCTTGCTGCTTCTTTGCCATCCTTCTCTAGAGGATATAGGAAAACAACATTCACCCAACCAAAACCACACATGCCATTATCACAAGGAGATGATAAGCGCGCTTACTCACAACTTATTAGTAATTTTTCATTTAACCCCACTAAAAATGGCTGTGGGTACAATGATAATGATACCTCTCAGACACTAAATAAATCCCTTCCCGAAGATGCTATTGAATCTATTTTATCAGTTATTCATTCCTTTATGTTTTCTTCCCACTCCACACCCGACTTCGTTGCCCAAAAACTTGTTCCCCTGTTAAATAATATTAAAAATGACCCCTCTTACTCTACTTCAGTGGAATATTAGAAGCATATTCCACAAAAAGCATGATTTAACATATTTACTTAATAAATACAATCCCTTGGTTGTTGCCATTTCAGAAACTTGGCTAGTGCCATCCCTAAGCTTTAGCATACCAAACTATACTGTGTACCGCCATGATAGATCTGATGGTTATGGTGGAGTTGCTTTGCTGGTTAATAGGAAAGCAGTTTCATCAGCTATCAACATCAATTACAATGGTGATGACATTAACATAGTTGCCTGTCACGTAGAAGGTATATCCTACTTAAGTGTTTATATTGCTCACCCACATATTAGTCTCCTCCCTCCAATCAAAGACATCCTGGAATCAGTTCCTGGGCCTACAATTGTAATGGGTGATTTTAACTGCCACCACTACAGATGGGGATCCTCCACCTGTGATCAGGTAGCCAATGGATTGGTTGAAATATTAGATGACTTGGATATGTGTGTATTAAATGATGGAAGATCTACTCGTAGGGTACTACCCAACCAGAACGTTAGCCCAGTAGACATAACATTCTCCTCGAGTAATATTGCTAGTCGTCTTGTATGGGACTTGGAATGTTCAACATATAGTAGTGATCACTTTCCCATCGTAATCCAAATCCCACACCATAATATGCCAGATAGATCTTTACCTCCACTCCTAACATATCATCTCTCCAACCCAGACTGGAATAGGTACAGAGACCAGTCTGATCTACATTTCAGTAACTTACCAATTATTAACAATGTCTATATCACTTCTAATGAAGATCTTGATTTGGTTCAGGGCTATTTCAATTCATTTAATGAATATTTAACGACAACAGCAGAATCCTGCTTTCCTATTAAAAAGGCAGCTAAAACCAACAAAATCCCATCCCCTCCTTGGTGGGATGATGAATGTTCCCAAGCCATTAAAGAAAGGAAGAGATGTGAAATAGCCTACAATCGATCTATGACTACTGAGAACTTAATAGCATACCGTCACACTTATGCTAAAACCAAAAGACTTTTAAAACAGAAGAAAAGACAAAGCTGGACAAAGTTCTGTGCGTCACTATCTCCAACTACTCCTTCTTCTGTTGTCTGGCGACAGATTAATAGGTTTAGGAATAGTTTTTGTCCTAAAATATCTTCAGCTATCCCATATGAAGCTGCTGAAAACTTTTTTAATAGAATAGCACCCGACTATGTTCCAAATTGTGATGAAATCCCTTTAAATAATGTTACCCCTAATCTGAATGATAATTGTGAACTTAGTGATATATTTTCAATGGAAGAGTTAAATATTGTTTTGTCCCTTATACATGATTCTGCATCTGGTGGCGATGGATTCCCTTATTCTTTCTTAGCTAACCTGGGTAACCAAGGTAAATCCTATTTTTAAAATTGCTCAACATTTCTTATATTAATGGATTTATTCCTCCTAACTGGGGAGAACAAATAATCATCCCAGTTCCTAAACCTGGTAAAAATATTGATGACCCAAATGGTATTAGACCCATAGCTCTTTCTTCAGTCTTAACAAAAACCCTAGAACACCTAATTAAAAACCGCCTTGAATGGTTTAACACAGTTTGGGTTCCGTAAGGGACTGAGCACAATTGATAGCATTGCTGTATTAATTACAGATATTAGATCCGCACTCTCTAAAAATGAATCTGTTGTTGCTGCATTCTTAGATGTCTCTGCAGCATACGACAATGTCAATGCTTCCTATCCTCAGGCAAAAATTGCAACAGCTGAGGATCTGTGAAAGAATGATAAACTGCATTATCAACCTATTTCTGTCTCGTGTTGTTAGAATCAGAATCCCAGGAGAGGAACTTGGTTCTAGAATTATTTATAAAGGCTTACCCCAAGGGTCTGTCTTGAGTCCAATGCTATTTAATATTTACACACACAATTTAAACTCTGCCTTAAATATTGATTGCCATTCCCTTCAATATGCCGATGATTTGGCGCTATATGTCACTGGAGAATCAATAACTGATAGTGCCGCATCCTTGGAGATATCACTAAATTCGTTGTCCAATTGGCTGGCTGATCACGGTCTAAGTCTCTCTGCTCCCAAAAGCTCGGTTGTAGTGTTTTCACGGAAAAGAACCATTCCATCAGTTCTGGTTCAAGTGGGCCAGGAGGTGATTCCAGTTAATGACTATGCCAAATTTCTTGGCGTGTATCTGGACTCTAAACTTTCGGGTAAAAACCATATTGACCATATACGCATAAAATGTGAGAAGACTATCCCTATTTTAAAGTCGTTGGCTGGTGTTTGGTGGGGTGCCCATCCTTATTCTATGAAAATCATGTATAATGCCTTGGTTCGCAGTGTTATGGATTATGGGACCTTCTTGTTAGAGCCTTGCAATCAACTATCCCTGCAGTCATTAGACAGAATACAGTCGCAATGCCTTTTTTTTTTTTTTTTTTCGAGGGGAATGCGTGACCGCACCGTACTCGCCGTTGGCTAGACGACGAGCGTGTGTGGGGCTCTCCCGGCAGAGAGCCGGGCCTACCCACTAAACCCCCCGGTGTTCTCCCTGCCCTTATGGGCGCGCGTGGTAGGGTCCACACTGCGACTACCACTACAAGAATAATAAGCGGTTGCATGAAGTCTACCCCAGTTAATGCTCTGCAGGTGGAATGCAGTGATTCTCCTCTGAAAATGAGACGTCAATACCTCTCCGACCGATTTGTTTTCCGTATCTCAACTTTCTCCTCCCATATTCTCCGACCAAAACTCCAGACCCTTTATGATTTGTGTTATTCAGGAGATAATTCATATTGGCGTTGTAAAACTAAACCACCTTTTATTTTAAGCTTTCACAAAATTCTTAATATTTCCTCTCAAATTGTCAGTCACATACGACCCCCAATTTTTTCCGCAAAATATGGTCCCCTAATTTACAACCCCTGCATCCGCTTGGATACAGGACTAATTAAAGACTCTCCGTGTGCTGGTGCTAGATTTAAAACCCTGACTGATGAGTGCTGGAATGACTTTGCAAAATTCTACACAGACGCCTCAAAATTATCTCGCCACGGCTCTGTAGGGGTCTCAGTCTACTTCCAAAATTCCAACATATTCTTGCAATATATTAGTCCACCGGAGTCTTCGGTGTTCACAGGAGAATGTATAGGCATTCTGGAGGCTTGTCTGTACATAGAAGCTCATAATTTTAAAAAAGCTGTTGTCTTCACTGATTCTCTAAGTGCTCTTAAAGCCATTCAGAAAAATGTTTTTAAATGTAAATTGCAATTTAATGTTTTGATAGACATCAGGACATGTTTACTGAACTGTTTTAATAAGGGTATATTGGTGGAACTAGTATGGGTACCAAGCCATTCTGGTATCCAAGGTAATGAATGTGCGGACGTTGCTGCCAAGGCGGCTGCTTCCGAAACTTCGCCACTGAGCAATAAATACCATTTGCTGCATACCCATGACCTAATAAACATTTCTAAACCAGCTTTAGAGTCAGATTGGCAACAAATGTGGGATATATCCAGCAAATCAAAAGGTGGATTTTATTATAATATCCAACCACTTATCATGTCTAGGCCTTGGTTTTTTAAATACAAAAAACTCCCTAAAAATATAATAACCGTACTTTGCAGACTACGCATGGGTCACTGCTGTACTCATGTCTTCCTCCATAAAATTAAAGTTCGGGATAACTCCCTTTGTGAATGTGGTTTAGCGGAAGGCACCTTAGACCATATTTTCTTTGAATGTATTAGATATAAAAGTAAATTAGATGTTTATGAATCACTGACTAATGTAAAAATTCCCCTCCCTATTAACTTTGCATATTTATTAACTTTGGGTTCATGTGATGTCCTATATGTACTTATTAAATTTATTAAATGTCATAATATCCAACTGTGACGTCATCTTTGTTTGTATTTCAGGTTGCGGTTGCATGCTAACTTGGGTTAACTTATTTATCACACAAGTGGATTATCTCTCTGTCGGTTTGAACATATTTTTCTCCAAACACATGCTAAGTTAAGTCGCTGGCAGAATTGTTGTCAAAAGATAACACATTGCCATAATCAAAAGAAGAAGAAGAAGAATATGGCTACCTTGAAATTTTTACATAAGTATATTAACTTAAAGATAACAAAAAATCCAACTTTTTTAACAGTTTATATAGATATATCGTTTTATCATATCGTGTTTCTGTGGTCATGCTAGAGGGCCTGCGTGGTAAACCACTTTTTCCGCCGACTATACATTATTAATTATTTTATTATTATTAAGATTATATTATTCATAGTTGGATCTTACGGTAAAAAAACGAGATTACCTTTTGCAAGGACCTCAAGCATTGTATTATCCCTTCGAGCCTGCGCCGTCCCAGGTACCCGGCGACGCTGGTAGCCAGCGCCGAGCTGCAGATGTCGGAGAGCCAGGCCAGCGATATCGTGTAGTTGCGAAGGCGAGATGACCGGCGGGTAGCTTTGTAGTCCATCATGATACCCGAGGCGGTCACCATGTCTTAAAAAATGAAGCGAAAGAAAAGTGACAATAGTTAGCAAAGATAATTATTTTTAACACCACAAAGGAAAACACAGAAGAATCCATCAAAACTTAAAGGTAATACCAGCAGGCATAGCACGGGCTGCCAAGACTGGACTCGCGTCACGCATTATCTCACAAGTTCAGTGACAAACAATACTCAGTCACTCTTGTCCCTTGACGAGTGTCAAGAAATTTTTATCACGTCAGTCACACTAAATACGCGCCGCCATGCCACTCTTTAAGACATAGAGATTATGTCACTGAAATTGTGAGATAATGCGTGACTCGAGTCCAGTCTTGGCAGCCCGTGCTTCGCCTGCAGGGGCATCACTCGAACGTTGTCGAGTTTGTGAATAATTTACAGCTGTCAGATTTGAAACGCTACCTAACGCGGGTGCATAAAAATTCTCAAAATAACATAACGTAACCTTATTCCTACCCTCATTTTTTTCTTGTGACAGAAATAGCTTAAATAGAGTTTAATGTATACACATTGCCTATTATGGAACTTCAACATTGCCTACGACCCGTTTTAAAACTTACTCAAAATGGTAATGAAGAGGATTTGAAACCGGTGAAGAGCTGCTGAGGTTTCTGCTCGGCACCCTGTCTTGGTCTTCTTCATCAGAACCGGGGCCATGTTGAATATACGGGATACGTAGAGCAACAGGCTCATGGATCTCGACAGAGTGCTGTCCTCATCAGGGTCGGGAGGTTCCATATCTCGTATTTTTTTAGCAGGACCTATATAAGACCAATATATAAATAAGACGAAGCTAAACCTGGAATTACCCCATAGATTACAGGTTTTTTTTTAACAAACGAGACTAGCGCTCCCCAACTATCAGCAGTATTGGGATGAATATCGTAAAGACAGTCGTTTTGTACATGTCTAACTTCAGATATTTTATTTTAAATTTAATTTCTTCTTATTTCAAATTGAACCCGTATACTACTTTAACCTCAGAAGCACAGACTACTAACTAACCAAGTTCTCAGAAGAATAATTTCTCTGAGACTTTATCGTCTGAGTAACGCCAAACTTAAAACCCTCATTTAAAAAAACCTTTCTAAAACTCACCTACTTTCCTTATCTGCGAGCTATAGATACGTTCTGAAATAAACATATTGATCCCAGAATACGTTTAACAAAAAATTCATTCACAATCAAACAATTTTATATTTATTCTTTAACAATCATTGTCGTCTATCAGGTCACTAAGAGCGGATAAGTACAATACAAGTTTAATTTTTAAGGAATTTAGAAACTTTTATCAACACTCTTATTTCAGCGACAGTACAAGGCATGTGATTTCTAAAAGCTTGAGTTGTTTTAACCATTCTTTTGTTTCATTTGACCCTATTATTGTTGCAAACATAAAACAATACATTTTACATCGAATAGAAATAGATGATTCAAGATAAACTGTAATAAAACAATTCATCATGGTGAGTAAATTGATTTAATATCAGATAAAAGTTTGTTTGCGTCAATTAATAGCTAACAGAAACACATGAAAAATATTAGTAGAGTGTTATATTTTTCATGTGTTATTTTTATTATCCGAGGTAAGTCGCGGGCGTTAACAAGTCACCAAAATATAATTACCTATTCTATGTAAAGGTAATGTATTAAATGTAGAATACACAGAAGTCTTCGATTTTGTGGTACCTTTTTCCTGTTTAGTTGTGATTCTGAGATAAGGAGCAGAGTAGATTTTAACGAGTATTTAATTGTACAACTACTGGTATGAATACAAAATTAGCCGTGAAATCGTTAAAGACATGGCGTACTAAACAAACACTCGTGTGTCATTTTTCATTCTTTTGCCCGAAGGTGGACTCTGTGTACTTGTATTGTAGAGCGTCAAGCTTTGTAGGAGTTTAGAGGGTTGCAGACCATTTAGATTCTGTTGACGATCTGTTAGATTTAGGAATTACAACATTTTGGAACATAATTCTAGAAAGTATAGAGATAAATGGATATCGTGTGAAAGCAGAAACGTTTGTTCGCTTATTGGCCATGACAGTTCTGTTTTCGAACAGACTTTACGAACAGACTTTAGCAGGGGTGGTCAACTCGATTAAACCCGAGATCTATTTGTTTACTAACGAAACACTGCGAACTACCAGTTGCATAAGTACCTACTTCTTGAAATTTTAAATGATTATAATCGTACTAATGTGTCGGACGGAGTCGCTTGTGTGGCCATCGCTGTCCCTTTTGACGAGAACCGTGAAGGCCGAATCAGATAAAAAGATTAACTATCTGAACCTGGCACACGAGGTTACCCACATGTGGCAAGTGGCGACTGAGATCATACCAATCGTAGTGTCAACCAACGATCTTGTCCCAACTTCTCCTCACGACCATCTGAAAAGATTGGGACTGTTTGACGGACCATTGATTGCGAGATTACAGCCGACGGTGTTACTAGATAACGCCAGCATAGTCCGCTGAATCCTTTATTTGTCGCCCTGACCCTTGGTCGTCTGGCCTCCTCTGCCGAGGGGTTGCTCGACAAATCGAGGGAGAGGAGAACCCCCTCCCTCAATTTGTCAAGGGACTGGGACGATATATTTCATATAAAAAAAATATTACGCTGCTGGAGTCTGTTCTACGTATTTTTACACATAAATATTATTATTAGGTATATTAAGCTTCTACCTATTTGCCTTACCAGTTGCCACAATCGACTGGACTATAAGCCGCAATTCGACCGGTTGGCCAACCCTGTTGTATACATCTTATTTTGTAGTAGTAGCAATAATGTGTTTTAATTGGTAGAAGAAATCGTCAGAACTTTAATAACTTCATCAAGTTTAAATTTTATGGCGTTACTTCGATTTGTTGGTTTGTCAGTATGAAATATCATTGGGGTGAGTTTTTTAACAGTTTTTATGATAGTGGATTTACAAAATGCCTACAAAGTACTTATTTATGATTCCAATTGTGGTGCTATGAACTAATGTACCTACGACACCCTACGATTGACCAGAGACTATGTGAAATACATAGATGTGCTGCGAAATGCTGAGAAACCCCTAAGTATATTCTCAACTTTATTATTGCCATCTCTTTGTTTACCCTTCAGCTGTAAGACAATGTTGAATAAAGAGGCCTCTGCCAAGAATTTTCAAACCAATCCTTAATTTTAAACAGATTTTGATCCAGGAGGAAGCTCTATGTTCGACTATTGTCTTTTGTGCACTTAAACGTCACACGTTACAAATATAGAAAAAAAAACAAGAAGCTAACTACTATGTACAGAACATAGAAAACAAAACAGAAAACCACTCCAAATTCTTCTTTCACTCATTTACAGTACGTGCCGCTAGAATAAATAATCTGCCAAAGACTATTCGTGAGAGTAAATCCATTGAATCTTTCAAACGCAGTTTAAAAGACTGTCTTAGACTGTGTTATCTACTTATTTGCATGATATATGTAATTATACGCACAATACGCCTTTTCAGTGAAAAAAACGCGGGTACACGTCTATCGTGCATCCGAAGAAGTGGAGTTTTCAGTGAGCGGCGTGATAGCTTGTTTGATTCGCCTGTCCCAAATAATGGGAGTTGCACCTGTTCTGATGGCGAGGAAGCGAGACGGCTACCAAGTGAGGTTGTCATGGCGAATGGCAGCGCTTCTGGTGCTGAACATAACCGTGATAAGTAAGCATTTTTCGATAGAGAACACAAAAATTCTTGGCCTTCATTTCACCTGGTGGTTACTGGTTAGTTAGTGACGATGAGGCCGAGGATGGAAGCGAGGTTTACGTGGACACCTCAATGAACTTGAATTTGTCGGAATACATCAATGTTATTGAAATATTTTTATACGAAGAATAATTTAATTTTATACGGCTCGATGCTGATTTGATATTTGTAGAAATTTTATATGGTTTTTAAAAACCAAATCTTTTGGAAAACGTCTATTCCAATATGTTCAACTATCCCTTCTGTCAGTTGAACATAGTGGATACATTTGTTCCAATTATTCTAACTAATTAAACAAGTTTAACATCTTGGGCTGAAAATGACAATTAGTTCAATCACAATATTTTTATAAATAAAATTAATTTTAAAAGAGACTTAACTGAATTTTTTGGTACCAATTACTAGGATAGCAGAATCAATGAATATAATTTTTACAGTGTTACATGACCACTGTAGACATTAAATTAGTTACAGGGTTTACTTCGACTTCATGATCACAAACATTAAATGAAGCTATGAGTATGTCGTCAAAATATGACAAAATCTGCGGTCATAATAATTAAACTACAGATCTAGGATGATGGGTACAGATTAGATAAGTTCAGTTTGGATTTATTTGTCCAATGATTGCCTAATGATTACTTATTGCATATTTCAAACAGTATTTTAAACATAAATATTCTGAATGATGTGAATTGGTTTTATTCAATTAATTTTTAAAAATATATTTGCTTCGATGTACTTAAGACATAAAGGTAGAAAACATTTAAGTCCTTTTTTTTATTTTCCATCCACATAAAAATTTTCATCACTAGCCCTTGACTTCCAAAATCTTGCCACTTTTACTCAAACCCACCTGACTAACTACCACCGTCTTACCCAAAGTAAGACGGTGGTAGTTAGTCAGGTGGGTTCAAGCCTTACCAGTAACCGAATCAAGCATAAAATCTTCTACCCCTACGGGGAATCAAACTCCCGATCAATACTTGGTGGTCGCAACTACTAAGCCACGGAGACAGTTAAAAAAACTGAACTGTGATTTTGCTATTGTGCCACAACGAGCTGTCAAATTTCAACCAGTGCCATAACTCCTTTGATGTTGATTTCCCTACAGACACAGCGCTCGTAGTGACACTGTTCATGGAAATTAGGTTCACGTCAGTGTGGCACTACATCATCATTCACGTCACGGCGACATTGCAAATCGCTGTTTGCTGCGCGCGCGCCAGGATGAAGACGGTGCTGCATTGCTATAATCAATTACAGAAGGTAGTTATGATCTATTATCTTCAAGTCAGATATGAGTATAGTGCGCGGGCTCACGGCTAAAAAAATATTATTAGCCATTGATGTACTATAAAATAACTTTTGAAATTTAGATTTTTGTGGGAGCGGAAGATTGATTGATTGTTTCTTAAAATGTTAATTTACTACATTAAGCGGGTTCGATTCTTCGATCATTGAATACAGCTTAAATTGTTTGTATTTAAAAATATAGGGTATTAATTTTCTATATTTGGCGGGCTTGATGCCGGGTGCAGACCGGTGGTAAATTAAGAATCTTTGACTGCAGTGTAAATTGTTTTTGAAATCAAAATGATGTTGTAGGTAACTTACTACATATTTATATTATAATACAATTATTATTTATTATTATGAATATTTACATTGATTAATTATTAATATTTACACTTATATTTCATTTATATTTTAATAATATTATTATATTTACTTTATATTATAAACACAACACAAATATTTATGTACATTTTCAACATCATTATAAGTAATATTATTGTCGTGCCAGTTCGCCTAGTAATGTTGCGCGGGGCTGTGGAAACGCGCGTACTTGTATCCATTAGGTATAGGATCTTTTGTTCGACGCGGTGACGTAGAATCGATGCCCCGGCCGGCCGTTCGGCGCTGGCGCAAGTCACGTACGCCAGTCGCGAACCTATCTCGACGCGGAGCTCACGCTACTTTTCCCTAACTCGCTGCTTATTTATATGCTATTTGTTATCGTTAATATCTTCATAGTACTGTCCTAATCTCCGTGATCTATCTCTGTGCTTGTGCTTGTGAATTGTTCTCCTTCTGTGACTGTCGTTGTGTTGAATGTTTATGTTCGTGTGGACTGAGATAAATTACATCTGGTTTCCGTAAGTGGACAATATTTTATTTACCACCAAACACACGAGTGCATTACCAACCAATACCTAAACTGGTGACCCCGTTCTGAACATGGACAAGGAATTCCAAGACGCACAAGGCCAAACCAGCAGAGGACACGTTTCCATTGACCCGAACGACAAAAATGACGGACGTCATTTTTCGCACGGAGAGGCAGAGGTGTACAAAGTTGGCGTTAGAGTACCACCCTTTTGGCCAGAGGAGCCGGAAATTTGGTTCGCCCAGGTGGAAGGACAATTTGCTATATCCGGTATTACGAATGATGCGACCAAATTTAATTACGTCATTAGTCAACTTGATAACAAATATTCAAGGGAAGTCAAGGACATAATTATTAGCCCTCCAGCCACAGACAGATACGGCAAGTTGAAAGCAGAACTCATCAAACGGCTCACAGCTTCCAACGAGAAGAAGTTAAAACAACTGCTGATGCATGAAGAGTTAGGAGACCGCAAGCCGTCCCAGTTCCTTCGGCATCTTAAGGGTCTGGCTGGTTTCGATGTACCGGACGACTTTTTAAGGACCATCTGGATGAGTCGTCTCCCACACGGTGTCCAGACAGTGCTCGCCGGTCAGCCATCATCAGCCACCATTGATGACCTAGCAGACCTGGCAGATCGCGTCAACGACCTGGCTGCTTCATCACCGAGAGTCGCCGCCGTGAGTGACGTCGTGTCTACCTCCGTGCTCACTGACCTCAGGAACGAAGTTGCTGAACTACGGAGACAACTACAGAACCTGGCATCGGACAGGAGCCGCAGGCCCCATCAGCGAACTTCGAGACGTACGAGTAGCAGATATTCGTCCAGACAGCGGTCGAGTTCAAACTACCGCAAATTCCCGCTGTGCTGGTACCACGATAAGTATGGAGACAAGGCGAAGAAGTGCGTTCGCCCATGCGACTTCAAGACGGGAAATGCCGGGGGCAGTCGGTGATGGCGACCGACGATTGCCCATCTTCACAAACTGGTCGCCTGTTCGTCACTGACCGATCATCGAAGATGCAGTTCCTGGTCGATACAGGTAGCGACCTCTGCGTCTTCCCTCGGTCATCCCTGCGTGTTCGTCGTGCGAAGACTAACTTTGAGTTGTGTGCTGCCAATGGCTCATCCATTGCTACTTATGGCTATGTACATTTAGTGCTAGATTTAAGCTTACGTAGGAATTTTGCTTGGCGCCTTGTAGTTGCTGATGTGTCTAAGCCAATTATAGGCGTAGATTTTTTAAATTTCTATCACCTTATTGTAGATTGTCGCAATAAGCGACTGATAGACAACACTACATCTATATCCGCTGTTGCTGCTTTTGCTTTATGTAAAAATGTGCATTCAGTGAAGGTCTCGACTGGCGACACTCGGTACCATAAAATCTTAAACGAGTTCCCAGATATTACTCGACCAGCTGGCACACACCGCACTACACCACACAATACACTTCATCATATACTCACGACACCAGGCCCGCCAGTTTCTTCTTCTCCCCGCAGACTAGCTCCAGACAAACTCAAGATTGCCCGCCAGGAGTTCCAAGCTATGTTGTCCAATGGGACAGCCCGCCCTTCGAAGAGCCCGTGGTCTTCGCCCTTACACCTGGCGCCAAAAAAGGACAACGGTTGGCGACCATGTGGCGATTACAGGATGTTAAACGCCCGCACCATACCAGACAGGTACCCAATTAGGCACATCCAAGACTTCGCCCACAGCATATCTGGTTGTACTGTCTTCAGCACACTAGACCTTCTGAAGGCCTATAATCAGGTCCCCGTCAGCCCAGATGACGTCCCGAAGACGGCCATCACCACGCCCTTCGGGTTATTCGAATTCCCGTTTATGACCTTTGGTTTGCGGAATGCAGGTCAAACCTTTCAAAGGTTAGTAGACGAAATGACCCGAGGGCTGGATTTCGTTTACTGTTATCTTGATGACTTTCTGGTCTTCTCCGGGACACAGGCTGAGCATGAGCAGCATCTGCGCCAGATCTTCACCAGGCTCCAGGAATATGGCATGCAGGTAAACACATCAAAGTGTGTTTTCGGGGCCCAAGAGGTAACATTCCTAGGATACCATATCTCTGAGAAAAGCACCAGACCACTTGACACCAAGGTAAAGGCCATCAAAGAGTTCCCTCTCCCCACCAACGTGCGGCAACTCAGGCGATATTTGGGCATGCTCAATTTTTATAGGAGATTTCTCCCACAAGCTGCCCAAGTTCAAGCTCCGTTGCACGCACTTTTAACAGGTACGGTGAAAGGGTCGCAACCCATCACACTTGAAGGGGACTCTTTAGCAGCTTTCGAGGCCAGTAAGGAAAGCCTTTCAAATGCTGCACTGCTAGCTCACCCGCATTGTTCCGCAAAACTGGCGTTGGTTACCGACGCATCAGACAAAGCGATAGGCGCAGTGCTGCAGCAGTTGAATGAGGACACATGGGAGCCTCTAGCTTTTTTCTCCCGTAAGCTCAGCCCATCACAGGTAAAGTACTCACCTTACGACCGTGAATTGCTAGCCATTTACGAGGCTATTAAATATTTTCGGCATATGCTCGAGGCTAGACATTTTACTGTCTATACTGACCACAAGCCCATCAGTTTTGCTTTCCATGAAAGGAAAGCAAACTGTTCGCCTAGGCAGTATAGGCACTTGGACTTTATCGCTCAATTCACCACCGACATACGTCACATATCCGGCAAGGACAATGTCGTAGCCGATACGTTGTCGCGTATTGAGGAATTGAGCGAACCTGTCAGCCTCGAGTCACTAGCCCATGCCCAAATCTCGGATCCGGAACTCACGACGCTTTTAGATGGTGGTTCATCATTGCGTCTAGAGCAGCGACAAGTACCTGGAAGTCGTATTTCATTGTACTGCGACGTCAGTACGCCGACTCCCAGGCCCTTTGTCACCAAATCCTTCCGTTTGCAGGTCTTTAACAGCCTGCATTCTCTCAGTCACCCTGGTGCAAACGCTTCCGCCAAGTTAGTCGCCGAACGGTTTGTTTGGCCTGGTATGAGAAAGGACTGCAGAGATTGGGCACGTACCTGCATTTCTTGCCAACGTGCGAAAGTCAACCGCCACGTTAACGCACCGCTGGGTACTTACAATCTCCCGCGCGCAAGATTCAAGCACATCCACATTGACCTCGTTGGACCGCTTCCACTCTCGCAAGGCTATCGGTATTGTCTGACTGCCATAGATCGCTTTACGCGATGGCCAGAGGCAATACCGATAGAAGACATTACAGCGGAGACCGTTGCCAAAGCTCTGTTGTCATGCTGGATAGCGAGATTCGGTTGCCCAGTGGTAATCACCACAGATAGGGGCCGACAGTTCGAGTCGGCATTATTTCAATCCTTATCGAAAATAGCCGGCTTCGAACATAAACGAACGACAGCATATCATCCAGCATGCAACGGTCTAGTGGAGCGGTTCCATAGACAGATGAAGGCTGCAATAGTCTGTCACGCAGACAGTAGGTGGACTGAATCTTTGCCGTGGGTGCTACTCGGCGTGAGGACAGCTTTTAAGGAAGATTTACAGTCTTCATCGGCTGAGCTTATTTACGGGGAGCCTTTAAGACTACCAGGCGAATTTTTTGAGCCTACTGTACCGGGCACTACTGACGTAAGCGATTTTTCTGCCCGTGTTCGGCATTTTGCTCAAAACTTACGTCCAGTACCAACCTCGCGTCACGGAAACCAGAAAGTCTTCATTTACAAGGAGCTAGCCACGAGTGATCACGTTTTCCTTCGCGAAGACGCATCACACGGATCCCTTACTCCTGCATACTCTGGCCCACATAAAGTCTTAGCCAGAGGGGACAAAGTTTTTAAGATCGTCCTCAACGGTAAGGAAGCTACCGTTTCAATAAATAGGCTTAAACCGGCATTTATTCTACACAATTGTAATAAAGATCCCCCTGCACCTACTGTACAGGAAAAAGTGACACGTTCAGGACGTCGCGTCCGGTTCCCTGATTTTTATCGCCCTTGACGGTCTCTGGAGGGGGGTGGTGTAGGTAACTTACTACATATTTATATTATAATACAATTATTATTTATTATTATGAATATTTACATTTATTAATTATTAATATTTACACTTATATTTCATTTATATTTTAATAATATTATTATATTTACTTTATATTATAAACACAACACAAATATTTATGTACATTTTCAACATCATTATAAGTAATATTATTGTCGTGCCAGTTCGCCTAGTAATGTTGCGCGGGGCTGTGGAAACGCGCGTACTTGTATCCATTAGGTATAGGATCTTTTGTTCGACGCGGTGACGTAGAATCGATGCCCCGGCCGGCCGTTCGGCGCTGGCGCAAGTCACGTACGCCAGTCGCGAACCTATCTCGACGCGGAGCTCACGCTACTTTTCCCTAACTCGCTGCTTATTTATATGCTATTTGTTATCGTTAATATCTTCATAGTACTGTCCTAATCTCCGTGATCTATCTCTGTGCTTGTGCTTGTGAATTGTTCTCCTTCTGTGACTGTCGTTGTGTTGAATGTTTATGTTCGTGTGGACTGAGATAAATTACATCTGGTTTCCGTAAGTGGACAATATTTTATTTACCACCAAACACACGAGTGCATTACCAACCAATACCTAAAATGTCTTCCTTCAGCGAAATGTTATATTTACGGTATTGAAGGTAGGTACTTTATCTACATGTGGCATCGACGTGGTTCGTGGAACTGAGAACGGACATATACTACTGCATTTGTAGTACCGAGAGCTCGTCCTTACTTCCACAGTAGGTAGATAGTCTACTCCTTAATAAATATAGGCCTCAACATTCCAGCACTGTTTCAGATCAACAAGTCAATAGGATGCAAGAGGAAAGGCTCCGTGGAAACGAAGAAAAGGATCGGCATAGCGTTATCATCGATCTATATGTTGTTCGTTGTAATATCAGGATTATGGACCGTTGAAACTGGTTTCCGAATAGGTACTAAATTATTTTCTATGTACTCGTACTTATATCAGGGAGCTGATTCTCACACAATTCGTAAAAAGGTTCAAATTTGAATTATTTCACTAATGGTTATCACAGTTCAGCCAATCAAATTAGTACATTGTCAGTGTCGAGGTCCGCCATTTTTATGGAAAGTCGTTTGGATTGTTTCGAATGGTCGGGGGTAGTCGAGGCGTCAATTTCAAATTTGGAATATGGTTTTATTTCTATTTCTTTTCATTTTTGATTATCCCATTAAATTTACTTTAAATTACGTTTTATAACATTTATTGTAGAATTTAACTTGGCAAATGAACACTTAGAAGTCACGTTTAAAGTATGAAAATTATTTTTCATCCCCCCATCTCGGAAAGAGTATTTTTGCTATTCGATATCTGACCGCCAAAGCCGTTTTTATCCGCTTGAGGTTAAAGTAAATTTGAATGAAGAACATCGCGTGCAACTACATATAGTTATGTGATTTCAAAACATCATTTAACCTATTTACTTCCATCTCCATGGTGCCGAATTTATCATACAACTTTTTTAATTTGTTAAAAACTTAGACTCTGAACCTCCTTGGTATACTTTTGTTTTTGATTTGCTTTGCGCGCGCCATTTTCTTTTGACGTCGTATTATTATAATAAACTTGAAAATAAGTAAAATAATCGTATTATTTGTTATACATAATATAAATATTTTTCTGTAATACTTACCAATCATAATGTTGAAGTGAATATGTACCTAAACTAAAATAAAAGTGTAAGTATGTTTTATTTTGCATTTAACTATTTCTTCGCTGAGGGGGGATGAAAAGTTACGTGTTGCACTCGAGTGCAAAGATTTTTCACATTGTGCTCCTTTGATTCCCTCGCTAACGCTCAGGATTCTAAATTTAGAATCACTCGCTGCGCTCGTGATTCAATTTTAGAATCCTTCTCTTGCTTGGTCATCAAAGTTGAGCACGCGGTTAAAAAGCAACTTTGCACTCATGTATAACAAATATCTATTATTGAAAGATAAAGAAGTGACAAACAGATTCTAGGTACTACTCAAGCCAAGTTATGTTCCTTTGAAAAATTGCGGAGCTCAATATGTCCAGTGCTCTGATTGGCCGAGCTGTGACTTCAACTTGAGAAAAAAATCGAAATAGAACTTTTTCTAATCCGTGAGAATCAGCCCCCTATCCTCATACCATGATCGCCTCAAACAGTATTAAATCCGTTGCGAAAACGAGATAGCGCTATTCGCAGTAATAGCGGTGTTTCTATTTCAATATTGTGTTGATTTTGCTTTACACGATCATGGTAGGCTCCCTGATAGAAGGAGAAAATGAGACATAGAAAGAGAGAGGAAAAGGGAAAAGAGAGAGTAATTGAGAGAGAGAGAGAGAGAGAGCTAGAAAGAACGTCACATAAATGTTGCATATTCGATGCTTTACGAAACCACGTGACTAATTTATTTACCGTATTTATGAGTTTTAATGTGAGTTTCACCCTGTGCATCTCCTTCTTGGAACTCCCGGACTCGCGCGCCCTACCTAATCTGCCCGCCCGGATTACCTCGAGGTCGACCGGTAAAACACCGGCCAATACCGGTAAGGCGGCAGAGCTGGTCGAGCGATACGCCTTGGTCAGAAGGATCAAAGCGGGTCTCTGGGTGCGCTGAAGCGCAGATCGCACAACGTGGAGGGACCCACGTTCAAACCAACACGCCGCAGCGTAGGTAAGAGTGGCCACATACGTACCCCTGTACAAAACCTTAAGGGCTCTGTGCCTAATCCCCCAAGATGTAGCCGACACCCTCGACATCTTCCCAAAGCAAGTCACCGCCCTCTTCCCTATCGAACTCGCATGTTGCGAGAACGAAAGAGTTGCGTCGACCACCACTCCTAACACCGTAGTCGACGCGACGCTCCTAATTGAAGTCCCACCGAACCTGACGACGGGTGGCCTCTGGAATTTTCCCCTGATCGTCATAGTTGCAGACTTGGCAGGAGAAAATTCCAGTCGATTACGGGCCCCCCAGTGATTAAACGCCCACCTCTAGTAGAGGCGGGCGTTTAATCAGTATGTTCCACAACGTGGGCCCCAGCACCGATCCCTGCGGGCAACCCATTGTTGCCGCCTTCGACACCCGCCAGTTGCCAACGAACATGCTCACGGAGCGTCCCGTGAAGTAGTCCACCAACATCCTAAAGATGTTTGGAGGACAACCCCCCCGTTTCGCCTTGAGCAATATCATCGGCCACCATGCGTTGTCAAAGGCTCCAGAGATGTCCAAAAATATCGCCTGACAATACTTCGACGAGCTCTCTCGCGCTGCCCTAAAGATGGTGTCAAGGACAGAGACCGTCGACCGACCCCGAGTGAACCCGTGCTGGCAGTCCGACAGCACCTGGGTGATTTGCGGGGCGCACCTTAATATTAAGCGCTCTAAAATTTTGCCAAGAATAGAGAGCAAAGTGATTGGCCGGAAAGCTTTCGGATCGGTAAGACGCTTGCCGATCCCTTTCGGTATGACATCAACCTACCGACCTTCCAGACGTCCAGGAAGCAGCCCTCCAGAACGCATCGCCTATACATCTCAGAGAGCTCCGCGGACGCAGCCCTCCAAGTGTGCTTGATGATGTTCGCACTCAGCCCATCGATTCCCGGTGCCGTGTTAGGCAGAGCCTGGACTATGTCTCCTACAACTGAATCACTTCGAGGAGGCGCATCTTCTCCTGGAGGTGACATGGAGGCCATTAGACGCACTTGCTTGTGGTGAATAGTGTCCCTGGAAAGATGGTCGTCCGGACAAAGAGCGTGCATTAGGCTGTGCATGGCCTCGTCCATGCTTCCAGCCTAGCCTTGGGCAAAACTAGTGCCATTAATTACGTTAAGGGGAGGTCTATGCCTCCCGCTCGCGACTCGGTAGGCCTGTCCCCAAGGGTCCAGGTTTCCGGAATTAGCGATCTTTTGAAAATGCAAAAGTTGCGCCTCTTCCATGGCCCCCCTATATTTTCGCCTATGTGCATGGAACCGGTCCCTGGCCTCGGCCTCGACGAGCGGTGAATGATGAACAGTGAATTGCGTTGCTTGTATAGACGCATCACTTTTGATGAAAGCTATTTCTCCATTCCTTGTGGAATTCCCGCGAGAACACAACGCCCGTGGCGACGCGGCAGTATGAGAAATGTTTTAATGTTTAAACGTTTCACTAGTCGTTCATTGCCGATGAATTATGAAAGATGCTAGTGAAAACAATCGGAAGCCAAAAGCTTTCATCGCGAAGGCACATTCTGATGAACGTCAATTTAGACATTTCATGTTCGGTCTTTCATCGATGAAGCATTGAAAATGAAAGCAAAAATGAATGAAAGACGGCAGCCATTTTGGTTCAACTTATGTGCCGCAATCCGTACTGCCCTTGGGCACGGTAAATTACCGTGCCTTGAGTTTCCCAGGGTAGTAATGTATTAGTGTTGCCTTTTCCAGTGATAAAGAGTGAAATTAATAAGAAGTTGGAAGAACAAATAATTACAATATAATGTTATTGTGTGGTAACGACATAACCTTAGTGTTAACGACGATACTTCTAAGAAGCTGATAAGTTTCTTGCGTCCATTCTTAAAGACGTTCTCAATGGGTGGTTGGAAAATAAAATTGGGCGATACAAAAGTTAAATTTGATTTGGTTTGATGGGTAAAATTGTATTTGTTTCAGAGAGGCTCATATTTTATGTGACACACATGTATCATTTTCTAGTATTACACATTTTGTGTATGGAGTTTGCTTGTTGTAACTTGGAAATTTACGCAACGGTGAGGTCAAGCACTGATTTGTTGGAGTACATATTGCGGACAAACATGCAAGGTTTGTGCTGATTCTGTTTGTTGCATGGATTTTTTATGCACGAGTATCTCAGTAGTATCTAGGCATTGAACATTTCACGAATAGCATGTGAGAAAAAATATCAAACGATTTTCATTTCACAACTGCTACTTTCCTTTACCACACTCTGTGACATCGCGGATCATTGGCATTTCACTTAAGAATTTTTTAAAAGATGTCACGAAGTTTTAAATTTCCGTTCCAATTCTGTTAAAGTATGCGTATATTCAAGAATTCTCATTGTTTAAAAAAGTACACCACATCGTACAACAAACAAACATCGAACAAACAAATATACACAAACCTGTTGATTTCACTGCTTGTCACCCTTCTGCGGTAAAGCTTGCTTGCGATATGCAAGCAAGCTGCTTTACCGCAGAAATAGAAGAGATATCATGACTGGTATCATTGTTTTTGATTAATAAATTCAAAACAATCCAATTTGTATCCATTTTAAACAAACTTTGCTGCTATTAAATTTTAGGATTGGAAGCAGCGTTCACATTGAATCGATCTTCTAAGTCGCTGATGGAAACGATACGTCACCTGACGCGCGTAAAAGGAAGGATATGCGACATTGTGCAGGCGCTAGATGGGACTACCGGGCTACTGATAGTCCTGTTGCTTCTCACTCTGTTCCTGCATTTGATATATATGCCGTACATAATCATCACGAACACCGGCAACCGGTTAAGCTTAGGTACGAGTATGTTAACCGCTGTAATTGTAGTTGTAGTAAAGCAAATATCGACATACTCCATGTTTTAGTGAGATCACCAAAGCTCTGCTACGAGGCAGAGGAAGAAGGCTTGTATGACTGTATCATTGACATATACACGGTGTTTCATAATAACCAATAAATAATCAATGCGTTATCTAAAACTAATTATTAAAATGTGTTTACACGTAATGTCATTCAACCCAAAATTTTCATGTATGTCATAGTATCATCATCATGTCTATGATTTACATGAAAATGTTGGGTTGAATGACATTACGGGTAAATACAATTTAGTAATTAGTTTTAGATAACGCATTGATTATTTATTTGTTATTAAGAAACACCGTGTATATATCGATGGACTGTATAATAAGATTTTTAATAGCATAAATAATCCACTTTGTTGAAAACGTGTGTTATACATGAACTAGTTGTGTTAGGTGGACAGAACAGCTGTTTAAGACTCGGTCGATATGCAATATGTAGTCAATCATAAACTCAGTCGAAATGTGTTAAGCGATGAAGACAATACCTAATATTTTCAAGGAATGTAATATTAGTGTGTTGTAAGTAGTGTCTGAAATACAAGTAAAATACGATAATAGGTTGATGTTTAGTACCACTGTGCACGAATTTGGGAGGAGGAGGAGGGGGGGGGGGGAGGTTTCCCCTCTCCCCGACTCCCAGGGTGAGGAAGTACATACTTCCAGAGATATGAGCATTTGAAATTTAACAAAACTATCCTCAAAATTTACATAGTTTCTGCAAGCAAATTGGAAATGCGCGTCTCCGGCGCTGCGAAAAGTGCAGCCCCTTCGCCCTTGCGTATCAAAACGCAAGCCCCGAGGGAGGAGGAGACCAGCAAGCTGAAACTGCGTAGCTGACCGGCGCGGCGGGCGGGGGCTGCTCTCCCTCCGCGCCCCCGGCTTATAAAAAAACACTTTAGGGGTAAGACCGACAAGTACCAGGTGGAGTCGGGGTTGATAGATTTGGTTTTGTGACTAGGCTTTATAAAATTATAAAAGCACTTTATTCAGTTTAAAACGTACCATAAATCGACATCATTAGTGTAATTTTGTAACTTTTGAGCGTCTCTTACGTTTTTGAACGTTCAGTTGTCATGAATGTAGTGTTTTGCTTTAGTTATTCTTCTGAGGTTTGGTGTTAAAATTACGAAAAGTTTAAAGACTTATAATATCTCAAAAACTATGTGTTTCCTCACTAAATGAAAATTTGCATTAGAATCACTATTTTTTTACAATACACTAGCAATTTCAGTTTATACGAATTAGTGCACAGTGCTACTAAACCGAAGTCCGATAATATCTACATAGACATTATTAATCTACATAGAATTAGGAATATGTCAAATCAAGTTCTTATTGCCTTAACAGATTTACCTATAACAGAGTAAGGTTACTGATAACCTCAATGGGTAATCTTTTCAGATGATGGTTCATATCCACTGTTGATACTGATTTGGCAGATGCAGTGGATCGTGATAATGCTAGCCTGGCTGGTGCTACTGATTGAGCCATGTCACATGACACAGAAAGAGGTAAGGACGTCTCTTTCCTTTAACGTCGAGGAATTTGTCTACTTTTTTACGCTGGGCCGACGGGTTAGGGTTTCATTTCCCGTTCTGCATCTCTTGACAGGGGTGTGATTATTGTAAACCCATGAATGGGCTCTTACATCCAAGGGATGAAAGGGAGCAGAAACACATGTATTCGAAATCTATCACTGCAAGGACCTTAGACTCATCTAGACTTGATTATCACACATTATATTGCATTTTATTTCAAAATGCTAAATAATTTGAAAAAATGATGAAAATAACTTTGGCTTAATAAGGATCAGTACAGTTGAAAATTTAGTCGGGGTAGGTAATTGCTCGTAAGTCCAGTGGTTAAGGCGTCAACACGGTATGCTGGAGACGCGGGTTCGAGTCCCGCCCGAGACGAAGTTTTTTGCTTGTATTTGATTTATTTCCATCATTTGCTCCTAAGCTGTAATTGATCCATGATGGTTTTGTGTTCTTTGTTAACAGCTATAACCATCTTGGAGGAGGGAGGGCACTGGTGCGCTGAGATACAGACTTCTGCTTAGTTCAGGCACCAGTCTCCCACAATCTTGAATGTAAAATCCTATGTTTTAGTATAAGTTAGCGTGTAAGATTGTATTGGGAAAATAAACATTATTTAAATTAGCCAACGTGCATAAATAAACAACAAAAAATTATTTTCCAAATCTGTACCCCTAGTACGAGTTTTCATCGTCATCGAGCTCGATCAATCGTATCGTCTCCTCTCCATACATTGACTAGTAGCGCCCCTAGCGTCCAATAGCAGGAACTAATATTGGCAGTATGAGTCAATTCGAGGCCTCGATTTACGAAATCGTCTATCGTTGGCGCTCGAAAAGTGCATTTTGGCAGTACTGTTAATAAATGATGGAGTTATGAGGTAACAAACATCAACAGTCGAATTGAGAACCTTCTCCATTTTGCGAAGTTGGTTGGTAAAATTTTGGAATAATGATGTTGCCTTCTCTCAGATGGATCGAGCTAACGCAGTTACCAGCCAGTTATTGACTATAAGTGACGATGCAAGAACCACCGCGGAGTTGGACAAGCTCTACGTAACTTTACTTCTGAACAATATGACTTACTCGCCTTTGGGCATATGCACGCTGTGTCGCAGGTTTTTGATCAGGGTAAGAGGTTTGTCTGAAGTCATGCTAAAAACTATAGGAGTAAGTCTGAGATCACCAGAAAAATATTTCTTTCATACAAAAGGATGGACCATCAAGATGGACCGAAATATATGAAATAGATGTTGTGTTTGTAATTTTAGCATTTGTACATAACGAGCTTACTAAAGCCAGATTGGGGTGAAATCCTTCTTCCCAAATTTGGGGGTTTTTATGGTTATGGGGGAATAGTTGGGGGGATAATATTTGGAGGGAGAAATATCGTTTTTAGAAGCCGTCGGGGGATTTTTATTACCAAAACTGTAACCTGTAAAAATTCTACATTTTGTGGAACTTTTTTCTTTATAACCTGAATTTTGGAGGGAGTAAGGGCAAGATTTGATGGGAACGTGAGACGGCCATTTTGCAACACTGAGTTTTACGCCAATTTTTTGTGTCACCTAATATTTATCTATCTTTAATATCCGAGCAGCCCAGTGCAGACTAATATTCTTTATTAGTAAAAGTGCTTATCTCTATGTCCATAATCAAAATTTAGAGTAGAGATTCATTTCTACCCGCGCTTTCCTTCAATATTAAAATTCAGAACTTAGCCCTACTGAGAGTAGCCTTACTGATCAGACAGACGGGTTCCATCAGAAGCTTTTGTTCTTATTAAGTTGATTGACGTGTTGATGTCAGTTCATTGTAAGGAACATTTTGGATAGGAAAAACATAGGAAAAAGAATAACGCGTTCTCTACATTTTTTTCATTCTATTTCTCCTTTTATTGGGATATGCCTTTTTTATGAGGATATTCCTCTGACCTCAACACATTTTCGAAGAAACCCCCGGATCGGTTACCAATCGCTGTCGAAATTAGTGCTTAGTGATTAACTATAATTTCTACAATGTGTTTGATACGTACCATAACAAGCCGAAACCTATGTTAATATAGTCATATAAAAGTTATAGTTCTTGAAAATTTGAAATTGTAATATTAATTTTCTAATTCCCCATATATTTCTCCCCCTTCCCCTTTCCTCCTCCTTCCTTCTCTTCAGGGTACAACCCTTCACACACAGAGCAACATCACCTTGCTCGGAATGAACATTCACTGCGATCTGAACCCCAGAGACTACATCGAATCTGTCATAACTACTGCCTCACGGAAACTCGGTGTCCTGAACAAGGTGCGTATAGGTATTTTGCGCCGGACCAACTATGCTTGTTGTATAAAACTCAGGTTAGGACTTGCGTGGAATATTGCTGGTACCTTTGGGACGGCTCCGCTCAGTACCTGCTCGATGCTCTGGACAGATTGCAGCGTCGCGCTATTCGCATTATTGGCGATGTAGAGGTAACTAATACCCTCGAGCCTCTACAACTTCGTCGTGACATCGCCTCTCTTAGCGCCTCTTACCGAATGTTCCATGGGGAATGCTCTGAGGAGCTCTTTAACCTTATCCCTCCCTCTCCATTCCTTAACAGAAACACGCGTAAGGGCCTTCGGAGTCATCCGTACACTGTGTCCTCCTTTTCACACCGTACCAAGAAATTCCAAGATTCCTTCTTCTGTCGTTCATCCCACACTTGGAATTCTCTACCTGCGCACGTGTTTCCTCCTTCCTACAACATGGGTTCCTTCAAAAGAGGCGTGAAAAAGCATCTTTTGGGCCGGCAAGGGGCGGGCAGGTAGAATAGTGGATGTCGTCCCTACTCTATCTGTCAACTCATTTGGGCCTCTTTCACCGCTTAACATCAGGTCATTTGCCGGGTCATACATAAAAAAAATATTTTTATCACTGACCCAACTATTCGTATGGGGAATTAGAAATATAATTTTGCTATTTCGAATTTTTAATGACGCCGTAACTTTTATATGGTTGTGTTAACATGGGTAGGTTTCGGCTCGATAGGTATATACCAAATAAGTTGTAAAAATTTGTCAGATAAAATATTTTTGTAGATCGTAGGTGTTTACAGCTAGTCTTTAAAGATTCTTTATTGAACAGACAGACCTTCAAGACTTGATCGTAAGATGTTAAAAGGCTTGTGACCTCTTAAACATATTTTCTTGTCTGTTTAAATTCATTAGCACCCAACACTGCTGATGTGTGATACGACGCGCTAGATAAGTTTTATTTTTAATTCTAATCCTATTGAAGATCATCTTAAAGACTACGACTTTAAGATCTCTTCTTTTTCTATAGGACGCTCTTAATTCTAATGAAAGATTAACGAAATAATTTAAGTCTGTTATAAGATTCAAGGCATGCAGTATTTACTTTGTTTTTGTTTAGCTAGTTTAGTACAGTTAAAAGCTATCTATATTGAATAACATTATATTGTACTAAAGACTACAATTTCGGATGCAATGCAACGTAAGAAATAATACTAAAACTCGTCGTTTTCACATAGATAAGCAGTTTTTGATATCGAACACATATATAAAAAATAACCATTTATCACAAAAACAATGTCTGAGATGTAATAACGATTATTGTATGTACGATGTAATTATTCTCGGCTTTTTTTTTCATTTTTTTTTCACTTTATTCAGGTCAACAAACAGTGATACAGTACAATAATGTTTAAAACAGTTACACTTAATATAGTACTAAATGCATCACCAGCACCGTTAACCACAAATTACTTACAACAATTAACAAAGGGAAAAGTACTTAGTAGTAGGTAAAGCTTCTGTTTCTTAACACATAACAATGCTATTGAAAATATTCATATTACTTTTTTACAAGCATTTATTTACTTTCACCTGTCCGGTGTCTGTAATGAAATCTTGCAAGTTACATTTGACCCACTTCCCGGTCTCCGATTGAGCTGAAACCCTGCATGCATGCATATATGTATATCGCGTGACAATCAATATTATGATGATATAAAAGCTTGTATTTAAAAAAGTTTTTTTTTTATTAAATAATCTTACTTGTTTAATATGTAATGTTATCGGTTTGTGTTACAATTACAATTCAATGGTGTGCAATTCTTGTAGGACAGGCTTACTTTGCATAGTCGGTCACTTCCTCATTTCTCCTCTCATTGCTAAGGCAAAATTACGTACGCATTTTTCCGAACAGCCCCCCTTTACCATGATCGCTCAAAACAATAATAGAACCTCACTGAGAGCGAGATAGAGCAATACGCAGCAAGAGCGGTGTCTCTGTTTAATCTTGTTTTGACCTTGCTATATAAGCGATCATGGTAAGGTCCCAGGTGTAGCGTCAATATTTTATTATGTTACTTGTTGGTACTTTTAGATATACAGGCTTATTTTTTTATCACCTCGGAAAATTTAAGGGACGCTGCACGACACATCCATTATCATAATATTTAAAAAATTGAAATAAATAATTTAAAAAAAGGTCATGTTGTCATCTTGACAACAGCGCATGGTCACAGGCCTGTCTGCTAATTAGATTTGGAGGTCTTGGTATCCGGAAAGCAACAGATATTTCTCTTCCATCATTTCTGTCTTCAATACACTCTACATACAAATTGACAAACTCCATTATCCCATTACATATGAACAACCATAATATGCTCCTTATAGATGAAGCCATAAATTCATGGAAGTTTACTTTTAATGTAAACTTTCCTCAAAATCTAAATTCTCAGCGGCTGTGGGATGAACCACAATGTAAATCAATCTAGGCAACCTTATAGAAAATTCCCCTTCTGATATCGATCGAGCTCGTCTCATAGCGGTTTCCAAACATGGATCAAGTTTATGGCTCCATGCTCTTCCATCACCGAATATAGGTACTCTTTTGGACAAATTTACGCTAAATATCTGTATCGGTTTACGGTTAGGAATTAAAGTTTGCGAACCACATCGTTGCCCTTGCGGTGTATTAGTTGATCAGTTGGGTCACCATGTATACGTAGCGCTGGTCGCGTGTCCCGGCATGCAGCAATTAACGACATTATCCGGAATTGCACGTGACGATGGCAAGAGGCCTGATGGGATGTCGTTAATTGCTTGGAGTCGAGGTAGACCTTTGGTGTGGGATGCGACCTGTGTTGACACGCTGGTTGCGTCCTACATCACTTCTACTTCCCAACACGCAGGAGCTGCTGCGACCGCCGCTGAACGTTTCAAGCAGCGCAAGTACAAAACTCTAGGTCAGGGTTACGTATTTGTGCCGTTTGGAGTCGAAGCGCTAGGACCATGGGGGCCTGAAGCCAGTTTATTTTTCCGAGACCTGGAGACCCGCCTGATCGATGTATCGGGTGACCGGAGGGCTGGTGCATTCCTCGGTCAATGGTTAAGTTTAGCAATCCAACGAGGAAATGCCGCCAGCCTTCTGGGCACTCTTCCTAAGGACATTTGTTTCCTAAGGAATTTTTTATTTGTAACATATGTCATCAGAAGTCAATTAAATGTATTAATATTAGAATGTTAATGTTATATTGTAGTAAGTTTTGAAACAATGAAAAAAAATTTTTTTTTAAAATTTAATAAAATCTCTAACAATACTGCTCTCAACTAGTGCAGTATTTTTGGATATTTTAGAAAATTTATATAAAATTAAGAAGGTGAGTTATTTTTTCATTAATATTTAAATCATTCTGCTACTGTGTCGTAAAGCGTCCTTTAAATTTTCCTGGGTGATAAAAAAGTAACTCTGTATATCTAATAGATGTTAAAATTTGTTATATTTGTAAATGTAATGGGTGAATGAATAATATTGTTTTTTTATAGATGTTGGTGAGCATACTGACATGTCTGATCATCGTGGCGCAGTTTCATACGTTATAATCGATGTTAATATGCTTAAGACGTGAATAGTCATTATATGTACCACATACCTTTAAACTGAAAAAGAAACTTTATTATTTAAAAAAAACTAAAATTATTTCTGGTGAACAAAACTTACTATTCTTTAGATGAATATTTAAACGATAAAAGTATAAAGACAATAATTTATTAGACACAGGTTTACATAGAAAATGATAGAATATATAATATGAATCGGTCTAATTGCTTTGCTCTATCAGGGTCATAATTATGTTGACTCACTTACTGTTCTAACATCTAATTAAAATGTACATATATTGAATGCAATAAATAATTGAGTATTGTGTATGTACCTATAGTCAATATGAATAAAATCAATTCATATTCCATATTCCTTTATTGCTTTCATGTTGTTACTGTTGTGGACTTTTTGGAACCCTTTTATATTTTATATTTTTCTGTATTTTTTACGTCATATTTTTGATAGGTTTATGTTATTATTCTGTTTTGAGTTATTGTCTGTCTTGGTCTTGTATTCATAAAATATTATTATATTAAACCGCTCGACCTTATATTACCAGTGACCTTATATTTAATTATCGCTATCAGTTACATTTAGATGTTACATTTTTATAAGTACTTACAAACATGAACCCTGCAAGGGCACCGCAACATTGCTAGTGAGTTTATATTATTATAATATTAATTTACAATTAAAAACTTATACAATACAAGTTCTAAATAATGCCAGTATCACAGATGTCACAATTAGATATATCTAAAAAAAATGTCATGTCAATAAAAAATAATTAATTAAATTTAATTGTCAAATATGTACTTAATTAGTTATTTATTTACTCGAACATTAAGTTATTTTATTATTATGTTAGTTATTTTGTCCTAAGAATTCATTAAGGAATAAAAACAGTTTTTAAAATTAAAAAAATTAAGTTTGTATTAAAGGATGTCAATTTATTTTAATTTTTTATGTCAAGATCTAATTTATTAAAAATTTTAATAGCCATATGATATGAACTATTTTTTAACATATTTATTCTAAAAGGAGGTTGAAACAATTTATTTATATTTTTATTTCTCGTGTTAACATTGGGATTTAATATCTTTTTGGAAGAGGTGTGGGTTTTTGTAAACAAATAAACAGAGATCTTGAATAGGTATATAATTATGCTTGGTAGTGTAAGAACTTTCAACTTGATGAAATATGACCTTTTTTTTTACGAGGGGAATGCGTGACCGCACCGTACTCGCCGTTGGCTAGACGACGAGCGTGTGTGGGGCTCTCCCGGCAGAGTGCCAGGCCTACCCACTAAACCCCCCGGTGTTCTTCCTGCCCTTATGGACGCGCGTGGTAGGGTCCACACTGCGACTACCACTACCAACGCGCCCGGGCTAGCCCGACCTGGCTGGTCAGGCTATCGCCAAGGGGGGATTGCCCGAGAACACCAGGGCAATCCCCAGACGGAGGGCCTTACGGCGGCGTACACGGGGCCAACCGTGCACGCAGGCCTCCACGGCAGGGTCATTAGACGGGCATTGCTTGCGCGAATGCCCGCCTTCGCCTGCCTGTCCGTCTGCGGCGGATAGGAGCGGCTTGAGGATCATTTTCCCGCTCCCTCTCCGCGGCCTCCTGGTGGGAGATGACGTCCTCGCAGAAGGAGGCGACAGCCCCCCATTCCGCCTCGCCGCGAAACATGGCCACGACCATGCTCGGCAGCGAGAGGTCTCCGCCTCCCAGCGCAGCGTTGAGTTCGCTGCGCTGGCGTCGCCATGCCAAGCACACCAACAGAGTGTGCTCGGCAGTATCGTCGGGAGTGTCGCAGTGATGACACTGCAGCGTTTCCTCCCGACGCGCGACCCGATGCAGGTAGTGACCGAAACAACCATGTCCGGTCAATACCTGCACCATGCGGAACGAGAGACTGCCCTGCCGGCGCCCTACCCACTCCTCCAACACCGGACGTATCGCTTCGATCGTCCGGTGGCCGGCAGCTGGGAAGGCGAGTGCCTCACCCCATTGACGCAGAGCCTCCCTCTGCGCTTGGGTACGAACCCGCTCCACTTCCTCGGGAGCGGATCGTCCCCCCCGTTCTCTAGCGGCAACCCGATGTCGATACATCTCTGCATGTACGCGTGCATCGACATCCCACGGCGTTTGGCCCGCAAGAACGCAGGCTGCGCCGTGGCTGACCGTGCGATAAGCTCGCACGGCCTGGGTTGCTATGACCCTCTGCGGCCGTCGCAAGAGGGCCACCGTTCGAGGGGAGAGGCACTCCGCCCATACCGGGGCTCCGTAAAGTGCCATCGACCTTATCACCCCGTGATACAGTCGACGGCACGCCGATCCTGGCCCTCCTACATTAGGGAGGACCCGTCCGAGTGCGGCTGCGGCGGCACATAGCCGTGGAGTGAGGAGCTTGAAGTGCTTCTCAAAACTCCATCGGGGATCCAAAACCAGGCCGAGGTACTTAAGGTGTGCCTCGACCGGTATGCGGACCCCCTCCACTCGGACTCGGAGCCCCGGTGGGATCCTGCGACGAGAGGCGTGGAACATCATGGCCCTCGTTTTATCGAGGGCGACGTCCAGGCCTAGGAGGCGGATGCGTCGAACGACAAGTGAAGCGCCGACCGACGCAAGGTGGGCCGCCTCCTCCCCCGTTTTTGCTCTCGCCGCGACAAGCGTGTCGTCGGCGAAGCAGACGACCTCCATTCGTGGAAGGAGATCGCCTCGCAGGACCCAGATGTACCCTAGGTTCCATAGTAGAGGACCTAGTATGGAACCCTGGGGCACACCTGCCGCCATTGCCCACGTATGGACGCAACCGTCCGGCCCCTCGTAGAGGATAGACCTGCCTTGCAGATAGTCCTCCTGATGAAATATGGCCTACAGTTTTGTGAGTTATCTATGTTTGCTAGAATTCTGATGCATTTTTTCTGCTATATAAATAGTTCATGCCAATTATAAGTTTTAATATGCATGCAATTGAAATGCCTGCACCAGAATATCTTACTTTCTGTGATTTCAGTTTATTAGGGATTTACTTTATCATTTGGGGTTTTAAACGTAAATAAATTCAAATAAAAACGGTAAATGCAGAAATCGGTATATTAAATGTGGAACAATTCAGTCTAGTGTTAAGTTAAGTTAAGTAAACAAAAAAAAAGATATATTAATAATTATATAGCATTTATTAGTTTTTGAGAAACTAACATAAATTAAGTACCTACAATAATTGTGTGAAATATAATACTTTATGCAAGTATACTTTTTGTCTTTTATTTTGTGTTAGTGGAAATAAAGGAATGTGACGTAAGGATCAAAATAAAAAGATTCAGTGATTAAAGTTACCTTAATCTCCTAGCTTGAAAAAGGGATGATGAAAGGAATGATGATAATCTACATAAATAAAAATGGATCGCCAAATGTGTTACTAAGGGCAAACCTTGAGAACGGGTGGACTGATTCGGCAAATTTTTGAAGGTTGTTATGGTGAGAAAAAACATAAAAATTGCGTGGAAATAGTAAAAAGAATACTTTTCTTTTTCCTATACAAATCACAAATTAAATAACTTTTGACAGAACGAAGTCTGTCCAAGCAGCTAGTGAAAAATATTAATCTTCTGGTTTAAGAGGAAACACTAAGTCCGATTGCCGATTGATTGATTGTCCGATGCAATTTTAAAATAGGTATTTAACTAGGGCTTCCAGTCAGAGATTCCGGAATCTCGAAATTCCGGAATCACGAATTATTTTCACCAAGATTTCAGTTCCGATTAATTTCGTAAATCCGGTCTTAACTAATTATTGTCTATTTTCTATTATTTCTATAGTAAAAGTAATAAAAAAATACGAGAAAGAAACGCCTATTTCTGGAACTAGTTCCGGAATTCCGATATTATACAAAAAAACTCGCAGTTCCGGAATTACTAGTTTCGGAACTACCGACCTTCAGAGAATGCATGCCCTAACAGGTACCTGCAAATCGTATTATTGTCGCGCTGTGGCCCTGACAACCGAGCAGAGCGCGATCGAGACAACTGCAGCTCGGACAAAAGAAACCTACGAGGAGAACACAATTTAGATATTAGCATGGGATACGGCTCAATACCCGTCTTTGTTGGCCAAATCCAGCAGTAAATATTTTATAGTTGAGATGATTATGTACCCAATGTTGCCTTCTGGGAATAGTGCTTTTAGTCCCCCATTGCTCGTAAAATATTTTCCTGTGCGTGATACTACATATCCAGTTATCTCTACTGAAGTAGGATTTTAAAATGAACATAGAGGGCTTCCATATTTCCTAGTCGTACCCTAATTGGGTATGACATGAATTTTGGAAGCTTTAATTAGAAGTTGCCGACGACTGTGTTTACTTGGGAGAAATAATCCAATGCGCTAGGCTAATCCGACTTGACTAGACAACGTTTAAAAAATAACGCAGCATACTCTCGACCAATCTACCACAATGCCTAGACACGAAAGTCTTTGCCCGTGATGACCTAAGAAACCAAGACGTGGCTGTGAATAATGAGCCACATAGCAACGTTCAGTCACCCAAGGAGCAAAGAAGCGATTAGAGTTTCTGTAAGCGATCAAGTAACCAGATGTAAACCAGAAATGAAATAATCATAGAACCGAAGTCACCGACCTAGCAAAAAAAATTGCGAATCTTAAGTGGCTGTTGCTAGGGTAAATCGCCCACAATCGGGGAATGGCTAACGCCGATCCCGATTGTGTCTCTACGGAGGTAGAAGTATCTGGAGGGTTTTTAGCAGGTATTGGGTCTTCTACCCGAGTCCGGCATATCCTTGGGGTGGCCTAGTCAGTTCAAGTCCCTTGTTGAATACCGTAAATGTATCTTCCCTCCTAAAAAAAAAAGGGTAAATCGCCAGAAAGATCGACGAAGGGAGTCGGGAAGATCGCGGGATGCGAGCAGTTGTGAATCTGTTTATAGATACATACTTGAGGGGGGTGCGATGTCAGAACACCTCCTCGTGGTGCACCCTGGGCAACCCGGCAGATTTTCTGCCGCGGGCTAAAAGTCTGATGACAGCTGCCCCGTGGAGGGGGCGTGGTGTGGCCGGGTTTAACCCGGCGGGCCACTTCACGTGGCCATGTGGGGCGTCACCTCCCCTTCTTTTTGAAGATGGGGTTGTGTGTCGCCTGGGGACCCGCTCGCGGGTCATGGTGCGTTGCGCCTTGTGCCGTTGCCCCTTTAGTCGGGTTGGTGCGGGACCTTGTTGAACTTCGGCATGTCGTTTTTCCGAGGCTGGGAGACTCGTCGAGCTCCGGCGTGTCGTTGTTCCAAGGACTGAGGCTGATCCGATCACCGTGTGGCACACTTGTGCGGCCTCTATGAGGGGGGCGTGGGATGGCCGAGTGCTACTCAGCGGGCCACCTCGTGTTGCCACCGTGGCCGCTTTTTGTGGTGGGTCGGCGCTTTGGCGCCGCTGAGCTTCGGCTCGTGTGCGCGGCGGTGGATCCAGTGGGGTCTGCCGTCGGGCAAGCCCGTTACCCCGCACTGAGCGGGGCCGGGGGCCTGGTGCATTGAGCGTCGGGCCGCGTGGAGGAAAACCACAGTAAAAAATTACCACCCGGAGTATGCCCCGGGAACTCCTCTCCATCTCCATCTTGGAGAGGGCGTGAGGGGCCCGCCATTGGTGGGCAGGTGCCGCGGACGGGGTTACGGTCGGTCCGTAAGGGTTCGTGGCTGCGCCAGGCGCCAAAGAGGGCATATCGAGGGGTTTAGTGGGTAGTCGCTCGCTGCGGAGTTCCACACACCCTTGCCCCTGCGGAGGCTTAGACGGTGCGCAAACGCATTCCCCTCGTAAAAAAAAGATACATACTTGAGGAAAGCTTTTGTTTGACAGAAGAGTTCTCTGTCTGAAATAATGATATTAAAGTTAAAGTTCTTCAACTGTACTAGAAACCCAAGGAATGAGGAACCCAAGGAAATCCCCAGAAGGAATACATATATTCCTTCTGGGGAAAATATTTTAAGTAAGTACAGTAGATTAATTGAAAGAGAAATTGCTATCGCCAGCAGCTGATGTGTCTTGAATGTGGGATGATAATTATACCTAGTTGTCATTTTCTCCTAACGTTGTAATTTGTTTACAATAGTATATAATTAATGACTCTTAATCAAACGAGTCTTCACAGAATGCCCTTACAATAACGATTAATGTTATTTTCAAGGTATTTTCAATATTTGTTCCCGAACCATTACGACCGTTATAGGACTTAGTAATCGCTTCTGATAACATCTGTTTTAAGTGGTCAAAGCTTTGTTTGTCTCGGGTATCTACGGTATTTATATCATTGGGATTTATGTTTTTGTTATCTTTTACAGTACAATCGTAATGCAAGGCACATATAAATCTTTTAAAAAACATGGTAAGAAGTATTTGAGTATTTTATTTTTTATTTCCATATAAAGGCGCAGTGGACGTAAAATTTTTCAGAAAATTGAGAATTACATCTAATCACGATCATTTTAGGAGTTAAAGGTTCGAGAATACTCAAAAGAGACGTCTGGCGTGAGGAAACGGAGATATCAGCGGACTGGGTGATGTTACTAATGCTCCGACTGTCTAGACTGTTAGGAGTGGCACCTCTACACGTTGAGAGGATGCAGAGTACAATCCGAGTATCGGAGCTGTCTACTACGTTACATATATTGGATTCATTCCGTATTTCCTTGTTTAGTGAGTTATTATAACACCACACGAAGTTTTTGAATACACGACGTTTTTTTTCTTTGTTGACGCAGTAGAAAATAATGACGTTGTTGTCCATAATGCTTAATTTGAAGTATTGTACGCAAACGTTCTGCATCATCATTTATATAAAAGCAAAACTAAGTTTATCGCTGGACCCACTCGCTCCTTCAGCCCTGGAAACAGCTAGTGGCGAAGTAACCAATGTATTAACAAGTATCGAGGAGAGCAGAGGATGATCAGAGCTTAGTGTAGCACACGGCTCACGTCTTTAGAAGAAATAATTGCCTTGTCAAGCCATCACATTCGCCGCTAGCTGTGGTTTGTTTTTAAACGATGAACTTTAACCTGCGCGCATGCCTCAATATGCGCAATCAATTCGCACCGTGTGTAACAAACACAATCATCCTCATGCGTCGCGAAATTTCAGGATTTGTTCATAAAGTTAGTTCACGCATCACTTCCGCGCTTAATTTCTCTGTTCAAATTCAATTTTAGATATAATATCCATAGCTGCTATCGTATATCTCCACGAGAGAGGTGGCTTGAATATGGACAAGTCTTTTATATCGGTGCTGACTGCGGGGGGGCTGTTCACGGTGTTGATAATGACGTCATGTATATGCGTCTACGGGGCCAGTGAGAGAATGAAGACCATGATGTACTGCATGAATGCGATTCAGAAGGTAATGTAAATGCATCTCATCAACACAATAATAACTTAAATCGCTTAGATCAGGTGGGTGACTCATATGATAGTGATATTGAAAATGGTATATTTCATAATGTAAGCAGACATTTTTGCCACCGACGTAAAAACACTAACGTTGGTAACCAAGAAGACAATACAATATCAGCAAATAATAATAATAATAATAATAATAATAAAACATCTTTATTCAGAAAATCTAAGACACATACATAATTTATATCCTGCCAAACTGCGGAGCAGTTTGTTGGCGGGAAAAAGCAAAAAACAGTCGCTCTATAACTAGACAAGTATTAGATTTTCACAACATTTTCAACAGATAAGCCTCACCGGCTCTCTTACTCAATATGATCTAACATGAATTGTTTAATTTTATTTTTGTACATATTCATAGACACATTTTCCTCTCTGATTTCACTTGACATACTGTTTAGTAGCTTAGGTATCATATACGCTTTGGTTCGTTTACCATAGTAATTGCATTTACTAGGTACGGAATATTTTTCAGTTAGTGCACTTCTCGTGTTGTAGTTATTAGTAATTTTTTGTTTAAAGTCACATTTTCTATACTCTTCTAGTAGCAGTAAAAGCGACACTCTCTGACGTACCGGCAGTATTTTACAAATTTTAAATAGCTTTTCATATTCTTTTTTGCAGCTGTGTTTTGTATTTTTGTCAACTAATATTTTTAAAAATCTAATTTGAATATGTTCTAATTTATATATGTAAGTTCTAAATGTTCTTCCATAACTGCTTAGTCCATAAGACAGTATCGATTCCACTAAAGCAAAGTATACTGAGTATAAGGTAGCTCTGTTTACACAAAAGCTTAAGTGGTAAAAGTTATCTAAAGCTAGTCTTAACTTGTCATTAACATTATTAGTATGTAATTTCTATGAAAAATTTGTATCTACAGTAAGCCCTAAATATTTATAACTCTGCACCACTTCCAACCTTTTACAAGTACAATTGGTTTCTATGTCATGTAAACATTTATAGCTATGTCCTATAATAACTGGTTGTCTACCTATAGCTCTATTGTAAGGAGAGTAAATACGCATACACTTTGTCTTATCTATATTTATAATGATCCCGTTATCATGTGCCCATTTAGTTATATGGTCCAAGTCTTTTTGGATTTTTTGTTCTATAATACTTATATCCCTATCAGCATAATATAAACATGTGTCATCCGCATACATAAGTATATTACAATTTTTTACAACTTGACACATACTATTTACATGCATGGCATATCCAACCGGTCCAAACACAGATCCAGTTGGAACTCCGTAAATTATATTAGCATCGTTCCCTGCCGTTCCGGCTACCACGGTCCTCAGGGTTCGACCTTGAAGGTAGCAACTTAACCACTGGTTAATTGGTCCACGAATGCCACACTCAGTCATCGCCTGAAGCAGCCGGCGGTGGTCCAATGTATCAAAAGCTTTTTTGAAATCAATGTAGACCACCACCAGCTGGCACCGGCGGTCGAGTGCAGCATTCACGCTGTCCGTGAAGCGTGCCAGGGCTGTAGCCGTGCTGCGATTCCGCCTAAATCCGTGCTGGGTGTCGGTTAATATGCAATGCGTTTCCAGGAATGTACTTATTTGCCCTATAATGAATTTTTCAACAATTTTATTTTTAACAGATAGTAAAGCAATCGGCCTATAATTTGTGTGGTCGTAATGACTGCCCTGCTTATAAATGGGTCTAATTAAAGCTTTTTTTAATAGCGATGGATATTTGCCTTGCTGGATACATAAATTCACAAAGTTTGCTAAAATAGGACTAATTCTTTCATTGATATATTTTAAGTCTTTGACCCTTATTCTATCACAACCAGGAGCTTTGTCAACACTCAGCCGATTTATAATTTTATATATATCACTTGCATAAATGCACAAATGCCGCCTGGATTTGCACAGTAAGTTAATATAAGTTAATGATTAATCAGTAAGTTATTGATCAAACTTATCATAATGAGATTAAGCGAGTTAAGCTAGAGAGTAATGAATGTTTAGAAACATAATACGAGTACTACGAATAAATATGTACTTCGGTGAAAAGTTTTTCAAGTAAATGAATAGATAGAAAGAAATCGAATTGATAAATAGGTCAATTAAAACAGTGGCAAACGCGATTTCGTCGAATTAAAAAGATGGAACAAAAATTGTCGCAAAGGTTTGAAAAGGATGAAATTTGGTCAAAAATGGACTGGTTGGCCATATTCGGGGGGAGAGTTTAGTACGTTCAGAAATGGATCTAAAGAACTCATAAAGAACTAGATCCACAACTTCCCGACTCCCGACTTACGGACAAACCACTTAGCCAGTAAGATGTAGTCGGTCTTTTCCTCCTCATGTCATTCGTATCACTAGGACTAATAACTAATAAGGGTTGAAGTGATAATGATAACAGTATTTCAACTTTTACGATTTAAAATCTGTTCACCATTTTCTATTTAAGTAATTAATAAAATCGTTTTATTTCAGATTAAAAATGAATGTTTGATTGAATTGACCAAGACTGTGGGTTCTAAGCGCGCGACATTTTTGCTGACGACTTCTTGTGTCCTTTTCATGTTTATAAATAATCTGTTTTACGTCACAATTACACGCTCCGATTTTAACAGTTGTAAGTAGATGTATTTATAACAGACAATTTTTTTCCAGGCTGTGTTTTATCTCTACACGTCTACATCGCCAATGATGTGTGTTGCGCGCCACTGCAACCTATCCAAAGCATTGAGCAAGTAGGTATTTGGCGGAGCCATTCCAGAGGTTCGAGTACCATTCTACACAAGATCGATCTTGCGTTTTGTACACATTGATATACTACCAAACGCAAATAGAGCGCTTCATACAAAAACGCGCTTTAAATCTGTCACCTAATCGACTATACATTTGTACTAGCTGATATATACTTGAATATGCACCCCCGAATGAAAATTACCACAAAGAAGTACCGTTTCTATCGAATTCAACCTTATTCCGCATTATTACGGCAACTATTTAAAGAACAACATTGGGAAGTTACATCATTTCATACCTAGCCACAGATCAAACGACGTTTTAGTAATTGCTACAAGAAAATATTAACTTTATACTCTCAAACATAATGCTTGAAATTGCTTATCGCGTTGTCGCTCCAACGCATGAATGAGATAACACATCGTGATACGACGCCCGTGCGAGCGAGACAATTGTGATGTACTAACACTGACGCGAAGCGACATATTTGTGATTAAAATAATTGTTTTTGATTCGTTTTTACGTATGAATCGAATATTTGAATACATGATAAGATGTGTAATGAGTTTACTCACGCAAAATATGAAATCCCGTCTTTTTTCTGCAGTTTCTGGCTATTGTTACCACAACTTTTGAATGCGCACTTCGGCATGTTTACGTGCCGACAGCTAATTACTCACTATGGAAAGGAACTGCACGAGTCGCGATTGAGCAGTTCTTCACCGGCCCACTTTTCGATCGTTCATGCATTATCTACGTTTGGTAGTAAATCAATGTTTGTACAGCACAGTTGTTCAGCCGAATAGCCGCACCTTGCTCAGTTCACCGAGTTGAAAAGCCCATGCTCAGCAGTGGATTAAGTTGGGCTGATGATGATGATGATAAAAAATTGCTCAATACACCGATTTTAGGAAAAGCCTATAGTATGCTCAGCAGTGGATTAAGCTAGGCTAATGATGATGATTAAAAAACAAAATTATTATGTTTTGTTGAATGTTTGATTTCTTTAGATTTTTTTACATACGACAGGAAAGCTCTTGGTCCTCTTCTTTGATGGTAAGTAACGATAAGGCCGAAGGTGGAAGCGAGCTTCACCTGGACTCCTCAACAGCTGAGGAACTGGCTATCTTACCTCTAATTGTCAGAACACAACAATGCTATTATCAATGTTACTATGGCGACAAACTTAAGGAAGACGGTGGCAGCTAGCCAGGCAGGCTCAGCAGCCCTACCACCAACCAAACCGAGCAGGTAAATTTTTAACCACTGAGAATCGAACCCTGGACCTCCCGGTCAACACCTGTTGGTCACAAACACTAGAGCATTGAGGCGGTTAAAATTTTTCATATAAAACTGCAATAAGCCAATTATGTTTCCAAACAATAAATATTGTTATTGCTCACTAGCTTTTCACTCGCAGCTTCGCCTACGTTATCTAAGTTTTTCCCGTGAGAATTCAATATTCTATAGCCTATGTTACTCAGTAATATTGTAGCATTCTACTAGTGACAGAATTTTTCAAATCGGTCCAGTAGTTTCGGAGCCTATTTAATACAAACATACAAAAACACAAATCTTTCCTCTTTATAATTATTAGTATATATTACAGAGAATATGCTTTATTACCTACCTTTCTATTTTGTATTTTTACAGATATAATGATGCAGTTGATTTTGAGTTCAGTTTGCAATGCGTTCCTCATAATATTCATGACGATCCAACAGTTCCTGTTCATGTTACAGGAGATACTGAGCCTGCTGAAGGGACTCAATGCTGTTTTACTTCGGACTTGTCAGGATATTGACTCAAGTGAGTTAAAATCAAAATGAATGATATCGGGGAAGGCTATTGTCGAAGAAAAAAATCTAACACGATCGCCTTAAAATACTAATTATCGCACCGCAGCACAATCAAGGAGCAGTTATTCAATGTAACTGGTCTAGTACCGAGTAAATGGAACAGATTTTAAGTATTTGATATAGGTACAGGCCGCGGCACATACGTTGAAGAGCTGTTGGGCACAAACAGCTCTTAAACTCATGTGCGTTCCGCACTTAGTTAAAGACCCAAAAAGATGTCATCGAGGTAGTTTTAGTAATAGGAATTTCAATTTAACAGGCAAACATTCACATAATATTCATTTTTACGATTGCGCCTGCGCAGACGGCAGTCATTTTTGTTCATCTTACGTGCTGCGATTTGTATCCATTTCTTAAATCTAGACCATTTAGCCCAACTGAATCCCTGGAATTTACGCCAGATTTTGTAGAACATTAACACCCAGTTTCTGAAAGGCTGTTCAGCGATAAAATTAACTAACAAGCTGTCAATCTAATGCTAACTATGAATTGAGTTGCTGAAAGCTAAATCAACTTATCTCTGTGTTAGGCTCCTTTCATAGCGCTGCGTGTCGCCGGTCGCGTGCGGCGCGGCCGGTCGAGTTGCCTTTCATAGCGTTGCGTGCGCAGTCGACCGGGGTGGACGTGTACAGTCATGGACACAATTAATAATAAAAGACTAATTTGGTCTCTTTACTATATTAGCAAAACATTTTTCAATTATTTTGGGATGACAAAAAAACGTTTGACGAACTGCTTTTTAAAATTGAAAATAATATAACGCATACCAGTTTATACCGAATAGCTATATCCCCTGCAGAACGCTTGGCAGTCACATTGAGTTAAGTTCATTGATTCACTACCAAACGTTTGGTAGTAAATGAATGGGTAAGTTCTATAACCTTCATTAACTTTCACTAATTCCTAAACTTGGGTCATTAGCTTAAAAAATATTTTTGAACAATAAAAAACAATATTATTTTAATAAGACTTTATTCACAAGTGTTTAAATTCATTACATATAACCAAGTGTATTGAAAAAAGTACACAGAAAACAGCCAGAGCTTGAGGGGTCGTTGCTGCGATTCGTATGGCTTGTGCGGGCTTCCGTCGACCCAGTGCCAGGTTGACTGCGTTGACCCTCCGCCCAGGAAGACCCGAAGAAACGGCTGTTCCGCTGGCCGCCCGTGGTATAGTACAGGGGCCCAAGCGGACCTCACCAGTCCGTGAGGCTGCCCCACCATGCCACGCATAATCTCGGGGTGGTCCGTCGTGCCGGTTGGTGACCGGTCGGTGGGTCTCGGCGGCCATTTCCGGGGGGGTTCGGGGGCCCTTCCGTGCGGAGGGTCAGCGCAAATCAGCTGTCGGCTGTTCCCTGGCGAAACAGGCCTATACACATTAACTATGCGAAACGCAGCAAGGACACCTCAGTTTCACGCCTCTCACTCCAATAATTATGGCAGCGCAAAATATTAAGACTGGTCGTACAGCGGTGCATTATCCCACCAAAACACCATTATTCGAGGTGGGGCTCGCTAACATCCGCGGGCTCCATTCTAACCTCTTAGCTGTCCACCACCATCTCGAGACAGCCCGTCCAGCAATGCTGTTTTTGACGGAGACGCAAATTATCTGCCCGGCCGATACAGGCTACCTTAATTACCCCGGCTACGCTCTTGAGGAGTCCTTCAAGGCGAAGGCTGGTGTTTGTTTGTTCGTCCGGGTGGACGTTTGCTGTCGTCGCCTGCGCTGTTTGGAGGAACCTTCCTTTTCCATCCTTGCAGTACACGTCGATTTTGGCACTCATTGCCGTGTCTACGTCTGCGTCTACCGTTCCCATCGTAGTGACTTGTAGACAACTCGACTATTTGAACATCTAAGTCGGGTGGCAGATGACGCGCAGGAGCGATTTCCTTCCGCCGAGCTGGTGTTTTTAGGGGACTTCAATGCTCACCACGAGTTGTGGTTAAGTTCCTCTAAAACTGACCATGCGGGTAGGACTGCCCACGCATTCGCTCTCACGCACGACCTGACACAATTGGTCACCCAGCACACCAGGGTACCAGATATTATCGGTCAAGCGCCCTCTTTATTGGACCTTCTGTTGACAAATCGCCCTGACGGATATCAGGTGGTGGTTCGAGCTCCACTAAGATCTTCGGATCACTGCCTGGTATCCGTCTCAGTGCCTCAGGCGTCGCCACCGTTGCCTGTGGTTGCAGCACGCCGTCTGTGGCACTATGCGTCAACAGATTGGGACGGTATGCGGGTTTATTACGCATCTGTTCCTTGGTGGCAGCGCTGTTTCAATAGGATGGATCCGGACTCCTGCGCTACCTCTGTTGCTGACGAGATCATACTAGGAATGGAATATTATATTCCGCATTCCAATCTCGTCAGTAGAGGCAGACGTAACCTCTGGTTCAATCGCGAGTGTGCGCCTCTGCTGTTGAAAACAAACAGCTGGCTTACCGCGCTTGGATCAGAGGCCGAGCATCTAAGGATCCCAATACAAGCCTACTGAAAACAGCCTACAATAATGCCACCAAGTTGTGTAAGAGGGCTTACATTAGAGCGGATGCTCAGCGCATTGCACAAGTGGGCCAGGAACTGCTATCGCACCCTACGGGTAGCCGTTCTTTTTGGCGCCTGGCCAAAGCTGTGCAATCAAACTTCTGCCAACCCTCGCTGCCACCGCTGAGACATGCCGATGGCTCACTTGCTCATCAGTCGCAGGAGAAATCCGAACTCTTTGCGGCTCATTCCCGTGTCGATGACTGTGGTACACAACCTCTGAAACTGTCCCATTGTGGCAGCACCATGCCCGAAATCCGTATCAGACAGCGTGATGTGCGGGCGGAGCTCCAGTCGATCGATACTCGAAAAGCAAGTGGACCAGACGGCATTCCTGCGATTGTTCTTAAGAAGTGTGCAGCGGAGTTGACTCCGGTCCTTACGCGTATATACCGTCTGTCGTTCTCTGCTGGTTGTGTGCCGAAATCTTGGAAAGAGGCCAATGTCCAGCCGGTTCCCAAAAAGGGAGATCGTTCTGATCCGGCTAACTATCGTCTTATAGCCGTCACTTCCATTTTGTGTAAAATCATGGAGAGGATCCTTAATACCCAGCTGATAAGTTACCTGGAAGGTCACTCGTTACTTAATGACCGACAGTATGGGTTTCGTCCTAAACGGTCAACAGGTGACCTTCTAGCGTTCCTTTTGCACAAATGGGGTGAATCTATCGATAAGCGCGGCGAATCGGTGGCTATTAGTTTCGACATCGCCAAAGCTTTTGATAGAGTCTGGCACAAGGCTCTTCTTTCCAAGCTTCCGGCATACGGATTACCCGCGCAGTTCTGTACGTGGATTGCCAGCTTCCTCCACGAGCGTAGAATTCGCGTTGTCGTTGAGGCTGCGCTTCGCGGTTCGTGGCAGTGAACGCTGGTGTTCCGCAAGGCTCCGTTCTATCCCCCACATTGTTTCTTCTGCATATCAATGATATGCTTTCCTTGGGAGCTATACATTGCTATGCAGACGACAGTACAGTGCATGGGGGATATCACGGAAGCTCAGGGGCTGCTCGTGGTGATATTGGTAGGGAAAGGCAGAATCTTATCATTGAGCTCAACAGGACGCTGGACCTCGTTTCCGAATGGGGCTCCAACAATCTTGTTGAGTTCAATGCTAAGAAAACACAGGTGTGCGCGTTCTCGGCGAAAAGGTCACCTTTCCTCCCCCTTCCTTCTCTTCAGGGCACAACCCTTCACACAGAGAGCAACATCACCTTGCTCGGTATGAACATTCGCTGCGATCTGAACCCCAGAGACTACATCGAATCCGTCATAACTACTGCCTCACGGAAACTCGGTGTCCTGAACAAGGTGCGTAGGTATTTTGCGCCGGACCAACTATGCTTGTTGTATAAAACTCAGGTTAGGTCTTGCGTGGAATATTGCTCGCACCTTTGGGACGGCTCCGCTCAGTACCTCCTCGATGCTCTGGACAGATTGCAGCGTCGCGCTATTCGCATAATTGGCGATGTAGAGGCAACTAACACCCTCGAGCCTCTACAACTTCGTCGTGACATCGCCTCTCTTAGCGCCTTTTATCGAATGCTCCATGGGGAATGCTCTGAGGAGCTCTTTAACCTTATCCCTCCCTCTCCATTCCTTAACAGAAACACGCTTAATGGCCTTCGGAGTCATCCGTACACTGTGTCCTCCTTTTCACACCGTACCAAGAAATTCCAAGATTCCTTCTTCTGTCGTTCATCCCACACTTGGAATTCTCTACCTGCGCACGTGTTTCCTCCATCCTACAACATGGCTTCCTTCAAAAGAGGCGTGAAAAAGCATCTTTTGGGCTGGCAAGGGGCGGGCAGGTAGGAGAGTGGATGTCGTCCCTACTCTATCTGTCAACTCATTTGGGCCTCTTTCACCGCTTAACATCAGGCGGGAGAAGGTCATTTGCCGGGCCTTCCATAAAAAAAAAAGAAAAAAAAACAACATTTGCTGGATCAGCTAATCGTAACATAGTATATATTAGTAAAAACAAATTAATAAGCTTTTATTATTGCATTGTCACGCAATATACTTATGCATGCAAAATTTCAGCTTAATCGGAAACCGGGAAGTGGGTCAAATTTAGCTTGCAAGATTTAACTACAGACACGAGACAGGTGAAAGTAAATAAAAGCTTGTAAAAATGAAGTCGCTTCCGCTGTTCAGTCGTCAACATTTTTAAATAACTTTTTCATTATTTCCACCCAGCAACTTTGTTTTTTATTTCTGTATTTATACAGTGAACTTCGTAAATCCCAAATAGCAGGCCTTTGTTAAACCTCTCTTATCAATAATTCCGTATCAATTGTCGCCATGATTGTACAAACGCACACGTCGCGCACGCCCAACTCTGAAAGCTCACACGCCGATACAGCCGACCCGTGCGTTGATCGTCGCACGCAGTGCGCGCGGGCCCGCGCCGGTCAGTGCGTGTCGCAACACGCGACCGGCGCGCGCAGCACTGTGAAAATCACTTAGGGCTACATACAAATTCCGCCGGTCGCGTGCGCACGCATCCGGCGATACGCAGCGCTGTGAAAGGGACCTTAGTTGACACAGCTGTCAAATTTATTGCAAAATTATTAAGGAAAGACCCATTTTGGGTTTCCAAAATACATATGAATAAAACAAAATATAAGATTTCAGGAATGTGACCATGTCATAAAATATTTTTCACGAGAAATCAAATTTTTAGAGATAAGTAAATTTTGGCCAATAAAAACCAACGTGTGGCGTATTCCTACATTTTGTGTATATAAACTTTTTATACCAATTGTAAATACAAACTTTACCGTTGTCACTATATTTAGTTTTGGACATGTACGGTTGCTATGGTTACGATTATAACAAGCCAGAGATTTTACACATTACGATGTATTAGCGCATAAGAATTATAATTTTGTAACATATTGTAATTACACCAAGTTGTGCCTCCCCGTCAGAGTTTTATTTTCAATTCACGTCATGCAGTAAAAAGGGGCATGTCCCCAAAGTGGGGACCCCGACGTGATCTAGTCAGCAAACGTGACGAAAAAATAGCTAGTTGACTAATAGAGCGCTGCAAACTCACGGCATTGGAAGTCCGGTTTTCTCCGTGTGCATCTTCCTATGGGATCGCTGAATCAAATTCAAGACCGACTGTTTTGGACCTGAATTCGTCAACGGAATCAACTTATTCGCAAAGCCTGGTCGTCGTAAGGGCGTTGAAGACTCGTTGGAGATTTCACGCAAGTACCTACCTATTTCTTATGGACATTGGCGTATGCTGCGTATTCCGTGGTGCGAATATAATTTCAATCCTATCACAAGCTTATTTGGTGTGGGAGATTTCATGGCGTACATTACACAGTTCTCAAGACTTTTATGTACTTATTGCTCTTGTTTTTGTATCTATTGTATGTACATATTTTGTGTCCTGCTTGTAAATATTATAATACTTCTTTTTATAATTTAAGCTATACTATTGCATTAGAGATGCACAAATTATTTGGTATTATTTCATTAGATGAGACGTTCGTTTCATTTTTGAATTTGTAATATTAATGTCGTTTGAATTTTCTCGATTTGTTTTAACTTCGTTCTTCGGTGAGGTCAAGGAACTGAAAAGTCATACAGCCAGGAATAAAAAAAAAAATTCACATTTTTAGAATAAGTTTTGAAAATTGTATATTTGTATTAAGTATTTGTGAAATAGCTTTATCCTATACATTATTAATTTCTGTTTGATGGTTATGGTTATCTTACTCCCAGTCCGCGGTGTAGGTTTTCTTTTTCACCGGCTAGTAGATTGAGCTGTCAGGGTGCCAACACACACTTCTCGATCGTTTTAGAGTTTTTATTTTATTATTTATTTATTATTTTTCGTACAACATATTGAGGATGTACGGAAGGCGGACTTAATGCCAATGGCATTCACTACCAGTCAACCGGCATGGTGTGAGAGAATGAGTAGACGGTGTACGAATTAAACTTACTAACACAAATAAAATAGGTATACATAATAATAATTCTACATAAAGATTTCTTTTATATATAATTAAGATATAAATACATACATAAATAACAACATAAATATAGATTTAATATTATATAGATATAATAAAAATAATACTATAAATATATATAAATACTGATATTCTATCGAACTAAACAACAGATTCTGGGAGAGTTTTAATAGTTTTTTTGCTAATTTCTGCTAAATTCTGCATATAATTATTGTCAAATAATTGCAAGTAAAAGTAATACAGTGAAATACCTACGTAATATTCATTGATAGTTTGTGTGCAAAAAGTGTCCTCGTACGGTTAGCTGTTGTATCAATGGCACCTAATCTGATTTGTGCTGGATGTCGAAAGGCGATTGGAAATAAAAAAAACATAAAATGTAATCTCTGCGAACAGTCTTTTGACGTTCTCTGTGCGGGTGTCTCCGAGTCACGCCTGAGTGGTGTGCGCAGTACGTGGAAGTGCCCTTTGTTTAAGAGTGCTGAGCCGAAGCTTGATAACAAAAATACACCAGTACGAGGAGATGACAATATCACTACTCGTAAAGAGATCCGTTCATATCGGTTGAGTCCAGATGAGTCAGCGTACGACGTAGATATGCCCTGTACTGAAAGCGGTAATCCATCTGGAGGAATGCGTGATGATACTGATCTCCGGGCCTTGGTTGCCGAGATGCGCCTATTCAGGGAAGAGTTTCGAGCATCAAGGTTGCAGATGCAGAGCCTCGGAGCGCTTGTCGAAAATATGTCGACGCGTATGGATGCCACTGATGAACGCATAACCGGTACTTCGGCTCGTGTTGAGGCTATCGAGCATCGTTTAGAAAAGTTGAGTCAGCCATCGGATGAAACACTATTTCAGACTATATCGGACCTTAGGGCAGAAATAAACGAACGCGACCAGGAACTCCTACAGAATGATGTCGACATCACCTGTGTACCAGAACAGAAAAGGGAAAATGTTTTGCATGTGGTTACCATTTTATGTCGGAAGCTGGGCGTGTCGATTAATGACCAAGACATTGTATTTGCAACACGTGTGGGTCGTATTCCGGAGGCAGTAGAAACACAAAGCCCAAGCGATGCAATACCTCGACCCAGAACCATCGTGGTGAGGTTGTCACGCCGTGCTGTGCGTAATGAATTGTTGCAGGCAGCGCGAGTGAGGCGAGGTATCACTACGGAGGATACTGGACTGCCTTCACCATCCCGAAAATTCTATGTGAACGAGCGGTTGGCCAGAGTCAACCGCCAGCTCTTCAGCCAGGTCCGCCAACTGAAGAATAGCCTGAATTGGCGTTTTGCTTGGACCAGGGAGGGCAGGATCTTCGTCCGCAAGGGGAAGGAGGATCCTAAACAACGGATCCGCACAACATCAGACCTGGAACGTGTTTTTGGAACTGTTAAAATGTTATCCTACTGAAGGAGCGCAGTGGAAATAAAAACTGGTATAATTTCACGTTTTGTATTTCTTAATACAACATAGTTTTACAGAGCAATAAAAGACAGTGACAACCAATTGACTTGACACAACTTAAAAGAAAAACCATAGATAGGTCGAAGTTCTAGATATTCACTCAACACTCCCACTTAACTAGAACAACTAATCACCTCATTACCAAATACCTATCTGTCTGATAAGTTCAAGATATAACATGTGTCAAATATCATTTACAAGAAATCAAGATGCATAACAAGCCTGAAGTACCCATTAACACATAAATTAAACACAATAGGTATATAAGTAGCATAAACAGACAATTATAGCTTTCACCTAGAAATTATTTCTTACACATTATTAATTCTACTAGCCTTTGAAATTTAATACTAGGAATAGCTTTTGTTAACACATCTGCTACTTGTTGATCAGTAGCAATATATTTTATATCAATAATACCTTCTGTGTATTTTTCTCGGATATAATGATATTTCACATCAATGTGTTTCGAGCGTTTATGAAACACTGGATTTCGGATCAATTTCATGGTACTTTGTACTTTGTTTTGTCCATAAACAAATTAATGGTATTTGCACATTTGTCTGTAATATCACACAGTAGCTGCCTAAGCCATGCAGCTTCTCTGCTTGCTAATGAAGCGGCAATATATTCAGCTTCAGTAGTCGATTGTGATACAGTACTCTGTCGCTGACTCATCCATGTAACTGGTCCTCCATTGAGTAGAAATATATAACCGGATGTAGATCGTCTTGTGTCTAGATCTCTAGCAAAATCAGAATCACAATATCCATTTATTACACACTCTTCAATCTTTGTATATTTGATACAGTAATCTTTTGTGTCTTGCAAATATCTAAAAACACGCTTCACTGCGCTCCAGTGAGCTTTACTGTATTTGTTTAAATATCGGCTTAAGACTCCCACTGCAAAAGCAATGTCGGGCCTGGATACAACAGCAGCGTACATCAAACTACCCACAGCTGATCTATATGGTATACTAGGATCGGGTTCTTCATTGCTAGCAATTAGATGAATATTGGGATCAAAAGGAATCGAGAGCGACTTGGCTTCGTCCATTCGGAATTGTTTCAGTATCTTTTCAATGTAACTCTTCTGATGAACTTTGATGGACCCTTCCTTGATTGCCAATTGTATCCCTACAAATGTCGTGGGTAGATTCACAGTAATTAGAAACTTTTCTTCCAATTTTGCAGGACATATTTGATTACTTTTCCATTTTCACACAGGATCAATCCGTCATCTATATATAGAATAATAATCACCAAATTTCCTTTAATAGAACCTTTCATTACACATTTGTCGGCTTCTACTGGTTTAAGGTGCAAGGTGTCGTTGAGATATTGACTGAATTTTATGTGCCAACATCTTGGCGCCTGTTTCAAGCCATACAACGACTTGAGCAATTTGCAAACTAAGCCACCTTCATTTACATCCAACCCTTTGGGGATCTTCATATACACTTCCTCCTCCAGATCACCATAAAGGAAAGCGGTCGTCACATCAAATTGCATTATCTTATAGTTATATTTTACAGCGTTGGCCAAAATAACTCTAATGGAGTCGTATCTCACTGTTGGTGCAAAAGTCTCCATATAGTCAATCCCATACTTCTGAGAACACCCTTTGGCACACAATCTGGCTTTATAACGTTGGATTTTGTTATCAGGTGTAGTCTTAATCTTAAAAACCCATTTTGAATTGATAGCTCGTTTGCCTTCGGGTAACGTGGTGAGTACCCAAGTTCGATTTCTACGTAAAGCTTCCAATTCTTCCTTAATAGCATTCTCCCACTGCAACTTATCAGGGGATCTAATGGCATCTTCATATGTATCAGGTACAGCTTCACAGATATTCACTTCAAATTCATCATATCTCCTAGGAGCTCTCCTTTGGTCTGTGTTCCTCAAGTTGTGTTGATAAATTAAGCAGGCAAGTCGCCGCCTTATCGACAGCAACATCTCGACATTCCTTGCGCAGTCGATCTTCTTCTCGCAGAAGGGTCTCACGGAGCAATTCATCTGACAATGAGCATAAGTACTGCTGTTATCATAAAAAATATGGTGCAAGGGCAAATACTTGTGTCGGCCGATGTACCTGGAAGTCGAAAAACTCAAAGAGCAATCAGTAGCGGCGGCAGCTGATTGCGTCTCAAGTCAAAGTTGTGGCCGCCGTCTATTCGTGACGAATAAGGTGTCGAAACGTCAGTTTTTAATTGACACTGGATCTGACCTTTGTTGCTATCCCTATATATATGTGGTTGCAGCACGCCGTCTGTGGCACTATGCGTCAGCAGATTGGGACGGTATGCGGGATTATTACGCGTCTGTCCCTTGGTGGCAGCGCTGTTTCAGTGGGATGGATCCGAACTCCTGCGCTGCGTCTGTTGCTGACGAGATCAGATTAGGAATGGAATATTATATTCCACATTCCAATCTCGTCAGTAGAGGGAGACGTAACCTCTGGTTCAATCGCGAGTGTGCCTCTGCTGTTGAAAACAAACAGCTAGCTTACCGCGCTTGGATCAGAGGTCGAGCTTCTAGGGATCCCAATACTAACCTACTGAAAACAGCCTATAATAATGCCACCAAGTTGTGTAAGAGGGCTTACATTAGAGCGGACGCTCAGCGCATTGCACAAGTGGGTCAGGAACTGCTAGCGCACCCTACGGGTAGCCGTTCTTTCTGGCGCCTGGCCAAAGCTGTGCAATCAAACTTCTGCCAACCCTCGCTGCCACCGCTGAGACATGCCGATGGCTCACTTGCTCATCAGCCGCAGGAGAAAGCCGACCTCCTGGCAAAACTCTTCGCGGCCCATTCCCGTATCGATGACTGTGGTGCACAACCTCCGACACTGTCCCATTGTGGCAGCACTATGCCCGATATCCGCATCAGACAGCGAGATGTGCGGGCGGAGCTACAGTCGATTGATATTCGAAAAGCAAGTGGACCAGACGGCGTTCCTGCGATTGTACTTAAGAAGTGTGCAGCGGAGTTGACTCCGGTCCTGACGCGTCTATACCGTCTGTCGTTCTCTGCTGGTTGTGTGCCGAAATCTTGGAAAGAGGCCAATGTCCAGCCGGTTCCCAAAAAGGGAGATCGTTCTGATCCGGATAACTATCGCCCTATAGCCGTCACTTCCATTTTGTGTAAAATCATGGAGAGGATCCTTAACACCCAGCTGATCCGTTACCTGGAAGGTCACTCGTTGCTTAATGACCGTCAGTATGGGTTTCGTCCTAAACGGTCAACAGGTGACCTTCTAGCGTTCCTTTTGCACAAATGGGGTGAATCTATCGATAAGCGCGGCGAGTCTGTGGCTATTAGTCTCGACATCGCCAAAGCTTTTGATAGAGTCTGGCACAAGGCTCTCCTTTCCAAGCTTCCGGCATACGGATTGCCCGCTCAGTTCTGTACGTGGATTGCCAGCTTCCTCCACGAGCGTAGAATTCGCGTTGTCGTTGACGGCTGCGCTTCGCGGTTCGTGGCAGTGAATGCTGGTGTTCCACAAGGCTCCGTTCTATCCCCAACATTGTTTCTTCTGCATATCAATGACATGCTTTCCTTGGGAAGTATACATTGCTATGCAGACGACAGTACAGTGCATGGGGGATATCACGGAAGCTCAGGGGCTGCTCGTGGCAATATTGATAGGGAGAGGCAGAATCTTATCATTGAGCTCAACAGGACGCTGGACCTCATCTCCGAATGGGGTTCCAACAATCTTGTCGAGTTCAATGCTAAGAAAACACAGGTGTGCGCGTTCTCGGCGAAAAGGTCACCTTTCCTCCCCCCTCCTTCTCTTCAGGGCACAACCCTTCACACACAGAGTAACATCACCTTGCTGGGAATGAACATTCGCTGCGATCTGAACCCCAGAGACTACATCGAATCCGTTATAACTGCTGCCTCACGGAAACTCGGTGTCCTAAACAAGGTGCGTAGGTATTTTGCGCCGGACCAACTATGCCTGTTGTATAAAACTCAGGTTAGGTCTTGCGTGGAATATTGCTCGCACCTTTGGGACGGCTCCGCTCAGTACCTCCTCGATGCTCTGGACAGATTGCAGCGTCGCGCTATTCGAATAATAGGCGATGTAGAGGCAACTAACACCCTCGAGCCTCTACAACTTCGTCGTGACATCGCCTCTCTTAGCGCCTTTTACCGAATGTTCCATGGGGAATGCTCTGAGGAGCTCTTTAACCTTATCCCTCCCTCTCCATTCCTTAACAGAAACACGCGTAAGGGCCTTCGGAGTCATCCGTACACTGTGTCCTCCTTTTCACACCGTACCAAGAAATTCCAAGATTCCTTCTTCTGTCGTTCATCCCATACTTGGAATTCTCTACCTGCGCACGTGTTTCCTCCATCCTACAACATGGGTTCCTTCAAAAGAGGTGTGAAAAAGCATCTTTTAGGCCGGCAAGGGGCGGGCAGGTAGGATAGTGGATGTCGTCCCTACTCTATCTGTCAACTCATTTGGGCCTCTTTCACCGCTTAACATCAGGCGGGAGGAGGTCATTTGCCGGGCCTTACATAAAAAAAAAAAAAAAAATCCTCATTCCTGGCTTTCTGTCCGGAGGAAACCCTCTGATTATAACCTGAGTGCCGCTAATGGGAGTAACATTAAGACCTTCGGCACCGTAAATGTGACACTTAACCTGGGATTGCGTCGTAGTTTTGTTTGGAGATTTGTTGTCGCTGACGTTAATACTGCCATTATTGGTTCAGACTTTTTGGCATATTATCACTTGCTACCTGATTGTCGAACCAAGCGACTTGTGGACGGTACTACTGGTCTATCAGCGCTTGTAACAGCTGCTGTTACCGACCAGTCCAGCGTTAGGTCCGTAGCTTCGAAAAAGTCTGAGTTCGCCCAAGTGCTATCAGGATTCCCGGATATCACCAGACCTCCTGGTCTTCCGAGGATCATTAAGCACAATACCGTACACTATATTAAAACTACGGATGGCTCACCAGTATCTTGCAGGCCTCGTCGCTTAGCTGTCCAAAAATTAGCCACTGCAAAGAAGGTATTTTTTTTATTTTATTTTATTATATTGGTGAATCAACAGTTACAAAAACAATAATAAACAACAACAATATATACCGTAAAACCAATTACAGATTCACACCGATATGCAACAAAATTACTAAATATAACAGCGATGAGTTAACCACACTCATTTCAAGTTAGGACTTATGAAACATAACAGTGACTTTGTATTTATTGTGACAATGATTTAGCAGTAAAAGAATAAATTATTAAGCTGCCGCCTCACCGAGTCGACATTTAAGTTGAAGAGATCTATGTCAAGTTTCTCGTAGAAATTGTTAACACACTTGCCTGCGCGTATAAAAAACGAATTTTGTCTAAAATTTGTTCTGCACCGCGGTAGTGAAATTGGTTTATAATTGCGAAACACTCTGTTGGGGACGTTAAAGTTGACCAGCTGCAATAGCTCGGGACTATCTAAAGTGCCATTGACAACTTTCATATAATATATGAAATCCGCAATAGCGCGTCGGTTCTCTAGGCTGTTGAAATGGTGTTTTCTACAAATGTTTTCGTAATGTTCACTATTATATACAGTAAAGGTTCTGTAACACAAGTAACGAAGGAATTTCTTTTGGACATTCTCTATCCTATTAATATAGGTTGCGTATCTGGGATTCCAAACTTGTGAAGCGTATTCCAAGTTGCTTCGTACAAGCGTACAGTATAAAACCTTCAGAGTTTTGGCATTAAGATGGCATAAGAAAACCAAGGGCTCTGGTTGCTTTAGAGACTATACTGTTGATATGGTCGTTAAAAATCAACTTGGAGTCATTTATCACACCCAGATCCCGCAAAGAGCATACTCGTTGCAGCGTTAACTGCTGAAGATTGTAGGCATACGTTACAGGGGTATTTTTCCTAGTAAATGTCATTACTGATCATTTTTCCGGGTTAAGATCTAGTTTGTTCATGCTACAGTAAGCTTCTAGCCGTGCGAGATCCTGCTGTAGTAGATGAGCTTCTTCGAGCGACGAAACCTTTTTATATATTTTCATGTCATCTGCGAAGCACAAGATATTGGAATTTCTGAAACACTGGTGGATGTCATTAATAAATATAATGAAGAGAAGAGGACCAAGCAAAGATCCCTGGGGAACTCCACTAGGGACAGTTATCCAACCAGACATATAGTTATTTATCACAACAGCTTGACAACGGTTATCAACGTATGAGGCAAACCACCTGAGTAGGTCTCCGTGAATACCTATTGCGTAAAGTTTGTCTAGGAGGATGGAATGCTGGATTCTGTCGAAGGCCTTACTATAGTCGGTATAGACGACGTCCACTTGGTGGCCATCGTCCATTGCCTCAGTAACAAAATTGTTCAACAAAATCAGGTTAGAGACTGTTGAACGCCCTTTGAGAAAACCGTTTTGAAAAGAGTTAAAATTGTGTGAGAGCGCTGCATACATTTGTTCGTAAATGATTCTTTCAAAGACCTTGGCTACCAGACACAATTTGGAAATAGGTCTATAATTAGAGATAACAGTTCTTTGGCCCTTTTTGAAAATAGGGGTAATAAATGCACGTTTTCAAATAGCTGGTATATAATTTTCTGCAAGTGATCGTCTAAACAACAGTGTTATGGGCAACGCTAATGATTGTGAACAGTTTATGAGGATGCGAGATGGTAAATCATCAGGGCCAGCTGATTTGGACGGATTTAGGTTCTTTAATAGTTTCCGCACTTGGTCCTCGCTTACAAATACCTTAGAAAGGTATTCGAGGAAATAGTTGGTTCCGGTACTGCACGTGAGAGGAGCTCGATTTAGTCGGGCAGCATCGCTCTCGACACACAAAGCGATTGCGAGAAGTACCCTTTGTGTGTCGAGAATGCGATTTGACGGAGCCCCCCAGTATTTTTAGTGGGTATGCCTTGATTAGCGGGGTGAGTCCCACATAACCGCAGCTGGGCCCCACTCCCACTGCGGTAGATATAAAAACTTTTTTAACTGGGTTAAAAAAAAAAAAAGGCCTCGTCGCTTAGCTGTCCAAAAATTAGCCACTGCAAAGAAGGTATTCGAGGAAATAGTTGGTTCCGGTACTGCACGTCCATCACAAAGTGCTTGGTCATCACCTCTTCACATGACCATAAAGAAAGATGACACTTGGCGCCCCTGTTGTGATTACCGCGCACTAAATGCCAGAACAATACCGGACCGGTACCCTGTTAGGCATATTAATGACTTTGCCAACAGCCTTAATGGAGCTACCATATTTAGCACCATCGATTTGGTGAAGGCTTATCACCAAATTCCTGTTGCAGCTGAGGACGTACCTAAAACGGCTATTATTTCAAGCAGTTTTAAGAATAATCGTAAATAAAACTGAATTTATCGTAATATCATGTTTATGTCTTAAATTGTTCTGCAAGTCAAAATTATGTCCATCAAATCACTTTAGTATTCAAACTAAAAATAGAATGCCCAAAGAGTACAGCACATGCTCCTCCTCATTATCTTCAGGTGGAGGCTGGCTCTGTAGGACTCTTCATTAGCAATACCAACTTCATTGTAGGGCGACGAAAGGTGCCACCACGTGTGGCAATGTCAGCTGTACGAACACGCCCGTCGCGGCCTGTGACCGTTGCTGTCACACGTCCTCTAGGCCATATGTTTCTAGGGGCGCTGCTATCTGCAATCAAAACAAGATCACCTACTCTCAAATTACGACCTCGATCTGAGGGCCATTTTTTCCTTTCTTGAAGGATCGGCAGATACTCTCGAAGCCATCGCGACCAGAAGTGATCTGTCAATCGCTGAGAGATTCTCCATTGCTTTCGAAGGTCGACCAAGTCATCATCGGAAAATGTTCCAGGCGATGGGTTTCCGTTTGAAGAAGAAATGGTTTGGAGTCAAGGCCTCCTCCTCATTAACGTCTAATGACACAGATATAAGAGGACGACTATTCACAATATTTTCAGCTTCTGCCAGGAGCGTTATGAGTATCTCTTCCTTTGGTGTACGGGAAAATAATGTCGCTGTAAGAGCTGTTTTTCCTGAGCGTACTAATCTTTCCCACACGCCTCCCATATGTGGAGCCTCAGGTGGGTTAAAGGTCCAACGAATGCCCAAGTCAGTGGCTCTGTCTATCAATTGGCTGTTACCCAATACATCTCTCATTGCTTTCTGTAATTCTTTATCGGCTGATTTGAAGTTCGTCCCGTTGTCTGAGTGTATCTGTCTCGGCATGCCACGTCTTGCCGCCATTCTTCGAATAGCCATGATAGTGGAATCTGTTGATAGTGATGCTGCTAATTCGATATGAACCGCTCTTACACTGAAACAGGTGAAGATAACGCCCCAACGTTTCTCATTGCGCCTTCCAATTGTTACAGTCATTGGGCCAAACAGATCTATTCCACAGTAACTGAACGGTCGACAGTGGTGTTGCAATCTCATCTGTGGTAATGCGGCCATCATCGGTTGTTCACAACGCGCCCTTCGGACTCTACATGTTATACATTTCGCAATTACCGATCTCACTTCATGGCGCAAGCGTAAAATGTAGTATTTTTGACGAAGTTCGTTGATCAGAGTAGCAGTGCCATGATGTCCCAGTTGTCGATGTTGATGTTCGATGATGAGCCGTACGACATAATGTATCGCATCAAGTATTATTGGCGTTTTCAGACCAAGAGGCAAGTCTGCACCTGACACTAATCTTCCCCGTGCACATAAAAGGCCTTCGTCGTTAAAACATGGGTTGAGACGTAGTATTCTGCTATGGGGCTTCAGAATGGTATTTGATCGGATAGCTGCTATTTCTTCTGTGAAGGATTCAGCTTGAACCTGTCTTAGTATTATAATTTCAGCCTTAAGTTCGTGATCAGGAGAAAGACGACTCGCTTTATGTCTGCATTTATCTGCGAACAGAAGCATGTATGCGACACATCTCAGTAATCGTCGCCATTTAGAAAACCGTAAGCATTCGAACAGTGGTACAACAGAATCAAGAGTCAATACATTTTGTTGGTGCTCACGATTCTCCTCCTCGTTTTGCACTTGCGCCTCCGGTCTTGGCCAGAACTCCTCGGGTAATCGTAAAAAGTCAGGACCTGTGATCCACTTGGACTTTGATAGTTCATATGCAGGGTTAGAACGTGTCGCTTCATCAGCTACGTTTAGGCTGCCTGGCAACCATCTCCATTCATGTGGTTTTGTTAGTTCGTCTATCTCAGCCAGTCTGTTTGAGACAAAGACGTTCTGTTTCCGTGGTCTTGCGTTAATCCATTGCCAGACAGTCTGTGAATCTGTCCAAAATGTTCTTTTCTCTATATTTATACTGTGTTCCTTCTGAACAGTGACACCTAATCGTGCTCCCATTGTAGCCGCTTGTAATTCCAACTTCGGGATTGTTGCCTGTTTCAATGGAGCAACACGACATTTTGCCATAACGAAGGCTATCTCTTGATGTCTTACTACATAAGCGACTGCTGCATAAGCCTGTTCTGATGCATCAACAAAAACATGGAGCTGTAAACTATTTATCTCTGAAAAGCCATAGCATCTTGGGACAGAAAATGTTTTGAAATCTTTCAGCTTCTGTACCCATTTGAGCCAAATATGAAATGTTTCTTCACCAACTTGCTGATCCCACTTAATATCGGTGCGCCAAATGTCTTGCAGCAAGATTTTGCCGTTGATCATTAAAGGGCATAACATACCAAGGGGGTCAAAAACAGACATTACAACTTGTAATATTTCTCTTTTTGTGGGTGATCGCAAGCCTTCTATAATATCGCTGTCTACCCTCTTCATACTGAGATCAAACCCTAAAGTGTCCATACTTGGCATCCAGTTTAGACCTAATGTTCTCTGCGTCTGTTCGGGTTGTTGAAGTAAGCTTACTGATATAGATGTTTCTTGAAGTGGCAAAACTCTAGGATTGTTTGAGGCCCAACTTCTGATATCAAATCCGCCCGCCTTGTGAATCATGATCACGTCGCTTACCAGTTGTTACATCTCCTCCTCGTTGTCTAGAGAGTCAAGATAGTCGTCAACATAATGTCTTCTCTTTATAGCTTCGACTGCTCTAGGGTGAGAGTGTATATATTCATCGGCATTTCGGCGAATAATGTAAGTAGCGGTACATGGAGAAGATGTAGCACCAAAGGTCATAGAGGTCATCTTGTATGTTTCTGGTGGCTTATGTCGTTCCATTCCTCTCCAGAGAAAGCATTGTGCGTTTTGGTCTTCTATATTTATCTTTACTTGAAGAAACATCTCCCTTATATCTGCCGTTACAGCAATCTTTCTCTCTCTAAATCTGAAGAGTACTCCATGTAATGAATTTAGTAAGTCGGGTCCCGTCAAAAGTTCTGAGTTGAGAGATATCCCTTTAGTCTCAGCCTTAGCATCAAACACGAGTCTCAATTTCCCCGGTTTATTAGGATTCCTAACTCCAAAGTGTGGCAGAAACCATATTCGACCACTCGGTGGCGATATTGACCTCTCTGCATAGCCCTTAAGTAACATATCATTGACTTGTTTTATATAATCAGCTGCAAAACTTGGGTCTTTGTCCATCATTTTCTCAATGATATGAAGGCGATGTTCTGCATTTCTCTTGTTATCGGGCAGTGTAACATCATCACTCCTCCATAATAAAGCGGTTTCCCAGTTACTATTTACTTTTCTAGATTTTGAATCCAATATATACAATGCTCGCCGTTCTTGAGGTGAATATTTAGGTTCATCAGTGTGTCTAATGCCCAGACTTTCAAGTTGAAAATAATCATTCAGGAGTGCATCCCATTCTTCTTCTTGCTTAGATCGAAGATGACAAGTAAATTCAGGTAATATTTTAGAAGATATTGCTGATGAAAATCCATGAAGTACCCAACCTAGTTTTGTAAGTGAAGCAACAGGTTCATTCTTCTTACCCTCCCTTATGTCGCGACTTACAATCAAGTGCCAATGATCTTGGCCAATCAGTATACATGGCTGACCCTCAAATGCATGTAGCGGAATATTCTTGAGGTGATTATATCTTGAGAGAGTTTTCATGTCAACAGTGTGCTTCGGAAGTGTTAGGTTTTCTACTGTGCGAACTCGGTCAAATTGAAAAGATCCTTCAGCTGTTTTGATCGTAAGAGTGGCGATTTGACTCGTGGTGCTGTTGCCGTTGCCAATTGCTCCTTGCAATGTTAGTTCGGTATTCGGTCCTTCTGCTCCTACTATCTTCGTGATGTGATTTTCAACGAGCGTTACAGTGGATCCTTCGTCAAGCAAGGCGTAGGTCTTAATACTGTCTTTAGGTCCTATGACGGTAACGGGTAAAACCTTCAGGTAGATCTTATTAGTTTCTGACCAAATATTCGCGGTAGTTTCGAGAGCCTCAACATTCGTATTCTTGCCTGATGTGTTATTCCAATCATCTCGATGAAGAAGTTTATGGTGGTTTCCTTTACAGGTCAAGCATCTCACCTTAGACTTACATCTATCACGGCGATGGGTGGCTTTCAGGCACCGAAAACATAAGCGGTGTTTACAAATCCAATCCCAACGTTGATGTATATCTTCTTTGAGAAACGTTTCGCAGGTATTGATCTGATGCCCTGTTTTGTCACAGAAGATGCATTTAGTCGGTTGCTGGTGCTTGACACTGTTGATCAGCTCGGTGTCAGTAGAAAAATTCTCCTCCGAACTAATCGCAAAAACTGGTCGTCTGAATGAAGTATTCGGCTTGGACTTCGTTGGTGGCAATTCTACCGCTCCCCTTCGACATACTTCATGGGCTTCGGAAATCAAGTACTTAGCTAGTACAGGCAGTTGAGGTTGGTGAGTAATCAATCCGCGGCTGTAATCAAGCCACCTATAAAATAAAGGCTCAGTTAATTTACTGATAATCTCAGTTGTCAAGTCAGGACTGTATAGATATCCAATTTGACCAGTGGATTCAATAGCTGCAACGCAGTTGTCAACCTTAGTCGCAAGAGTAATTAGTTCAGACCGAGCACCAGATAGCTTAGGCACTTTCTTCATCTCGGTTATCAGTTTGGCCAATATAAGGTCTGATCTTCCAAATCTCATCTCTAGCGCAATCATGACATCGTTCGCAGAGGTAGTAGTTAATAATCTCGCGGAAACGGCCTCCCATGCTTCGCCGTGAAGACATCGCTGGAGTCTAGCTATGTTTTCTTCCTCAGTATACTGTCCAATTCGCGTTGTCGTTTGAAATGCATTTTTGAATCGAAGCCAATCGACAGGGTCACCAGAGAATGGTGGCAAATCTCTTGCAGAAAGACGTCCAAGCAATTTGTCGGCCACATTGGATGAATTCGATCTGCACGCAGTCAAGGCTTCTGTGATAGCAATCGTTAGTTTCTTGATCTCTGAGCTCTCCTGTTTTTCTTTTGTAGCGCGTGATTGGTCAGGGCAATGTTCTTGTTCGCATGTGTTTTCTACTATAGGGTCAGTTACATTAAGATGTTCAACCCATTCACGCGTGCGAGAGGAGCGGCTATTCTGATCTTCGCGGTTACTATTTAAAACAGCGAGCTCTTCTTGTAAGCGCGCATTGACTAATTCCTTTTCTGTTGCTAGTTTCTGCCGTTCTACTTCTAACATTTCTAATTTTCTTTTTTCTATTTCTAGTTCTAGCTCAGCCCTTTCCCTATTTGCCTTCGCCTCTAATAATCGCTTTTGCGAGTCGATACTATTTCTACTACGGCAAGAGTGGGCCGAGATTATCGATTTAGAAATGTTACTTTCACGTATGGTGAATGTGGCGCTTATACCGGTTAGGTATTGTATTTGAAGTGGTGGTAATTGAGTCCGTGGTGGTAATCGCTGCCCCGGAAGTAGTCTTCTCCATCACTTCGTGTTTAATCTCCGGAATTGTCGATTTCGCCGCAATCCTTTCACTACGTCGCATCACTGGTTTTTTTTCACTTTATTTAGTTGCCGGCCTCAAGGACCACAATATTTCAAGCAGTTTTAAGAATAATCGTAAATAAAACTGAATTTATCGTAATATCATGTTTATGTCTTAAATTGTTCTGCAAGTCAAAATTATGACCATCAAATCACTTTAGTATTCAAACTAAAAATAGAATGCCCAAAGAGTACAGCACAGCTATCATTACCCTGTTTGGCCTTTTCGAGTTTCCTTTCATGACCTTTGGTCTGAGACGCAGGTCAGACCTTCCAAAGGTTCATCGATGAGGTCACACGGGGTCTTGATTTCTGTTTTCCTTACGTGGATGACATCCTCGTTTTTTCTAAAGACAAGGCTCTCCACAAGGAACATCTAAGAAACCTTTTTCAGCGTCTTCAGGACTACGGAGTGCTGTTGAATCCGTCAAAGTGCGTGTTTGGAGCAAGGGAAGTGATTTTCTTGGGTTACCATATCAGCCCTGAAGGTACTCGACCACCACAGAGTCGCATACAGGCATTAAAAGATTTCCCTCCCCCAAAGACAGTCCAGGGAGTGCGTCGCTTCCTTGGGATGCTCAATTATTACAGGTGTTTTATCCCACAAGCTGCCAAGTTTCAGGCACCGCTTATTGACGCAGTCGTAGCAACTAATGGCAAAGGTGCAAAGCCATTTATATGGCCACCGGAACTATTGGGGCAATTGAATCTTGCAAACATAGTCTGTCAGACGCTACCTTATTAGAACATCCGGTCTAAGGTGCACCTCTTGGACTTTTCACCGACACATCGAGTGTTCACATTGGTTCCTGCCTTCAACAATTGGTGGATGATACCTGGCATCCTCTCGCGTTTTTTAGTCGAAAGCTGACACCACGACAAGCTGAGTGGCCTGCCTACTATCGAGAACTATTGGCGGTGTATGAAAGCGTACAACATTTTCATCATATTCTCGAGGTACAGCATGTGACAATATACACTGACCACAAGCCACTGTTGTACGCTTTCGTACAACGCCGAGAGAAATTACCACCTCCGCAGCTAAACCAACTCTCGTTTATTAGTCAGTTCACGACAGACATCCGCTACATCAAAGGTGAACATAACATCGTTGCTGATGCAATGTCCCGCGTCGATGCTATTGCAATAGATCAGGACTTTGAAGCTCTTGCCAAGTCGCAGGAATCAGACCAGGAACTCGCTGACCTTCGACATACAAAAAATTCTTGTCTTCAGCTGACTCCTGTCCTCATTCCAGACACTAGCATATCGGTCATTTGTGATGTGTCAACAGGTAAGCCAAGACCTTATTTGACTCCTCCGTTTCGTCGTGCGGTGTTTGACAAGTTTCATAACTTGAGTCACCCTGGCGCACGTGCTACTACACGTTTAGTAACGGACCGCTATGTCTGGCCGTCAGTCAATAAAGATTGCAAGAACTGGGCTCGCACATGTCAGTCGTGCCAACGCGCTAAAGTTTTGCGACACATTTCGGCACCTTTGGGTACTTTCTGTTTACCATCTAGCAGATTAACTCATTGACATTGTGGGACACTTACCCATTTGCGAGGATTATCGTTATTGTCTGACAGCCATTGACCGCATTAGTAGATGACCAGAGGTGTGGCCCATGCGCAGTATAACTGCTGATGAGGTGGCGACGACTTTGGTCCGCGAGTGGTTTTCCAGATTTGGTGTACCTCCGGTCATAACAACAGATCAGGGCACTCAATTTGAGTCTGACCTTTTTCGCAGACTGTCAAGAACTTGTGGAACTAGGCGTATAAGAACGACTTCGTATCATCCTGCGGCTAACGGCATGATTGAGCGGATGCATAGGCAACTCAAGGCTGCGCTTATATGTCACCTAGAGTCCTGGATCAACGCATTGCCTATGGTTCTTCTCGGTATGCGATCTGCATACAAAGAAGACCTTAAGGCTTCGGCAGCCGATATGTTGTATGGTGAGCCTTTACGACTTCCTGGAGAACTGTTAATTCCCACAGCTAGTTCTGTCTTAGCGTTAGAAGACCCTGCGGATTTTGTGGTGCCATTACGCCGCATTATGGCGTCTGTAAGACCTACGCCTGCGTCACGTCATTCTGAACCATCTGCATTTGTTTTCAAAGATCTGTCTACTGTTTCACACGTTTTTCTTTGCGATGATTCAGTCCGCCGCCCTTTACAGGCCCCCTATACAGGTCCCCATCAGATTCTGGAGCGCAGCGATGACGGTAAAACGCTTACCATCAACATCAAGGGTAGAACGGTCGTCGTCAGTATCGATCGTGCCAAACCAGCCTTTATTGAGTCAGAAGCACAACTGCCTAATCAAGCATTACCATCGACTCAGCAACCTCAACTTCCTGCATCGCAACCTTCCACAACCTCTAACGTTCCCCCTAGTCAGTCCGCTTACATAACCCGGGCTGGGAGACGTGTACATTTTAAGACATTTAAAGATTGTATTTAATTTTTATATCTTACATTACTCCGTGGGGGGGTGGTGTGGCGTATTCCCACATTTTGTGTATATAAACTTTTTATACCAATTGTAAATACAAACTTTATCGCTGTCACTATATTTAGTTTTGGACATGTACGGTTGCTATGGTTACGATTATAACAAGCCAGAGATTTTACACATTATGATGTATTAGCGCATAAGAATTATAATTTTGTAACATATTGTAATTACACCAAGTTGTGCCTCCCCGTCAGAGTTTTATTTTCAATTCACGTCATGCAGTAAAAAGGGGCATGTCCCCAAAAACGTTTCGGAACTCAAATTGATTTGACACTGCTGTTAAAATGACATGGATGTTAGTTGAACAATGTTTTGATCAGTCTTTCAGAAACTGGGGGTAAGCCAAATATGAAAATTAGTGGTAGAAGAACTGGAAAACATAAAAAATTCCTTATCTACGGGCAATTATCTATGGGCAAAAATTATGTCGGACTTTCCGTCGCCGCTTGAGGCAGCGAGCTATTAGACACCGCTTCGACATCGAAGAAAGAAGACACTTTGAGCAAGGGCGCAATATCCTTGAAGGACAAGGTCATAGGAACTCTCACGAACTTCTACGACCTCATCGGCTCTGCTCGCCTAATGGCAAGTTCCTCTCACCCCCCAAGATGGGAAAGAATCTATCGTCTCGCGAGTCTGCCATTTCGAGGGTTAAAGCTTATTACATTGTTGTAAAGAGAACAAGAAGTTCTGTATGTTGTTTCAGAAAATGTATCCATTGACATCATATGTCAGCTCCCAGCGATATACAGCAGCATCTTAGACGTGATGCGGCATCAGAACAAATCCTACGCTCTCTGTTTCAAAATGAACATCATCAACAGTTTGCTGCATATTGTTTTTACTATGTTCAACGTGTACCGACTACTTGGTGAGTACTTTCTTTTCAAATGGTGAAAGGTTTTTGGGCGAAAAGACTGACGAAGGATGGCATGATCAGAAAACGCGAAGACACTGACAACTTTTTTACAGACAATAGGGAATTTCTTTGCCTTTAAAGTGAGGATAAGGCCGAAGGTTGAAGTGAGCTTCATCCGGACTCCTCAACAACTGAGGAACTGGCTATATCATCTCTAACTGACAGAACACGACAATGTTATTAATTGTTAAGTTGGCGACAAACTTAGGTATGTTCCGAGGACTTACCATCAACCAGACTAAGCAGGAAAACTTTTGCCTTCATAGCGAATCGAACCTTGGACTTTCAGATCAATACCAGGTAGCAGTGGCGAGGGGTCGAGATTAGACGAAGGTAAGCCGTAAGTCAAAGGCCGTAACAAAAAAGCACTCACCGCTGACTGCACCGCCTGATGCCAGCGTCTTGCGTTCTTCAGATGAAAAGGCCCACTTTCGCAATATATTGAAGTCGGTCATACAAAAAAGCACTGATAATATGATTAAACAGTGTCTTTCATCCACTGAGTTTTTATCAGAAAACAGTTATCATGTCTGCCTTTGTACTTATTCTGTACATAAAGAATAAATAAATAAATAAATCATGGAAAACAAAACATTTTATTCACTTTGCAACTGCCTGTCATCCACGTATATTTTTTATCGTGTAAAGATGAATGAAAATGTTTAAAAAAACCATCTCGCCTTTTACAATCAATTATCATATTTGGAAGAGCAGGGCCTAATTTGATAACATGCTTTTTATTTTCGTAACTAAGTTTGGGAAACAAAGAACTAAGCAGGTAGTCACTCAAACTCAATATGCATTAAAGCCATTTTGGCAAATAAATCTTACAGCAGCAAACAAATATGTAAGATCACATCACAAAATTAAACAAATACCGATACAAATTTGAAATCTCACTCACTAATCAAATCACAACAACCACACGTAAAATGGCGGACGCCGGACACGTACTAAATCCTGCGCTCCTCGCTAAATCCTCCAAAAAGCTCGGCTAATTGCCTGCCCCGGTCAAAATTTTCCTAAAAACTTACAATCGCAAAGGCGCTGGGACGCCGAAGGTTGCAAATCAACTTTAGACTCTCTTCTGAGTACATCTTGTACAGCAGACCGGGCTAGACTTCTGGCAGTGAGTACTAAAGAAGCCGGCTACTGGTTACATGTCCATCCCTCCCCAACAATAGGTACGTATTTAGAACCTAACACCCTTAGAATCGCAGTTTCGTTACTTTTCGGGGTCCCGGTCTGCGCCCCACACCAATGCCCCTGCGAAAGTGAAGTCGACCGCTTAGGGCACCATGGATTATCGTGCCAAAAAAGCGCTGGCCGCTTCTCAAGACATGTTGCCCTGAACGAAATCATCCGCCGGGCTCTTGCGGCATCCAACGTGCCGCCTCTGTTAAAACCTAGCGGCATATTGAGGAATGACGGTAAGAGACCCGACGGGATGTCTTTGGTTCCATGGAATATGGGGCGGGTGTTGGTGTGAGATGCAACTTGTGTAGACACTCTGGCCCCGTCACATCTCCAGCGAACCATAATGAGATCAGGAGCAGCAGCTGAAGCGGCTGAGAATGCGAAGGTCGGCAAATATAGCGGTCTCAGTGCTGAATATTCTTTCTGCCCATTTGGCGTCGAGACCCTAGGTCCGTGGGGCCCAGGCGCTTTAAGCCTCTTTAAGGCTATTTCAAAGAGACTTGAAGATGCCACAGGAGATCGAAGAGCTGGCAGCTTCCTCGCTCAACGTATTAGTTTAGCAATTCAGCGAGGAAACGCTGCCAGTATCTTCGGTACAATGCCGCAGGGGCCATTTTATTTTATTTTATTAGATGTAATTTAGTTCTAATTAGGGTTAAAAACCCTAAATAAAAATTTAGTTTATTATATTATTTTAGATTCGTATACTAGGTATTTAGATTTAGTTTTCTATTTATTGTTTTTGGTATTTTTTGACTAAATAAATTTTGAATATCTTTTATTCAAATTGGATTGTTAAAAAAAATTGAAGTTAAGACAAATGTTCTTATGATTAAACAAATTAATAAATTTCATAATCCTGACCACTAAGGCACCGACGCGACGAGGACTTCCAAAGACAAAGAGATAGAAACATTCAAAATTATGCATGAGTCAGAAAGAGACAACTTAGGCTGGTCCGGGATAGCTTACATTTTCCGAATTGACCCGCGAGCCGCGCGTAGGTCGTGCGAGAGATCCTATACCTAATAAGTATAATCCGATAATAACAATGAATGAAATGCCCCGAGTCGCAGCATTGCGATAGGCTGATTAATTGATTGATCTCTAAGAGTTCCCGAGAAAAAGGGTTTTGACAGACAGACTGACTGATTCTTTCCTTCAGAGGTATTTACGGAACTTTGAAAACATAAAAAACAATCACAAAGCTTCAGATATTAAACGTATTTCTGATAACGGAGGATATTAATCTAACGGTTTGCATGGTGGAAGTGACCTTACGACAGGTAGAAAGTGGGGAGTTTTTGTTAGATATTCAGAAGGGATGTTTAGTGAAACCTAAAGGAGCTCCTATTTAAAAGACTGACGATTTTTGAAAAAAAAAATGTCAGATTAATATGGGTACAGATGTTAAGCAATCAGCATGACTTATCCCACAATAAACAAATAGGTACACGTTACCTGTTTAAAAGTGGCGTATTTAATTGGCATTCTATTCTATCAACATACTCCATTTTAAGATTCGCTGAACAATATTCTAAAGATTAGCTTGTACGGTCGGCTTCAGAAGTAGATGGACATTTTAGTACCATGTCACACCAACTATTCCTTTTATTTGGTATGGTGAACACCTATATTGCATTGTTAATAGGTGGTGTGACATGATACTTAAACGATTATCTACTTTTGAGGCCAACTATGTACATTGTGAAATGGGGGTGTGTTTAAATTCCACGCCTCTGTGATCATTAAGGCGCCTCCAGACTCACGCCGAGAACCCCCGAGAACACCCGAGAAGCGTGAATGTGATGGGTTTCTCGGCTTCTCGTTCTCGGGCTCGCCTGTTCTCCGATCGGTGTCGGTTTTTTTGCCCGCTTCAAAGGGTTTCTCGGGCGAGAAAAGAGAACACTATCACACTCTCGTTTGTTCTCAGTGCGACTGCGACCGTGGCGTAGATCGCATGATATCTCGTGCCAATTATTCTATAAAAAAAAATACTTTGTGGTGTCTGATGCATATCAGTATCATTTAGATAACTTCACAGTTATTGTATACTCTTTCATTAACATAGTCTCTCATCTGTGCTATCAGTGCTTAACAAAATAATGTGTGATAAATATTAAGAAAATAATTTAAATTCACGAAGATTTTAATTATTTTGAGATATTTCGTTAGTCTTTATAGTTCAGTAATTTTAGACATACGAGTAAAAAATGTGGAAATATGAAACAGAGTTAAAGTTTAAATAATATTTTCACACAGAGCCCATTTTGTGGGAAGCAAAACGTTTTCTATAAAAAAGTACTTTGTCAATAACCACCATCGTTTGAGCCATTTTTTTTAAATATTATTTTAAATTTTCGTGTTAACGAGATTATAATGTGCTAACGCACACAATACCAAGGCAGTAGCATTGTCGTCCATTCCGGATCACGACCGAGAATGTAAATGAGAAGATCGCTGAGTGTGGATAGCTTCTCGGTTCTCGCGCAAGTTCTCGGCGAGACTTCTCGCCGAGACTTCTCGCGTGAGTCTGGAGCCGGTATTTCATATTATAAAACAAAGTCCCCCGCCGCGTCTGTCTGTCTGTTCGCGATAAACTCAAAAACTACTACATCGATTTTTAAGCGGTTTTCACCACTCGATAGCGTGATTCTCGGGGAAGGTTTTAGTATATAATTTGTTAAGTTTTTGTATTTATTTCTGTGTACATTAACGATATTTGTTGAAGATATCGGGGAAAAAAAATTAAGGCGAAACGTAGTTCGCGGGCACGTACAGCTAGTACTAAAATAAAATAAGATGTTCATTATGTGCAGTGAGAAAACTCGCTGCTTCAAAAATTTCCAACTAGATGAAAGTTGGAAGGATCTCCATCCGCGTCTCTAACTATTTGCTTCACGCTTATATTGCACAAAGTGACAATTTCTTAACCGCGATGTAACAGCCGACAGCGTCATCTATGAATTCTCTACCTACAACACCATGAAAGGGCTACAGTAGCACCACCTGTAGCGAGCAAATACATTTATTTCAGCGAGGTTTATATCAAAGTTGAGTACAATATTCTAATGGCCGGTATACACTTTGTTTAGTCAAGTGCTTAGTGTTTAGTAGACTGTTTAGTGTTAAGTGATTAGTAGGTGCTGTCCCTACACTGTTTAGTAAACAGTGTTTAGTTTATTTGTTCATTATATGGACTTGACACTAAACAGATCTGTCCAGACGTGTTTAGTGAGTGTTTAGTGTTAAGTGAGGGGTGAAGGCGGGAGAGCGGGAGGAGCGACTCGCAGAAAAAATAGAACGCGTTCCTATTCGCTAAACACTAAACACTAAACAGAAGCTGCCCGAACGTGTTTTTTACTAAACACTTAACACTAAACAAGGCACTCGCACTAAACACTAAACAATGTGTGTACCGGCCATAATGTGTGAAGAAGTGAAATTAAAGATCTCGTACTTTTATGTAATGCGACATGCGATAGATGGTTGAAAAAATTTGAGGCGATGTAAAAAAAGGGTTTCACTTTAAAAAGTGTATTTTAAGTAGGTAGCAAAAAACAAAAGAAAATTTTCACTTTAAACAATACATGCGGAGCGTAACTTGGGATCCCGAAGCTTCGATACATTTCGATTCTATGCACGGTACCTGATTTGAAATGTCTGAACATTTAAGTGCTTCATTTATTCGCAATAAGGGTCATAAAATACAAAAAGTCAAACCAATAACGGAAAATATCTAAAATAATATCCACACAGCTATACTCACGAAGTATGTCGGTTTCTGTCCGACAAAAAATATCTAGATAAAAAATCCACACAAGAAGCAGCCGTAAACAGAGTTACGGCATAAGAATAACTAATAATACGAGTATTATTAGTTATTCTTATGGTTATGGTTAGCGCAGAGGTCGAGTGATTGCCTATTGCGCAACGGGTCGCGGGTTCGATTCCCGATACTCCTCAAAACTCGGAATTTGACATTTAGACCGTTTGTTTTGATCATTTTTAGGGACATATAATAAAATCCACTCAAACTTATAGATCATATACCGGGTGTAACTGAACACCCCAATAACATTTAAGGGGCATATAAGTTAGATACTAAATAGACCTTCGGTGCTTATCTGAGACCTGGAATCCCAATGCTTTCAGAGTTATTTGATTTTAAACTGAAAGCAAAAACTTTCAAGTGACAACCATAATCAGCTCTTAACACAAAAGAAATTAAAACACAAAATGACATGTGACAGACGTGAGCGTAGTATTCCTCGTACGCTTACGTAGGGCTGTCGGCACTTAATACCAAAAAATAATTTATTTAATTTGTATGACGTGAGCGTAATATTCCTCGTACACTTACGTAGGGCTGTCGGCACTTAATACTAAAAAATAATTTATTTACTTTGTATGGGGAAAAAAAAAGGTTTGTTAGCCCTAATATTTTTCCTACAGAATCTCTACTTCTGATGGATACATAGCCTTAAATGTTATTGGGGTGTTCAGTTACACCCTGTATATAATTATAGTTTCATCGAATAGAATTTGGAAAGCATTCACAGTTTGTTTATGGTTAATTTTTCATTACGTTTTGTTTTTCAACCAAACTTATAAATTTAGTTAGAAAAAACGCATAATGACATACTCTCAAAATGTCTTAAACGCAAAATGACATATACTCAAAATGACTACACCGTACGGGCAAATATTTTGTATTTCCTACAAAAAAATTCTGGTCTGGGCGTATGTCCATGTGATATTCTATGTTTGTGACTACACCCACGACACAGGAGAAAATCCTAGTGTGGGGCGACGTTTTGTTTTAAAAACAAAACTCTCAAAAGTCACTATCAGCGATATTAGTACGCTCAATACACGCCCCGAAATGCGTTTGAACTAGTATTGTTGAATATATTTATCAACCGTTAAATTAAAGGAATAAAAAAATTACACATATTTTCGATAAATAATTTCACCTACTTATATCGAATAAAAATATTCATTCAATTCAAGTTGATTATGTGGGAGAGTAATATAATTCGTAAACATAAATGTAACGAACTGATAAAATTATCGTAATGAAAAACAGACACAAACCGAACTAATAACAATAGGGATATTTTTAAATGCACATCTGTATAATTCTTCAGCACACTAGGTAACTCCACTAATTAACTGAGTGCATAGCAGATAAATGACTGCACTGCAAAAAAAACAATTGATTACCTAAACATGTCCTACAAAGAAAACTAAAAAGTCACACATAACCAGATGATCTTTTTTATTGAATTCACACCAAAAATGTGGTTAACACATCGTATAAATGAGTTATAAAACAAAAATACGAATTGCTTATGAAAAATACTAACTTACACTCTAAATTTAGGGTTATTTTTTTATGAGAAGTAATTAAATGGTTAGCAATGATAAAATTCGGTGAACTACTTGCAAAATCCGTTCGCAAAATAACTACTTGATCAGCAAGATTTCATGATTGATCAGCAGAGAAAACATGTCTATAAGCAGTGTATTTGATTGGTTTGCTTAGTTAAAACATGGTGAGCAAAATAACTAATTGGATTGCACAAAATAAAGTTCTATTTTATAACAATAAAAAAACACAAATTGCCTAATAATATCACCTAAAAACGAAATGCCTAATAACGTTTAGCCTCTTTTTGAAAATAAAAAGTTTAGAAACGTCAAAGCGTATTGTAGAAACTGTAGGCGGGTCAAAAATAGGTAGCGAGGAGCGAAGCGACGAGCGTAGGTTTGAACATGAGCCAGGCGCGCGAGCCGAGCGAGCGAAGCGAGCGGCCGCCGAAGCGCCAGAAAAAACTTTATGTGTATTCTCGACTTTATGCATACTTATTGCTTGTGAAAACTGCAAATTTTGAGGTTAGTTTTTTCAACAACCATATTGATAATAGTTATTCGTTCAGTAAAACGGTTCTGCAAATACCATTAAACAGTATACTAAATCTGATTTAATTTAGTGTGCAATTCAGTATTTTTGGTGGAACTTTGATATATTTTGTTCAAATAAAGAGATTATACAGATATCGATTTAAATACATGCCATAAAAATATTTACCGCCACGGTGCTAATAAAAGTATCATTTCACAAGTTGATATCACTATTCTCCTAAATATCCACTTATATTCCTTATATTCCTAAATATTCAGATATCTACTGTATTTGAAATTTTGAATATGAATATTAAACTGCAATTTTCAACCATTAAAATTATCTGGTGTTTTTATTCGTCTATTAACTTTAAACAATTTTTTTTTTAAATTCAAACGCCATTTCTAGTTTAAGCGCGCTAGTAGCGCTGGCAGTGATGTGTATCGGCATTATATACGAGTACTCGGTCCACTCATTTATTTTCTTTTTGACAGTTTGATATAATTCAAAATTAGTGACGCCCTCACACGTTTACCGATTCTAAAATTGAACTTTCATAAATATTGATTGATATGACAAGTTATTAAGATAAGTAAGTAGGTAGGTATATGTGATTTTCTAAGTATAGTTGATAGTCTTGAAGATTTGAGTTACTGGATAGCCTTTTGCAAGAGGAAACTGCACAATTAACCATTTTTTACGAGCTCTTACTTGCGATACGAAACGACACCTAAATAATGGCAGCGGCCGCGCGTCAACTAGTTTTATATAGCGTGTATGGTCATATGGTCAACGTAAATTGACAGAGGGGTTCGCCCAGCCTTGCCATTTGCCGTCTAAAGGCCTATCCGTCACTACACATCAGCGCCGACACGTGACGATCAGTAATGTATCCATCAGTGTCAGTGAAAAAGAGTATTGTAGCATACATTTTGTACGGCGCTATCCGTACTCATCAGTGTCAGTGACGTTCAGTGATCTTCAGTGCTGCGGCGACACTTTCCGTGATCCGACGCCAATTTCTCGAAGAGAATATTTTCACTCACGGCACGGACGATTTCAAGCATTTTAAGATTGATGACGAAAAATGTATAGTATTGGTTTGATCACATACTGTTTTACATGTGTTTTACGCAAGGTTTACTACAAGGTAAACCTTGCACATAGAAAATTCATGGACACTAACATTAAAATTGCCTTCTATGACTTATATTATCATCTTCATTTAATAATATAGCAATTGGTGCTAACTGAAATATTGTAAATCGAGGCATTTTTGAAATAACAAACTCAAAAATGCTTGTGCAACTGCATCTGCTAAGGTCACAGCGCGCGTCGGCACTGAATGTCACTGATGTGTGCGTATAGCACGCCACGGTACAGGGGCCTTACCATGATGGCTTAAAGCAAGGTTAAAACAATATTGAAACAGAGACACCGCTCTTGCTGCGTATAGCGCCATCCCGCTCTCAGCGCGGTTTTAATATTGTTTTGGGCGATCATGGTCAGGGGGCTGATCGGCACGGCGCTAATTGTCACGTGTCGGCACTGATGTGTGCGGATAGACCTTAAATGCTCTAAGATATAAACCTATGTAATCACTCTCCTGCTGTGTATCATAGGAGCGTGTACGCTTTGTTGCTTTTAAAAATATCGACAAATTATGGATTTGATACAGCTCGCTCCATCTATTGCTCGTGGTTTTAACTAATTTTAGAAACGATAGACATTGTAAATGTCAATCCTTTTCTTTAAATCATCCTTGATAAATAAAATTTTTATCTATGTTATTATGTACATACATACCTATAAAGTCCGTTTATTTAACTTGTATTAGTTCCTTTTATACAGGGTGTAACTGAACACCCCAATAACATTTAAGGGTATGTATCCATCAGAAGTAGTGATTCTGTAGTTAAAATATTAGGGTTAACAAACCTACTTTTTCTTCCCATGCAAACTAAATAAATATTTTTTTGGTATTAAGTGCCGACAGCCCTACGTAAGCGTACGAGGAATATTATGCTCACATCATACAAACTAAATAAGTTATTTTTTGGTATTAAGTGCCGAAAGCTCTACGTAAGCGTACGAGGAATACTACGCTCTCGTCTGTCACGTGTCATTTTGTGTTTAAATTTCTTTTGTGTTAAGAACTGATTATGGTTGTCACTTGAAAGTTTTTGCTTTCAGTTTAAAATCAAATAACTCTGAAAGTATTGGGGTTCTAGGTCTTAGACAAGCACCGAAGGTCCATTTAGTATCTAACTTATATGCCCCTTAAATGTTATTGGGGTGTTCAGTTACACCCGGTATAAAATTTGCATATTGTCGAATAGCCTACATTGATCTGAAACATCTGGCATTTGGTTCGGTGTTCGGAAAAAATAAATTATTTCTAAGTTCGTGTATTTTTGTTTCGACATTAGCGATTTACTTGTTTTCGCATTATTTGAGTTTTCTTTGACATCCTGCTCACAAAATGGAAAACTATACATATTGCTTACAATAATGCGTGAGTATGGTTTATAAGATAGAATTTCAGCTTCATATCTCTACGAGTTGCCGAGAAAAAGGATCTTGATAGACAGACGGACACTCCGAACCGAACCACCCCGAGATCGTTGTACGCGCACGTCTATGTGTGCGTGGTCGTGTTTACGCTCAATATAGGCAGCCGGTTCTCTATGTCTATTTACTTTGTTGTATAGCGTTGTGTATGATTGTGAACTTCCGACGAAGCGGTGCTGTAATAAAATTGTAGGTCGTCAGTGTTTACGCTCGAGGAAGAGCGAGTGGCAACACTGCATTATAGTCTGTGCAGTGAGACCCTGCGGCCGGCCCTTAGATAAAGAATGAATAGATAGGACGTGACCGTATACCCGTAAGGGACAGACATAGATGACGTCATACCTGCCTAAAGTAGATGGGTATACCAGTGTTGCTTTAAGTTTTACCCTACTGTATGTTTATAGTGGCTTTTACCACTACAAACATAAAGTAGGGTTGATTGATCTACGTATTTTTTTGAGACATTTTAATGAGCGCCCCTCGCTCAATAATATGTCTCAAAAAATAAAAGTGGGAGGAAGTTGCGATTTTTTTTTTTGAATTCTTCATTCAACCTTTGCCGCAGTCTAAAGTTATTTACACTTTTAAATAAAACTACACTTTTCGGATTTACTCGAGTATATTTCTTTTAAAACATTTTAATTATTTATTTAAGCTATTATGTAAACATCTTTACAAATATAAGAAAAAATATTAGGAATCATCATCATCATCCACACGCGTCCACTGCTGGACATAGGCCTCTCCAAGTGCTCGCCACTAAGCACGATCCGCGACCACTCGCTTCCAGCTTTTGCCATCTAAGTACCTTGCGAAGATCGTCGCTCGATTAAGAATACAGCGGGCAATAATCATTGTTTTTCTTTATCTCTGCAGTTTATTTAAAATCCAATATTTACACATTTACTAAATATTTGTGAAGATTTAGAAAATGTATAATATTAAATTTTAAATAAACATTTTCTAAAATTAGATTTCAATAGCACCGTTATTGTCATCGAATAAAGGACTTCGGCTAACAGAGATAAAATTCACTACAATACAGATAAAAATTCACTTGGGCTGGGTGAATGGGTGGCGAATTTCCTTAAATGTTCAGAATACTTTCTTTTGTCAACTCCTAAAAATCTTTTCAGAAAATCTCTATTGGTTCCTCCTACAGTATCTAAAATGTCCAACTACTAATTTTGCATCATTAACTTACACTTCAAATCACTTTACACATTTTCAAGTGTGACTACTTTTTTTCCCAATCGTCTAAGCGATTGACGCACAGGCCGTAGTTTTTTATTTGATGACCTCGCTGATTGTTTCAAACCCAGCATTTAAAGCCGCATTTTTCTCTTTCGGGGCGTATTCAAATTTGAACCGAAATCCAACATCGATGCGTCCTGAAACAATATGTATACAGGTTAAAAATAAAAGCAGGTTCTAATTTTACAACATTAAAAATATTAATTAATAAATTTTTAAACTGTATCTGTACTAATGGTCAGACTTGTTATATTAATAGAAAATGACCAAAATCAAACCATTAATAATATGTTTGGCCATATCAAAATAGTAGAAAAGGATTTGGTACCCATGTTAATCCAAAACTGTAAAATAAATTTCGAAATCCCCCATAAAAATAGTTGGGTTTGTGAAAAATAAATTTAGGTTTTGGCTTGATAGGGTATGTACCTTGTAGATATAATATTTTAGGTATTGGTTGGTAATGCACTCGTGTGTTTGGTGGTAAATAAAATATTGTCCACTTACGGAAACCAGATGTAATTTATCTCAGTCCACACGAACATAAACATTCAACACAACGACAGTCACAGAAGGAGAACAATTCACAAGCACAAGCACAGAGATAGATCACGGAGATTAGGACAGTACTATGAAGATATTAACGATAACAAATAGCATATAAATAAGCAGCGAGTTAGGGAAAAGTAGCGTGAGCTCCGCGTCGAGATAGGTTCGCGACTGGCGTACGTGACTTGCGCCAGCGCCGAACGGCCGGCCGGGGCATCGATTCTACGTCACCGCGTCGAACAAAAGATCCTATACCTAATGGATACAAGTACGCGCGTTTCCACAGCCCCGCGCAACATTACTAGGCGAACTGGCACGACAATAATATTACTTATAATGATGTTGAAAATGTACATAAATATTTGTGTTGTGTTTATAATATAAAGTAAATATAATAATATTATTAAAATATAAATGAAATATAAGTGTAAATATTAATAATTAATAAATGTAAATATTCATAATAATAAATAATAATTGTATTATAATATAAATATGTAGTAAGTTACCTACACCACCCCCCTCCAGAGACCGTCAAGGGCGATAAAAATCAGGGAACCGGACGCGACGTCCTGAACGTGTCACTTTTTCCTGTACAGTAGGTGCAGGGGGATCTTCATTACAATTGTGTAGAATAAATGCCGGTTTAAGCCTATTTATTGAAACGGTAGCTTCCTTACCGTTGAGGACGATCTTAAAAACTTTGTCCCCTCTGGCTAAGACTTTATGTGGGCCAGAGTATGCAGGAGTAAGGGATCCGTGTGATGCGTCTTCGCGAAGGAAAACGTGATCACTCGTGGCTAGCTCCTTGTAAATGAAGACTTTCTGGTTTCCGTGACGCGAGGTTGGTACTGGACGTAAGTTTTGAGCAAAATGCCGAACACGGGCAGAAAAATCGCTTACGTCAGTAGTGCCCGGTACAGTAGGCTCAAAAAATTCGCCTGGTAGTCTTAAAGGCTCCCCGTAAATAAGCTCAGCCGATGAAGACTGTAAATCTTCCTTAAAAGCTGTCCTCACGCCGAGTAGCACCCACGGCAAAGATTCAGTCCACCTACTGTCTGCGTGACAGACTATTGCAGCCTTCATCTGTCTATGGAACCGCTCCACTAGACCGTTGCATGCTGGATGATATGCTGTCGTTCGTTTATGTTCGAAGCCGGCTATTTTCGATAAGGATTGAAATAATGCCGACTCGAACTGTCGGCCCCTATCTGTGGTGATTACCACTGGGCAACCGAATCTCGCTATCCAGCATGACAACAGAGCTTTGGCAACGGTCTCCGCTGTAATGTCTTCTATCGGTATTGCCTCTGGCCATCGCGTAAAGCGATCTATGGCAGTCAGACAATACCGATAGCCTTGCGAGAGTGGAAGCGGTCCAACGAGGTCAATGTGGATGTGCTTGAATCTTGCGCGCGGGAGATTGTAAGTACCCAGCGGTGCGTTAACGTGGCGGTTGACTTTCGCACGTTGGCAAGAAATGCAGGTACGTGCCCAATCTCTGCAGTCCTTTCTCATACCAGGCCAAACAAACCGTTCGGCGACTAACTTGGCGGAAGCGTTTGCACCAGGGTGACTGAGAGAATGCAGGCTGTTAAAGACCTGCAAACGGAAGGATTTGGTGACAAAGGGCCTGGGAGTCGGCGTACTGACGTCGCAGTACAATGAAATACGACTTCCAGGTACTTGTCGCTGCTCTAGACGCAATGATGAACCACCATCTAAAAGCGTCGTGAGTTCCGGATCCGAGATTTGGGCATGGGCTAGTGACTCGAGGCTGACAGGTTCGCTCAATTCCTCAATACGCGACAACGTATCGGCTACGACATTGTCCTTGCCGGATATGTGACGTATGTCGGTGGTGAATTGAGCGATAAAGTCCAAGTGCCTATACTGCCTAGGCGAACAGTTTGCTTTCCTTTCATGGAAAGCAAAACTGATGGGCTTGTGGTCAGTATAGACAGTAAAATGTCTAGCCTCGAGCATATGCCGAAAATATTTAATAGCCTCGTAAATGGCTAGCAATTCACGGTCGTAAGGTGAGTACTTTACCTGTGATGGGCTGAGCTTACGGGAGAAAAAAGCTAGAGGCTCCCATGTGTCCTCATTCAACTGCTGCAGCACTGCGCCTATCGCTTTGTCTGATGCGTCGGTAACCAACGCTAGTTTTGCGGAACAATGCGGGTGAGCTAGCAGTGCAGCATTTGAAAGGCTTTCCTTACTGGCCTCGAAAGCTGCTAAAGAGTCCCCTTCAAGTGTGATGGGTTGCGACCCTTTCACCATACCTGTTAATAGTGCGTGCAACGGAGCTTGAACTTGGGCAGCTTGTGGGAGAAATCTCCTATAAAAATTGAGCATGCCCAAATATCGCCTGAGTTGCCGCACGTTGGTGGGGGGAGGGAACTCTTTGATGGCCTTTACCTTGGTGTCAAGTGGTCTGGTGCCTTTCTCAGAGATATGGTATCCTAGGAATGTTACCTCTTGGGCCCCGAAAACACACTTTGATGTGTTTACCTGCATGCCATATTCCTGGAGCCTGGTGAAGATCTGGCGCAGATGCTGCTCATGCTCAGCCTGTGTCCTGGAGAAGACCAGAAAGTCATCAAGATAACAGTAAACGAAATCCAGCCCTCGGGTCATTTCGTCTACTAACCTTTGAAAGGTTTGACCTGCATTTCGCAAACCGAAGGTCATAAACGGGAATTCGAATAACCCGAAGGGCGTGGTGATGGCCGTCTTCGGGATGTCATCTGGGCTGACGGGGACCTGGTTATAGGCCTTCAGAAGGTCTAGTGTGTTGAAGACAGTACAACCAGATATGCTGTGGGCGAAGTCTTGGATGTGCCTAATTGGGTACCTGTCTGGTATGGTGCGGGCGTTTAACATCCTGTAATCGCCACATGGTCGCCAACCGTTGTCCTTTTTTGGCGCCAGGTGTAAGGGCGAAGACCACGGGCTCTTCGAAGGGCGGGCTGTCCCATTGGACAACATAGCTTGGAACTCCTGGCGGGCTATCTTGAGTTTGTCTGGAGCTAGTCTGCGGGGAGAACAAGAAACTGGCGGGCCTGGTGTCGTGCGTATATGATGAAGTGTATTATGTGGTGTAGTGCGGTGTGTGCCAGCTGGTCGAGTAATATCTGGGAACTCGTTTAAGATTTTATGGTACCGAGTGTCGCCAGTCGAGACCTTCACTGAATGCACATTAGTTTTAACTTCTTCTCGTTGGAAGCTGTGAGCCGTTTGATGAGTTCTGCTTTCAACTTGCCGTATCTATCTGTGGCTGGAGGGCTAATAATTATGTCCTTGACTTCCCTTGAATATTTGTTATCAAGTTGACTAATGACGTAATTAAATTTGGTCGCATCATTCGTAATACCGGATATAGCAAATTGTCCTTCCACCTGGGCGAACCAAATTTCCGGCTCCTCTGGCCAAAAGGGTGGTACTCTAACGCCAACTTTGTACACCTCTGCCTCTCCGTGCGAAAAATGACGTCCGTCATTTTTGTCGTTCGGGTCAATGGAAACGTGTCCTCTGCTGGTTTGGCCTTGTGCGTCTTGGAATTCCTTGTCCATGTTCAGAACGGGGTCACCAGTTTAGGTATTGGTTGGTAATGCACTCGTGTGTTTGGTGGTAAATAAAATATTGTCCACTTACGGAAACCAGATGTAATTTATCTCAGTCCACACGAACATAAACATTCAACACAACGACAGTCACAGAAGGAGAACAATTCACAAGCACAAGCACAGAGATAGATCACGGAGATTAGGACAGTACTATGAAGATATTAACGATAACAAATAGCATATAAATAAGCAGCGAGTTAGGGAAAAGTAGCGTGAGCTCCGCGTCGAGATAGGTTCGCGACTGGCGTACGGACTTGCGCCAGCGCCGAACGGCCGGCCGGGGCATCGATTCTACGTCACCGCGTCGAACAAAAGATCCTATACCTAATGGATACAAGTACGCGCGTTTCCACAGCCCCGCGCAACATTACTAGGCGAACTGGCACGACAATAATATTACTTATAATGATGTTGAAAATGTACATAAATATTTGTGTTGTGTTTATAATATAAAGTAAATATAATAATATTATTAAAATATAAATGAAATATAAGTGTAAATATTAATAATTAATAAATGTAAATATTCATAATAATAAATAATAATTGTATTATAATATAAATATGTAGTAAGTTACCTACAATATGTATAAGTTAATGACCTGTAAAAAAAGTTTAGGAATAGCACCACTCCTAAGAAAAGTGCCTTTTTTTGTTTTTATGAATCCACTGTTGTTCAAAATGCTTAGAACACATTCGGGTATGCTTGGTTGGCTGCTAATTCAATCGACCAGTAGCTTTAACCCAACTGTTTTCGAGTAGTTATCTCCGAAGGTAATCTGTTAAATACAGACAAACAAGCAAATGGAAAGTCTCACTTCAAAAGAATTACCTTTGTTATCTAAAATGCTCAAAATTTTATACTTAAATATGTCAATATTAATGTAACACAGAAACTAATATGTGAGTTCCCTTTTACGTAACAAATTACCTACGAATCAAGGAAAAATAGTCGTAGCGTAACTGGTATCATTATAACCCGGCAAAATGTTACACGCGTTGGCTGTATACGTGGCCATATTGTATGGCGACATTCCTAGCTTGTTAGGTTAACAATAACCTTACTACTTAGTTTGAAATTTCATGTTTAATCCCATAATATGATTGAGAACCATAGTAGAAGGAAAAAATATTGCAATATAACTTGTATTTATAATTTAAAAAATAGTTTTGGCGCTTTTTATTGACACAATTTAGGTCTTACCTGTAAAAGGTTATATTTTCCTGTTTTCTAGCACTATCACTATTACAAACTAAAACGGAGCAGTGCACCATGATTTAAATGTTCAAATAGTTCACAACTACACTAATTAAAGTGTTAAATAATTACACAGTAAGCTATAATTCACAGAACAAATTTCTTCCACGTATTTGTTTAGCACCAGACGCTGGTGATAAACAATCCCCACTACCAGTTTCACCTATATACGGTAACAAGGACAAAAAAAAATGATGCCATCTTCTTCTTTCCTTTGGCAATGTGTATAAGTTTATCTCTTTTCCTCATGTTTGACGGCTTTTATAGCCCATCTATTTCATTCTATATCTATGGGCCGGCCGCATGTAACATGTCAGTCGAGTCGAAATGTCATGACCAAAGAGAATAGTAATGTCATGACATTGAAAGAACCTCTTTCAATGTCATGACATTACTATTCTCACAGGACCGGGCAGCAATAAAATATAATTTAAGATATAACAAATAGTATTGCGCGGCGCACCAAGTGATTGTTGGTGCGAGGTTCCGCCAAGTTTTAGTGCCGGTGAAAGTGTAAATGCATCAAATCTTTTATCGGTGAGTTCGGGTATTGGTGGCCTAATAGGCAAGTGTACCATCCGGTTCGGTCAGAAGGCAGCCCTTCAGGAGCCGCGACTTCCTTCGAGCTAGCTCAGGAAGTCCACCGGCTACATACGGAGACCAATTGGAATAGGGGTAAGCCACAATGTTTTCTATGAGCTGGTAGTAGGTTATAAAAATCAGCAACATAAGTCGGTGAATTGCCGACGTGGTGGTGTCTACCTTGGGCACCACCATCTTTTGGTAGCAGAGCGTGGTTCTTAGATCTGATTGATTGATTAGTATTGTACAATTAATATTGTAATCTTGTTGGTTGTCCAAACGGGCAATACATATTAATTGGTTTTGATTGCTGATTTTAAACCGACTACAATCTCATTTGTGGACCGATCTCCCTAACTAGTTGTCATTGTCATTGTATATGAAAAATTGGGGTTAAATGCCTTTTGTTGTTCTAGTTAAGTTCTAGCATTTACCTATATTTGATTTTGGTTTGTTTTTTCATATCTTTGTTTTGCCCTTGAATATTTTGTTTGTTAAGTTGTAAACTTATACTTGAATTTAATTTGTTTAAAAGATTTTGCTGCTAAATGACTTTGCTGTTGTTATAATACACTATTTTGCTGTGTTAAGTTTTAGCATTTACATTTGATTTGGTTTTGTTTGCCTTTGAATATTATGTTTGTTAAGTTATTGACTTAATACTTGAATTTAATTTGTTTAAAAAATTATGTTGTTAAATGCCTTTGTTGTTCTAGTTAAGTTCTAGCATTTATACTTGATTTTGGTTTGTTTATATATTTTGTTCTGCTTTTGAAGTTCCTCCCGATCTGTTTTATTGTCTGCGGTTGTCGGTCTGTTTGTCCGTGTATTATTATAGTGTTTATTAATTTTGGTGCAAAATGGTCCCGCCAGTCAGCCCGCTTAGTGGTGCCCGCGCGGGTGCACAAAAGATTTTGAGATGGTTTGCTAGTGCCGTCGTTTTGGTAGACCGACCAGACCGAGAACAGGCCTTGTTAATTCGGCATGAGGGAGTACCTGCTCGCTTGAAGGAATTGGAGCAGCTTTTCGTTGCTCATCAACAATATCTGCTCGACCACCCAGCCAAGGGTGCCGCTGAGTTGCGGGCAGTCGACCAATTTAATGCCGATTATGATCAGTGTTTTGAACAGGCGGATGTGATTATAAACAAGGCTCAGGCAATCCTATCCGCCCGGAGGGGTGAGTCGTGCACGCCCGGGGAGGTCAAGCCTACCCCGGCCGGCTTGCTGGGCAGACTGCCCACTTTAGACATCCCAACCTTTGATGGGAACCTGGCTTCTTGGATGGGGTTCATTAACCTCTTTGATAGCCTGGTTCACTTGAGGGACGACCTGTTCCCTAGCCAGAAATTGGCCTATTTGCTCTCTGCCTTACGTGGAGAGGCTGGTGTGCTTGTCCAGCATCTACCTGTCAACGATGACAGTTATGATATTGCAAGGGCGTTGTTGACCGCCCGGTATCAGAATGTTCGCTTGCTAGCGGACACACATGTGGCTGCCATTTTAGGGCTGCCACGAGTATCACGGGTCTCCTCATTGAGGAAGGAGATTTTGAACCCGCTGCTAAGCGCTATTAATGCGCTCAAACGACTTGACCTACCGGTGGACCAGTGGTCCTTCATATTGCTCCACCTCATCCTCAATAAGCTTCCCATGGAGATGAAGGGGCGCTTTGAACAAAGATACGGGGGCAATAGTGCCTCGTACCTCCCCCCCTTCTCGGATCTCCTCAGATTTTTGGAGGATGAGTGTCGGATGACCGACCACTTAGATCTGGCTCCTATACCGGGACCGAGTACAGGCCGCTATGAGGCAATCCGGGCAGCGCCACGGAGAGAGCGCCGCCTGCACAAGCAGTATACTGCAGTGCGGCAGAACTCTCCACACGGGGAGAGGCCGAGGCCTTGCAAGTGTTGCAAGCGGGAATGGCCATCGTTTGCCGGCCTGTCCCAAATTTGTTGGCCTACGCACCGAGGGGCGTAGGAATATGGCCAAGCAGCGGAATTGGTGCTACCGCTGCCTGGGGGCTCATATGGCATCGGCTTGCCCCCACCCACGAGATTGCCACTGTTGTGGAGGGGCCCATCACCCCCTCTTGTGCTTTAATAATAAAGACACTCGTGAGGTGGTGAGAGAGAGGGACTCGCACACGGGCGGGGGCCCTCGTAGGTCACCCACATCTCCGAGGAGATCGGAGGGGCGTGCCACCCCTCCGCGGAGATTGGACAGGCGCCCCCCCTCCCGTGAGAGGATTGGGCGCTCCACCCCCCCTACGGGCGGGGGGGATCGACGCGACGCTTCTGAGGCGCCACCGCGAGATTGGGCCGCGGTTATTAGGGAGCCACGCCGGGAGCCGATACGCTTCTCTCCCCCTATGATGGAGAGACCTCGTTTGTCACGGGGGAGCCCGTGACAACCTTCGCCCATCATGGGCACCGCCCGGCCCCCCGATGCAGCTTTGGTCGGGGTGTGTATGTGCCGGATTGGGACCCGCTTGAGCGCCTTAAGCGCCCTACTCCTCCGCCGCGCACGCATTTTTCTTCGGACCCCCCTTCCCCCCCGTTGCGGGGAATGCGGGAGGATTTTCATTAAACCAACTGTCGGCTGCAACCCCCCCACAGGAGCAGGTGCTGTTACCAACAGCCTCCGTACAGGTGTGGGGCCCGAGGGGCACCTTTGTTTTAGTTCGCGCCCTTTTGGATACGGGAGCTCAGGGTTGCATTGCCTCCAGCTGGCTGGTCCGGCAGTTGAGTTTGAACACATCTCCATACCTTGAATCGGTACGGGGAATCGGAGACCTGCGGATCCCGGATCCGATCGGTCAGGTTTTGTTCTCCTTTTCCCCCCACTTCTCTTCAGCGCCTAAAATTGGAGCTACCGCGATTATTTTTGAGAAGGTTGTTGGTCAGCTTCCGCAACAGCACGTTTCGCGCGCTGTCGTTGATATGCGACATCAGGATTGACCTTGGCTGACCCTTCCTTCCACCGAACCGGTCCGATTCACTTATTGCTCGGTGCCGATGTTATAGTTCTATTGTGGGAGGAGGAGAGAGTTACAGAAGGGTGGGCTGGTAGCCTTATCCACATCGCTTGGGTTTGTAGTGATGGGGCCAGTTAGGCATAACCCACCATCTCCATCGGTGGACAGTTACATAACTGTTAGCTCCACCTTATCGGATGTCCTTCAACGGTTTTGGGAGGTGGAAGAGCCACCTACCGTGAAGCGAGTGAACCCCTTGGAAGAGGAGTGTGAGTTGTTCTACCAGAACAATACAGGTCGCCTTCACTCGGGACGGCTGATCACTCGTTTGCCCTTTTTGTCAGTTCGCCCCTCACTTGGCAGCTCACAGCCGTTGGCCGAGAAGCGGCTGCTGTCCATGGAGCGTCGGATGAGTAGGAACTCCGACTTCAAACAGAAGTATGTCGACTTCATGCGAGAATATGAGCAACTGGGGCACATGTCGGTCTCGCGACTGGACTGGCGAAACGAGGAACATAATTTTCTTCCTCACCACGCGGTTTTGAAACCTTCCACCGGGAAGATACGCGTTGTTTTTGATGGGTCAGCTCCTACGTCTACCGGAGTTTCGCTGAATCAATGTCTGCATGCTGGACCGAAGTTGCACCACGAGGTGGGTGATGTATTGACCAACTTCCGTCGCCATGCCGTCGTCTTTGTGACCGATATCCGGATGATGTTTCGGCAGACTGTGATTCACCCGGACGATAGACGATATCAGCTCATATTATGGAGGGAGGATCCCAGAGATCCCATGCTAGTCTACGAGCTGAACACCAATACATACGGTTTGCGTTCGAGCCCCTTTGTGGCAATTCGCTCACTTGTGGAACTCGCTGAACGTGAGCGGTTACGATACCCTCGCGCATCCTTGGTTCTCAAGGAGGATGCATTTGTGGATGATATTTGTACGGGCTCCTCTAGTGTCGAGGAAGCCTTGATTTTGCGAGATGAACTAATTGCTCTTCTCGGGGCTGGTGGTTATGAACTGAGGAAGTGGATGTCCAACTCTCCTCAGCTTTTGTGTGACTTGCCAGACGACCACCAGCAGGAGCCTCATATTTTTGAGAATGCCAACACTCCAGATTTACTATCTGTTTTGGGAGTGCAATACAGACCTGTCCAGGACACGTTCACCTATCGATTGGAGCTGCCAAGGCCCAAGGTCTGGACGAAATGGTTGGTTTTGTCTACAGTAGCTCGTACCTTTGACCCAAATGGCTGGATTAGTCCCGTAGTGTTTTGGATGAAGTGCTTCCTACAGGAACTTTGGTCAGCCGAAGTGTCGTGGGATAAGCCCCTCTCGGGCCGTTTGCTGCGAGATTGGGAGTCCTTCATGTCGTCTCTCCCCGACATTGACCGTGTTAGTATCCCTAGACATATACTGCCTAAGGGACGGTTTACGGCCAGCCTTCATGGCTTTTGTGACGCGTCTGAGAGTGGATACGCAGCCGTCGTATATATCCGGACGATCGATGATAGAGGAGCTGTTAAGCTCTACTTGTTAATTGCTAAAAGTAAGGTTGCTCCACTTCGGACTCGATTAACGATTCCGAAGTTAGAATTGTCTGGATCTACTCTTCTGGTTCGTTTGATGAACCACGTTGTTGACACCCTGGGACGTAGTGTGGACTTTGAGTCGCTATTTGCTTGGTCCGACAGTCAGGTTGTCCTATGTTGGATTAAGAACTCTGTCCACTCCCTGGAGGTATTTGTGGCCAATCGGGTATCCCAAATACAGGCCTCGAAGGCCCCGTTGATTTGGCGCCACGTGCCAGGTGAAATAAACCCTGCTGACTGTGCATCACGTGGCAGCGAAGCCCCTCAGCTTATTGACCACACTCTGTGGTGGGGTCCCGAATGGTTGTTACAGCCGTTTTGGCCTTCCACACCAGCTGTGGTGAAGGTACCAAATCCGGGCTTGCGTGTTCACGCTGTCGAGACTATGGCGGCTCCAGAGCGGGAATTTTTATTAGACCGCTACAGTTCTCTGGACAAGTTGCTCGGCGTGACCGCTTGGATAAGAAGATTTATACGAAATTGTCGCCGGCCTCAGGACAAAGATTTGTGTCCGGTCCTCTCACCGCAGGAGCGCCAAGATGCTCTCTTGCATTGGGTGCGTATGACCCAGTCTAGAGCGTTTGAACCGGAACTTAAGATTTTCCGTACCGGGACGTCCAAATTGAAGGGACCCTTGGTGCGTTTGACTCCCTTTCTGGATGATAAGGGATTGTTGCGTGTAGGAGGCCGATTGAGGCACGCTAACTTGCCTTATAGATCACGTCATCCCCTGTTGCTCCCCAAGGACGGACCATTGGTGCGATTGTTGATCATTGATCGCCATGTGAAGAATGCTCATGCCGGATGTAATGCATTGACCGCGCTCCTCCAACGGGAGTTTTGGATTTTGTCAGCGCGAAGAATAATCCGATCTGTTATCTTTCGATGTCTGCCCTGCTATCGTTTACGCCCCGAGACGATGCAGCCCCAAATGGGTGATTTGCCTGCTGATCGTGTGAATGAATCGATGACCTTCTTAGGAGTTGGAACTGATTTCGCGGGACCGTTCACTATAAAAACGTCGCGACTCCGTAATGCTAAGACTGAAAAGGCTTATTTGTGTGTGTTTGTTTGTTTGGCCACTAAAGCCGTTCATTTGGAGGTGGTGAGTGCAATCACCATGGACGCTTTCTTAGCAGCGTTAGGCAGATTTGTTTCCCGCCGAGGACTGCCATCTCTGATTCGGTCCGATTGTGGGACGAACTTCAAGGGCACTGATAGACATATAAGAGAAGTTTGTGAATTTTTAGATAAAAATAATATTGAGATCGGATCCACACTCTCCCGTGGGGGGTAACATGGCGATACTCCCCGCCGTCTTGCCCTCACTGGGGAGGGATTTTTGAATCTGTTGTAAAGGCCGCCAAGACTCACCTTCGCCGCGTTATTGGGGAGACTATTCTCACGTTCGAGGAACTCGCGACGGTGTTTCATAAGATTGAGGCGGTTCTCAACTCGCGTCCGTTATGTCCGTTGTCTACCGACGCGAACGATTTGCAGGCCCTCACGCCGGGCTATTCCTTGATAGGCAGACCACTTAACGCCCTGCCCGAGTATCCTTATAGAGATATCAATCCAGGACGCCTTTCGCGGTTTGAGTTGCTCCAGCAGCTTACCCAGCGCTTCTGGCGCCGCTGGCACCTTGAATACTTACACATTTTGCAACAGCGCGTTAAGTGGTCAGATAAGACAAACCCACCGAGGGTTGGAGACCTCGTGTTAGTGAAGGACCCAAACCTGCCACCCTTACGTTGGCGTCGCGGACGCATTGTCCAACTTACTCTAGGGTCTTATGGTGTGCCCAGGTTTGCCGAGGTCCTAGTTGGGGATTCTGTTTTGAAGCGCGCGGTCGCTACTCTTTCTCGCCTCCCCTTAGACTGATTTGGAGCGGGGGGATGTTTACGCTCGAGGAAGAGCGAGTGGCAACACTGCATTATAGTCTGTGCAGTGAGACCCTGCGGCCGGCCGCATGTAACATGTCAGTTGAGTCGAAATGTCATGACATTGAAAGAGGTTAGGACCGGGCAGCAATAAAATATAATTTAAGATATAACAAATAGTATTGCGCGGCGCACCAAGTGATTGTTGGTGCGAGGTTCCGCCAAGTTTTAGTGCCGGTGAAAGTGTAAATGCATCAAATCTTTTATCGGTGAGTTCGAGTATTGGTGGTCTAATAGGCAAGTGTACCATCCGGTTCGGTCAGAAAGCAGCCCTTCAGGAACCGCGACTTCCTTCGAGCTAGCTCAGGAAGTCCACCGGCTACATACGGAGACCAATTGGAATAGGGGTAAGCCACAATGTTTTCTATGAGCTGGTAGTAGGTTATAAAAATCAGCAACATAAGTCGGTGAATCGCCGACGTGGTGGTGTCTACCTTGGGCACCACCAGTCAGTATAGGTACAGATTAATGGAGCAACCCGAGGAATTTAGTGAGCGAGTTAATAAAGATAGATAAAAGAAGAGGTGAAAGAATGCAAATCAAATCAAATCAAAATAATTTTATTGTATAGAATCACATAATGATCACTTGCAATCGTCACTTAAAAACTAAAGTTACCATGGCTTCGGAAAACGCGCCCCGTCTGAGAAGAAGCCACAAGAAACTCATAGGGGTATTTGTTTTTCATGTGATCGTATTCACAATCGTTATGGTACAAATCCAATTTCATATTTGCCGCCTTGAAGTACGCTAGCAGTGAGCTCATACCACTTGGATATTGTTTGATCAGTGCGTACTATTATTTCCTGGCAACCTTGACGGTAGGAGGACAACTAAGAATGCGTATAGGAAGAGATACATAGACCAGACATGTCGCTAAGGAGGATTTCGTGTTCTACGGTGCTAAAAGCGTCAGAAAAATCTATGAGAACCAAGGAGTTCGCCATGCCTTTACGATTGTCTTCTATGTTTTTATGCAAAGCAGTGGATGCTATATCCCTGTAAAGGACTGTATATTATTGGAGTGCACAAAGGGAGTAAGCTATTTAAGAACAGTGGCCTTCAATATTTCCAGCAAAAAGGGTTAAACAATAAGGGTTATAATGTAAAGTCAAGAACTTTTTAAATGTTTAGCAGGTTGACGATTATTCGTATTTAGCCGTATAAAACCTACTAATACACGAAATACCAATATGTTTACAGTTTGTTGTGCTCCAAAGCGCTCATTTGATTATATAGGCAAGATCAAAAAAATCTGTCATTCAAAATCGGTTACAAGGTACAGGTGCCGGCAAACATCTTGAACATTTTCACAGATAAAAAATACATGCGCAGTTGCAGTTTTACCTATCATATATTTTTATCTGTGAAAATGTTTAAGATGTTTGCCGGCACCTATAGCTAAATGCACTGTCTCTTTCAAACTCTCTTAAACTTCATAAAACCATATATGCTAAGTCTATGGCACCCACTTGTGCACTACACGGCATTTAGAGTTATGGGTGCATTCCGTCCGCTGGACAAGGGCATTAATTCTATATTTACACGTGTTACGTTTTATTCTTCAGATAAGGTTGCTGGAATCTGGTCGTACGTTGTGTGGATCCAATCGGGCCTCATACATTTCGTATGGCTGTTTGTGACTGCTGAAATAAACTACCTGGTTCAGTATGAGGTATGAAATATTCTAAATTTTTGCTCAAAATATGTTTTTACACATGTACTAGTCATGGGCGCCGCTGGGGGGGGGGGGGGGTGCACTTGGAGACTTGGAGCACAAGGAGGTGCACTTGCACCTCCCTGTCAGGAAAGAAAATATAAAGAAAAAATGTTTTTTACCCGAATAACCAACCAACCGGGCTTGACGGATTTGTCTTTGACATAGGCTATATAATTTTCATAACAAATTTAAAAAAGCAATAATACCAACCATAGACTATAGAATAGAGATTAAAGGCACGATCCATTAATCGTTCACAATGATCATGTTCTGTGTATTTAAATAGGACTTAGATCGCTCTGAACGCTTAGTAGAATAATCATCATAATCATTTATTTGCAAAATATGGTACACAGTGGCCACAAGTTGTTAATTACAAAAATTTCTCCAACATATTTTGTCGAATATTTCGACGTGCAAATATTATTTTTGTTAAATGTCAAGTGCATAAAAATTAAATTATTATCGCAATATATTATTAATGTCATTTTATATAAACCAAAAAAATATATGTCAAAAATTACATCACAATAAAATTTAGCCTAAATGAAATAATAAGAATAGGTATTAAACATTTTGCACACATTAATAAATGTCAAATTATTTGAATGAACCTTAAGTATGTTTTCGATCTGCGAAATATATTGAATAATATACCTGCGTGATTTGAATTTGATATTGCATTTATTCACATACACTATACATGTATAATTCTATATTTTATATTGGTTAATTAATAATATGGGTATGCAGATGCATTACCCTGAAAATAATCCTGGCGGCGCTAAAGGTACTAGCTGATCCGGCAAACGCACGTTCGTACCCCCTAACAGCCAATAAATTAGCTACCATTAATAAATAATACTCGCAAAATAAGATTTATGTATTTAACACACATAGGTAATACAAACAATCGACCCGTATATAATGTGATGGTACCCATATGCTTTTTTAAAACAAATGACAGACATATTTTTAGTAAAGTGAGCTCTCATTTGCGGAAGACCGCTGAGTTCTCAACCTAATTAATGAAAAAAATCTGTACTTACATTTTTTTCGAGAATTTTCCCGATACTTATTTTAAAAGTTATTCTGCTATTCGGGGCGAAGACAAATCTATCAAATCATAGATCGTTAAATCGGTACAGCCGTTGTTGAGTTATAAATGGTGTAACTAACCCGACTTTTTTATGTATAAATATGTATTATCTTAAGCTTTAGCACGGTATACAGTGGACTGACTTCATAGAAACGGTCGAAACACGCGCTATGCCTACGCGCCTTGATCTGAGGGCCTATTACCGATCTCATGGTTTTGCAAATGATATCATATGACATCATAGTGCAAAACGGGCCACGCACGTATAAAATTTTAGAGGGGCCGAGTCTACTGTATATGTATACTTACTATTACCGTGGCTTAAGTATTATTTTAAGCAAGTTTTTACTGCAAGCTATCCTTTTTTCATTCAACATGGGTGACATATAAGAACACCGAACTCCTCTTCAACTGAGAAATTGGCTATCTTACCTTTCGGAACACAACAATGTTATTAACATAGTTATCACGGCGACAAACCTGGGTAAGACTGTAGTAGCTAGCCAGGCGGGCTCAGAAGTTCTACCACCAACTAAACCAAGCAGAAAAGCATCTGATCCCATGAGGAATCAAACTTCCGACTTGGTTTCGAATCAACTTGGTTTCAACCACAAGACCACGGATGCAGTTAAAAATGTCATAAAGTCATTCATTTGAAGTCGCGTCTTCTGCGTGTAATTGTGTCTGTATATCATTATCAGCTTAACTTTAACAATATTTACCATATTAGTCACACAGTAAAGTATTCTTTTGAAAAAAGTCAGGATAGCTCCCTCCCTGTTTTGTGTTCACAGAAAACGCCATCGCTTGAAACCCACGAAATTCTATCAAAATCACAAACTCGATCATTTGCTTTACTTTTCTTCCAGTTAATCCGATCTCGCCACCTCGCGGCTCAGTTGACAGTGGCCTCTGATCCTCGCTCGTCTGTCGCTCTGTGCAAGGTTTCCAAGATCTTTCTGCTTCAAGACTACCCACCGTTGCCCCTGGAATCCTACGAGTTTTGCAGGGCGCAGTTCACATCGGTATTTCTTAAAATTTTTAAACATTGTCAGTAGAGGAGTTAGTGATTTAGTAATTTAACGGTTCGATATCGAGGCTGGTTGTAGGTATGCTTAAACACAACACACTGTTGAAATGGTGACGTGCTCTTGCAGTTAAGCCGGCCCCAGATGCCATATTTGCGCAAAGTCCATTGTTTGAGCTTTGGACGGTTTGATGTCATCATCATATCAGCCAAGAGACGCCCACTGTTGGACATAGGCCTCCCCCAAGGATCTCCATACCGATCGGTCCTGCGCCTCCCGCATCCAGCGGCTTCCCGCGACCTTCACCAGATGGTCGGTCCACCTTGTGGGGGGCCTACCAATACTGCGTCTCCCGGTACGCGGCCGCCACTCGAGGACCTTTCCGCCCCAACGGCCGTCAGTCCTACGAGCGATGTGCCCTGCCCACTGCCACTTAAGGTTTGCAATTCTTTGGGCTATGTTGGTAACTCTAGTTCTTCTACGGATCTCATCATTTCTGATGTGATCACGTAGAGAAACCCCGAGCATAGCCCTCTCCATTGCCCTTTGGGTGACTTTGAGCCTTCTTATGAGACCCATTGTAAGCGGCCACGTCTCAATTCCGTATGTCATCACTGGTGCTGCATCACGGTTTGATGTGCTGCGGCAAAAGCCGACACACGTATGGTAAAATGCGAAGTGTGTCCTCAAATATTGAACACATGAAATGACATGCCTCACATAGTTTTATGCAAGTTTTCAAAGCTTTCGAGGTATGTCTGGCGTTAGCATGTCATCATTTCAGCCAAAAGACGCCCACTGTTGGACAAAGACCTTCCCATGAATTATAAACTGATCGGTACTTTGCTAGTAAACACAATCTAAGTCTGTTAGACATAGGTCTCCTTAAAGGATCTCCTCTTCTCCAACTCTAAACCAATTGGTACTGCGCCTCCCGCATCAGAGAGAGATTCTGTACCAGAATCGTCTGCATGTGTACCTCTATCTTGCCTATTTCTGCCTTCAAGCAGCGTTGCTTGCATTGCTGTGTTCCGGTTTGAAGAGTAACACGGGCAGTGAAATTACTGGGTACAGTGACCTGGCATCTTATGTCACAAGCTGGCAACGTAAATTTGCATCCCTGTGGGGGCCGTAGATTTGCGACTTTTACAGGAACCACGCCTTGTACTATTGGTAACTGTGGCCACTTACCATCAGGGTGGCATCCTTCTTGTTTGCCAACTTTGATGTATAAAAAAATCATCGGGCCTACCAACTTCCCGCATCGATATGTTCCTGTGCTATTGAGAAATCCGTGTGAAGCTTGCTTTAACCACCGTACTGATTATCAAGGTGTTATGTGTCATAAGTGTAGCGTCAGCTAGTTTCTTACCTGATTACATCCTTTCTCTTTCTTATGGGAGGAGTGATGTAGCGTAAGCACATCTTTTTGTCCTCGAAGCTAATCTAGAGCAACACATAATCGCGATTTATGCCAACGTATACAGGGTAAATTTTGAGGTACCCGCAACCTTGCAGGATAAGATAGCAAGCATTTTACTTTCATACAAAAATAAATATTCATTTAATATACCTCTAGAATGTTTGTAACTCTACGTGCACAGCGCGCGAGCGAGCGTAGCGTTGTCTTCCGTCGTCGTTTATAAATGAAACATAGACTTATTAATGTCACGACAGTGCAATAAAAAGTTGAAAATTGAATTTTTGTTCAATGTATTGAGTTAATTTAAAACTCGTAAAACAAACGTTGTAGTTAATGATGTTAGCTATCTAATCCTGCGAGGTTGCCGGTACCTCAAAATTTACCCTGTATATACAGTTTGCAGTTGCTGTAATAGCTGACGCTTAAGGCGCATAGTGGTCCCAATGACCTTGCGTCGATCGTCCCGCACTGATTACATAGGAGTGAGTGAGTGAGGCTGAGGGGAATATTTAAGCAAACCTTTACGCGTAAGATGAATTATTTCAATAAAACATTAATTAAGGCGAATAAGAAAAATCTAAAAAGACCATCCCCTAGAATATTGTTCACTTTATTTATTGAAATCGAAAGTATACGATTTAGCCTAATATTTACGACGCGATTAGGTTTATAGTTTTAAAATCGAGGCATGTTTGGGTCACATTTTAACCAAGTTTTAATTAATTTATCAAAAAATTAAAAAGACCATCCTCTAAAGAATGCGTTGAATAATAACATATCTTTTTTAAAGATTTTTTTATTCAATATTTATGAAGAGAACCGGTTTTTTCTGCAGTGATTTTTTATGTTTGACCTTACTATGCGCCTTAACCTTACGGAACTCCTTGGCAACCTCACCTCTATCCTGCCGGCCAATAGACGAGGTTCTGTTGTTCCCCACCAACTTACAAAGGACCACAATGACGGGTGAAAACCCAATCCGCTATCCGGGGAATCCTATGTCCCAACAGTGGGTTCATTATGGCTATGATTATGATGATGCATGCTTCGAAGTAAATAGATAAATATTTTCCGAGCTTATTCCTGTCAAGAACAGCTAGGTATCTCACGAATTTATTAGAACACGATGACAAATTTTTTTTTTTTCAGGTCACGGGTCAAGCCATAAACTGCGTGCTTATTCTACTGCAAATAAATCACTTGTATTCCAAGTCGTGAATAAATTATTTGGATGCTTGATGTTTATTTATTTTTCTATGATCAAATATTAAATTAGCATTGTTACAAATTAAGGTAATACTGACCATAGATCTGCCTTTGTTAATCCTCAAATCTCTAACACATTATATACTCATAGTACGAACAAAAGCTACCAACGCTGAAAGCTAGCTTTGGAAGAAAAATAAAACTCTTTGTAGCCACAAAAAAACGTTTATTAGATTCTTCTGTAGAATAACAGTCTAAAAGTTCTGAAAATAGTCTTGAGTATACAGGTGTATCGTAGGTAATTCTAAATATTATGCATATTTAGTTCAGTGTATAAAATTTGATGTTCTCTCGTTGTTGTAAACTGTTGAGTTTTTCGAAGTGGCGTCAATGGCCATCTCAGCTTTTGCGCAGCTTGCAATCGGATAGAATTCATACCTTGGAACTAAAATGCCCCCCGTCCATCCGTTTTATATCAATTCTACTCGTATTGTGGAATGAGCTTTCTTCTAAAGACTTTCTTTAAATTACAGCATTGGGTTTCCACATTGTTGTTGCAAATAAATAAACATAATTTCTGTATTTTACACAACGCCCTTGTGAATCAATCATTCCAATGTTCGGAATTGAAAAATAATTATAAGGTAGCTCGATACACTCCCTACTATCTGAAAACAGAAAACAACAGGCACTGAGTAATATAAGATCAATTGGTAAACTGTTAGTTATTACGCCCGAGTCGCGAGGCAGCTCAGATACCACTCGGGCGGCCGCAGTGTGTGCGGTGGAGGGTGGAGGACAAAGGTAGTAGCCGCCAATCGGAATCGGCTTTGGGCAGCCGTGCTATTGACCGTGGCTTTGTTCGCTGATTAGCGACCCGGTATCTGTAATCATTTATTGTGTGTCTTATGGCCGATTTCACCAACCATAACTTAGCTTAGGAAGCCCCTGAGACGTATGCTGTCACTTTTTGTCTTCAATGAAAAGAATGTGACAGCATGCCACTTAAGAGTCCCCTAAGCTAAGAAGAGGTTGGTGAAAATGGCCATTAAAGGTCTATCTAGGACCCCTTGTTTAGTTCAGATTCAAAAGTGTGTATGCATGTGTTGTACCTACTCCCAAGAACAGTCCAGCCACTCGTGGATCATCAGTGGCTCGCCTTGTGGTGATCAGGGGTCTCTGTTTAGTACACCACGGTGCCTAATATACGCAGGACATATTTAATTAACATGTGAGGTATTGTTAGGCAGCTCTCACGTGCCTCCTAACACAGCCGCGAAACGCGGTCGAAAGTACTTCCCTTGGTGGTAGCTAGTAAGTTTCTGCTTAACACCATCACGGCCGAGTACTGAACATAAACGCCTTTATGTCAATTAGGACATAAAGGCGTTTACTCAAAAATGCATGTAATGTGGTCATTATTTTGACAACCTTGTTTGAGCAAAGTCGACCTTGCCGTTCTGTTTCAAGGAGCGGCCGGCAATGTTTTTATTTAAATTACTTGCTGGTTTTATTTAGATTAGGTACTTGCATTTTTGAGTAAAGCACTATACAAGCCTTGGCCCACAATGACTGCTTCGCTGGTCAGGCTATGATTGCCTCGAGCTAGCCTAGCTACGCTCTAGGCCTTCCAGCTTGGCCATTAGCAGCCCTCGCTGTCCTCACTGTAAAGGCCTCGACCTACGGTCGCGGCCTATATCTCAGCTCGTCCGTCAAGTGCTGCACGCTGACCGCGCTGTGTCGGCCTGGAGCTGCGCTGTCGGCCATCGTCAGCGCGACCAGCAAAGTAGTCATTATAGACCGCGGCAGTAATGTACTATTATGTTGCGTGATAGGTTTAAGTGATACAGCAATCAGACTTTCAGAATTTTAATTCTTCATTTAATTAAGTCTTGCAAATTTCTGAAAGTCTGATTGGGATAGTCTACTAATTGGTCTCTTTGCTCAGTGCTACGGCAGGGAAGCTCTTGGCCTTCACGTGATGGTAAGTGATGATAGGGGCGAAGGTGGAAGCGAGCTTTAATATGAAGTTATTTGCAGATCGCAAGGAGCGACTATGTGTAGAATGGAGCATTTGGACATTTGATTGTGTTCCGACAGTAAGAGCGGGAGTGAGTGAGAGTGTCTGTCAGTTCTTAAGTTTTTGAAGAGTCCAAGTGAAGCTCGCCTCCACCTTCGGCCTAATCATCACTTAACATCAGGTAATTTAAAATCTGTGAAATTTTACCAGCTAGTTTAAAACACAAATACCTACTATATCTAACAACCATGGTTATCGGGAGCGTTTGACACCATTGCAGCACAGCCACCACACAAGGGCTGCTGCGAGCGGCAGGTACGTTGTTCCCAGGGTTCGAAACTATTACGGAGACCGTACACTAGACAAACGTTTGCCATACTTGGTGAACGCTCTGCCGCCCGAATTAGCCTCACTGACTCTTACAAAAGCGTTTGGTATGAAGCTTAAAAAATACTACTTAAGTAAATAAGCAATAAATATAAGCATAATACATCACTTAAATAAATCTTACACCTAAGCAATAAATATAAGCATCATAAGCGAGATTCGTACTCGCAGTCAACCACGAAAGTGGTTTGCGAGGCTTTTGTAAAACTGTAACCTGCATCTGTTATAAAAAAAAGGTGAAATGAAGGCCAAGAGTCCTGTTGTGTGTAAATAAAAATATCACTTCACGTCATAATTGGCTAGATGACAAAAAATTTTTTTGCTTTAATAGCAGCTCATTTATTTAATAAACTGAAAGAAAAAATCGGTTTTCGTCTAACTAAAAAAACAACCAAGATATAAGGTATTAAAGATTTTTCTCCATCTTTTTTTAGCAAAACGGCAATTTACATGGAGTTTATATGGCCGTACTTAACAATGACGTCACGGTTGTTGTCGGATCTCCCAGTCTAATCGCATCCAAATTAACAACTTAAAATGCTTGTATCTAATGTATTTCTAAGCCGATTTTAATTCTAATTTCATAGGATTGTATCTTTTTCTACGGTATTTTAATATTTTATGACGAGACGTGAAAATTAGAATTCAGTCATCATCCCTATTTAGGTAGGTGACTTAATTAGTTACTTACTCCAGTTATAAAGGAGCGCCTGAGTTCGCATATGCCGAGCGGAGCGAAAGCGACCTTATTGAGAAGCACAGAAAGAATGAAATTCTGTATCTCAGCCGATGTGACTTCATTCGTGTCCTGCAGGAACAGTTTGCAAAGAAGAATGCTGGTGCGGCCAGTCTGTGGGAAATGAACACTTAACATACATGTCATCATCACAGCTCATATACGTCCCCACCGAGGGGTTCGAGCCTACCCTGTGCCTATGTTAGGGTGATTAGGCCTTAGTCAACCACGCTGGCCCAGTGCGGATTGGTCGACTTCACATACACCATTGAATTTCTTCGCAGATGTATGCAGGTTGCCTCACGATGTTTTCCTTCACCGTAGGAGCGTCAGAAAAATGTACATATGAAATTCGAAATGAAAAACACATTGGTACATGGTGGGTCTCGAACCCCGACCCCACGATTGGACGGCAAGTGCCGAGTCCACAGCGCCACCGACGCTCAACATACATGTGTACTAATATTATTACAAGAGTTTGTTTGTTTGTTTGGTTGAACACGCTAATCACAGAAACTACTGATTCAAATTGAAAAATTCTTTTTGTGTTGGATAGTCCATTTATCGGGGTAGGCTATAGGCTATATAATATTACGACGATGTTGTTATTATTCGACATCCACGCGAACGAAGTCGCGGGCACAGCTAGTTATTTTATAAGAAGAAACGCATTAATGTTTTTATACTGGCGTAGCTTCCTTGACTTTCAAAAGAGATTGTAAAATCCAAGTTGAATAAAATATTTTGATTTTGATTTTTGATTTTGATACGAGATTAGCATGGGTGGTGAGCAAACGTACGGTCTACTTAATGCCAAACGGTTACCGTAGCCTATACCATAGTATAAGTGGTATAAGTGAAAAAGTAAAGTAAATTCATAGATACACGCAAAGCTCAGTTTGAATTTTGAATTTTTGTCCTCCGCTTTCAAAGCTCACTTCAAACGTAATGTCAGTCATCTTTGATCAAATATCTGTATTGAAAAGTTTAATGAGGCCATTCAATTTCTTTGATGGACCCTGGGAATTAAGACATGCAAGCAACCGTTGCCATTGGGGAGATATCGCAAGCAAAGCGGTTTCAGGCGAGAGTGCTACTTACCAGCTTCGAACGAAACTTAGTATGTGTGTAATACGAGTACATTGAGAATGTGAAGAAATAATAAATTGTATAAAAACACACGTGCATGTATGTTCGCGTAACACTGACAATTCGTGGGTAGTAGAAGATAAAAGAGAAACATTGTTTTTTTTGCAACGTCGGCAAAAAGCAATGATGATTGCGTTAATGAGGGTGTCAATAATCCACCGACCAGTAACCGTAGGAACAAACAAAAATACACAAGCCCTATCAGGCCACTAATTTCACCTCCGACGGTGATCTTACATACGCACAATAAGCCGGCACAAAACACAAAAAAGGGCGGGCTTCGCGGCGACAATTCACACTCCGTAATGGCGCATACGCGTATCAAACTGACATTGGCCGTAAATCAAGGCGCGGCCGGCGGCTGCATCGTATGAAATCTGCGTGCGACGAAACGGAGACAGGCCCTCAGAACAATCAGTTATTCTTCTGAGCTCGCGCCGACCGCCCCCCCACCTCTCCCGCCGGCGCCAACCATCCCCTCACTCTTCCTCGGCCGTAAAAAGAGGACCTTTGCAATTTGCCAAGTGTATTCGAAGTTACATGTACCTCACTTTCTGTTCGATGACACGGCTCGATAACAACCACCGCCCAGGCAGTCAACATGATGACCCAGCTCATCATTGGCGGTAGCATGTACGTATAGGCAATATTTTGTGCTGCAACGGAACAAAATCTTATCCGCATTTTTATACTGAGGTTATCTGACTAAATTTAACCAATGAGAACAAACTACGTTCTATTCTATACCGGGTATAAGTGACGGTGTCCCTTTTCTTTTAACAGTGAGTTATTTGTTTACCGATGTTAATTTTGTCCCGGGAAAGCTTTTAAAGTGAAAAAAATGAGTTTTCATTTCTAATTTTTATTAATGTTATGCAATGTATGGCTCGCCGGCATCATTTTTGTTCCGCTCACACCGGTGCGTTGACGTTCGATGACCCAAATAGCTGATTCCGCGCGCAATATGATGGAATGTTATACGATTTACATTACATTGCGAAGTAAATTTGTTGTGCATTTATTATGTTTTTTTGACAGAAAATTATTTGTAAACGTTAACTTAGTCACACCACAAAATTTATAAAAAAAAATCGGAAAATTTATGAATTTTCCGGGAGAAAATTTGAGTGATTTTCAAATTAGGATCATGGTCTGAACTCACTGTTAAAAGAAAAGGGACACCGTCACTTATACCCTGTATAGATTATTAGCTGTCCGTGATAAGGGTTTTATAAATTGTTATGGCGAAACATAGTTCGCGGGCACAGCTGGTATATAGGTGAGAGACTGGTGTCTGATGTAGGGGGAAATCCGCCTGTATCTCCGAATCGCCAGGCCTCTATTAGCCGGAATGGTTCTGGAGCGGACAGCAAAAATCAGTGCTTATTAAAATGTGCTGATTTGGCGCATGACAGGACTGGTTGTTGGTTATCTTTTAAAGCGTCATCATCACAGCTCATATACGTCCCCACCGAGGGACTCGAGCCTACTCTATGTTAGGGTGATTAGGCCTTAGTCAACCACGCTGGCCCAGTGCGGATTGGTAAAGCAAAGCGTCATCAGTAATCTATTTCGGCGACTAATGTTTTTTGATCAACCTTCATACGACTGTTGTTCGGGATTGTTCGACTATTGTCGAGCGCCGCCCACTTTGCAACGAGGCTTTTATGCGCAAAGGCATGCGAGCGGGAACTAATTTGCAAATGCGAACGACATTGCACACTAGCTCAATGATTTTTGCTTCTGTTAAATTGTCTATTTATAATCTCATTCTGTTTTTTGTAATTATACAGTCTACACCATGAACCGGTCCTTTGAGCCGGATCAACGGCTGACTTGCAGCTTTACAATAGGTAGGTAGTGTAGGTACATACTCACAAAGCTCAATAATGTAGTAAGCCATGAAAATCAAGTGCGTGAGTATGACGATAAGGATCAGCAGTATTCCCAAGCCGCTGGCGTTCGTCATTTTCTTGGTAACATCGCCAACGGTGCTGTACATCGTTGTCAAATAATTTATGGTATCCTCGCGGGAATTCGCCCCACGGACCCTTATGCCTCCTGAAACATGTAAAATGTCGATCTTTTACTTAATATCAGTACATTAGTAAATAGCTCAAGAAGGGTATGTAACATGTATCGCAAACGTTTTAAAATATGACAACTCTTCGGAAATCTAGGGCATGCACTAAATTCCCCCCCGTGAAGTTAAGCTTGAAACAAACTATTGTGTCGTGTTGTATTGTGACGCGTCCGAAGCGTATCGGTTTAATATATACATTTTATATGGCTAGAAACACATTAGGGCCACGACACAACACACTGTAATAATGTGTTTCTAGCCATATTAAATGTATGCAACCGATACGCTTCTGACGCGTCACAACATGACACGACACAATAGTTTGTTTCTGCCTTTAGTCGCATACGATCTCGCGTATTGATAGGTGGTGACAGTGCGCACGAGTGAAATGCGCCCGACTCGCGTATAACCTTATTTAAGTAATAGGTGTCTTGGTAATCTAACAGGGCCCCTGTGTATGTGTATTGTTTGTCACGTCCGCTGTGTTGTGAGCAAGTGTTCCTAGAAGATATTCAGGGTCCATGGCTGGACTTTCACCACAGAGGAGCGCTCCTCTCTCCGCTGCTGTTCAGGTGAGTTATTTGTTTATTACATAGGTTAAGGTAATTCTAACGTGCGATTCAGGCTCCGTGTATCACGGACGATAAAACCCGGGGTTTGGTTACGGTTAAGGGTTTTCCGCCCCCCAAACGAACCCGCCGTGTACAAAACATTGCGGCATAAATAGGAAAATTATTGTAGATGGCAGCACTGCTTGTTTGTTAAAGGTTTGTTTACGTTAGTTACAAGACAGCCCGGTGGCAGATCTTGGAACTTGACTTTTAATATTGTGGCTTTGCCTTTTTATTATTTATTTTACACTTTATTGCACAATAAAACAGTACAATAAAAATGCTTAATAAATTGAATAATGACTTAACACATGAAAAAAAATTCAGCTCAGGCAGGACTTGCCTGCGCCTTCCCGAACGGAACTGCAACTGTTTAAGTCCCTTTTAACTTTGTATAGCCAAAGTAGACCTTACTGTAAATAGTTTTTTTCGAGAGGAATGCGTGACCGTACTGTACCGCCGATTTGGCTAGATGGCGAGCGTGTTTGGGGCTCTTCCGGTAGAATGCCAGGCATTATCCACTATGGGTAGTGGAGTTGCAGTGTGGACCTTACTTAAAGCCGAAATTAGAGAGTTCATCTAAAGTGATTCATTTCTGCGATGGACAGTGAATTGCGTTGTTTGTATACACGGTTCACTTTTGATTATAGCTATTATTTCATTCCTCGTGGAATTCCCGCGAGAACACAACGCCCTTGGCGACGCAGCAGTATGAGAAATTAACGCTGTAAATGAGCTGTCGCTGTTTAGACGTTTCACTTGTCGTTCACTGCCGATGAATGATGAAAGATGCTAGTGAAAACAATCGGGAGCCGGAAGCTTTCATTCCGATGAACGTCAATTTAGACATTTCATTTTCAGTCATTCATCGATGAAGCATCGAAAATGAAAGCAAAAATGAACCGTCTAATTACGGCTTTTATTTATTTATTTATTATAATAAGTACAGCCACATGATACATATTAATACAATAATAGATATACATAATTTTGGAAACAATTCTGATATGCATCACAAAAACGGCGTACATAGCACTGACATGGATACAAAGGTATATGATTAGATTAAAATTATATTAAACATTAGGTCTAAAAGTCATCGCTCCCCGAGCACCTGCCAGGCTAATCGCCTGACAAGTACTCAAAGATCAAGGACCTAAACTTAGGGAAACTATTGCCGAAGACATCCAAATCTGGAATTTTGTTGCTAAAGTTGTTGTACTCAATGGAGATTCGTGCCAAAGGGGACTGAAGACCAAGATTGGTTCTAGCGAAAGGTACAGCTAAGAGTTTAGCTACACGGTACGGCTTAAAGGCATAGTACACCGGGGAGCCTCACACACTCCTGCCGTCTAGCAACGGCCTAAAAAAATTGTTAAGCATAAAGTAAACTTACAGATTTATATCCTTAAGAGGCTGACAACGCTGAGCTGAGCTCATCGAGCCCTACTTAAAACTTTTTTTATCAAAACCTGTTTAATATACCAGAGTGAAAAAAATATATGTTACTCTTGAAAATATGTTTGAGAATATCCATGTCCCCAAAACAATTTAAATCAAAGTTTCTCGTTAAAAAAAATGTCAAAGATACCCATCAAAAACAGCTTCTAGAAGAAAATCCGAGTTATTTAACTAAGGTTATTTAATGATTTTCAGAGAATTACCTCGTTACACTCAATTTGATAATATTGATGTTTCATATCTTTAAATTAGTTACTAGTTTCTTTAAAAAAATATATAAATTGATTTTTTCGCTCAATTTCAATAACGCGCCGCGCCCGTAATCCAGTACAAATCATGTCTCAAGGTCGTTGGCGTTACTCAGCCTCTTAAGACTTTGCAATCTCAGCCGTGGGATATTTGTACCACTTTATACTATGGTATGTGAGTAATAAATTTACCTAACTTATAGCTCTGTTTATGGTGTTGTTCCGACAGCAGCTGCTCCAGAACGCTGTTTATTAGGTTAAAGGCTTTGTATATTTCCACTGCGGGCAAAGCAAATTGCAGCATCAGGAACACCAGAAGTAAGATGAGGCTGTAGTTTATACACCAAGTCGATACGTACATTACTGAAAGAGGAAAGAAAAAAAAAATAATTTGCGTGGAAAGAAAAACCGCGACGACTGCAGCTGGTATCAATGTAATTTTTGTGTACAGGATTACTTTTTGTCACCCCGGAAAATTTAAGGGACGCTTCAGGAAACAGTAGTAGAATGATTTAAATATTAATAAAAAAAATAACTGACCTATTTAATTTTATATGATTTTTTCTAAAATATCCAAAAAGTTCTGTTAGTTTAGCACAGCATTTATTAAGATTTTTTTTATTATTTTTTTTTATTTTTATTATATAATAATGAATGTGTCCTGACGCGTCCCTTAAATTTTCGGGGGTAGTAAAAAAATAATCCTGTATAGTCGACTAGATTTTCATTTGCACATCGTCGTGATATTTTCCTTTTTCCCGTGGGAATTCCATATGTTCACGTTTGAGAAACAATAATATACCGCCTCCGTGGTCTAGTGGCTTAGACCACCGGGTGTTGATCGGGAGATCCAGGGTTCGATTCCCTACGGGGTATATTTTCTTCTACGCGGTCTGGTTGGCGGTAGGACTTCTGAGCCCGCCTGGTTAGCTACCACAACCTAAACTTAAACTCGCTAAAATAACATCGGTCGGTGAGTATTAGGTCATGAGCGTCGGTGGCGCTGTGGACTCGGCACTTGCCTTCCAATCGGGGGGTCGGGGTTCGAGACCCGCCATGTACCAATGTGTTTTTCGTTTCGGATTTCATATGTACATTTGTCTGACGCTCCTACGGTGAAGGAAAACATTGTGAGGCAACCTGCATACATCTGCGAAAAAATTCAATGATGTATGTGAAGGCGACCAATCCGCACTGGGCCAGCGTGGTCGACTAAGGCCTAATCACCCTAATACATAGGGTAGGCTCGAACCCCTCGGTGGGGACGTATATGAGCTGTGATGATGATGATGAAAATAAAAATGTTAATAACATTGTGTGTTCCAATAATTAGAGGTCAAGATAGCCAGTTGCTCAGTTATTGAGGAGTCCAGGTGAAGCTCGGTCCCACCTTCGGTCTTACCATCACCTATCATCAGGTGACATGAAGGTGAAATAATACAATACCTATTTAACTTGATCTTGATATTGGTAATTCTAAAACTAATTATGCTTTTATAAAATAGGTAAATCTCGCGACAAGCTTTTTTAGTATCGTAAAAAATTGTGTAAAGTATGTTAAATTAAAGTTTATTTTCCTCTTGTATTTAATTTTTTTTATATTTATGTATTTTAAATTGGCGGCCATTATGGATTTATATTTTTTTCATGGTGTTCTGAATTTTACAAGTCAAGCCCTTTCATTTGATACCCATATTGCACATCCACGCGAATGAAGTCGCGGGCACAACTAGTATTATATATAGATCTTTGCATTTTCTTTAATTTATTTAGCATTTTTAAAAGAAATGTAAAGTTTTTTATAAAAGAAATATATAAATTATTATGTATTCTGAGACTTTAAAATACTTACATGTAACATCTTTTTCTATGACAAGGGTGGAGAAGTAAGAAGCAAATGTTATCACCTTTGAGACGAAAAGGAATGCTATTAGTAGACATTTCTGCTTTTCTGATGAGTCGTTTGATTTTTCGTACACTATTTGAGAGGACACCTGGAAAATGTTAAGTTAGCTAGGCATGACATCCCAATAAGAGATTTATACAGGGTAAATTTTGAGGTACCGACAACCTCACAGGATTAGATAGCTAGCATCATTAACTACAACGTTTGTTCTACGACTTTTGATTAATTCGTTTGATTTTACTTTCATACAAAAATAAATATTTAATATACCTCTAGAATGTTTGTAACTCTACGCGCACAGCGCGCGAGCGTAGCGTTGTCTTCCGTCGTCGTTTATAAATGAAACATACACCTATCAATGTCACGACAGTGCAATAAAAACTTGAAAATTGATTTTTGTTCAATGTATTGAGTTATCTTGAAACTCGTAAAACAAACGTTGTAGTTAAGATGCTAGTTATCTAATCCTGCGAGGTTGCCGGTACCTCAAAATTAACCCTGTATATGGAACAATCATATTATTATTTACTTTTCAGCCTCCAGACATATAAACATATACACAGTCCGATAAGCAATGTAAGAAAACATATAAGTAAAGATGATATCAGTAACCCTCGAATAGTGTGTGTAGGTCTTCTACAACAAACAGCACAAAAAGGCGTTACCTTAAGTAGTATTTTTTTTTAAAGTCTAACAATCTCAGTGATAACTTCAAGCGATGAGCTTTCTGATGGATTTGATGATGCTGTCACTAAATTCCCTCTAATGTGTTACGGCGTTACGCCACTTCCGCCCCACGCAACATCGGGGCCATGCTAGGGGCTGCCATAAGTTACGAATCATCGACCGGGACATTTAGAATAAAAAAAAGTAAACCAAGGACAATTCAAAAGCTCAATGAATATTATAAAACAATCTCAATTAAATAAGTAATAAAATCAAGCCTTTTGTTTCGTTCCGAACTTTTCATTTTCATTTTTGTTAGGATATTTATTAAAATTAAATAATATTGAAAGAAAATCAACAATCAAATAAAAAATCAACATCTATTTATCTTTTCCTTACAATCAATGTTCGCGTTCTCGGTGTCGCTTTTTTGTCTATTCATATTCTCGGTTCTGCCTTTTCGAAGCGTTGGCGCACTCGCTTACGACTCGTGCATATATCTACCTACCAAGCTACCAAACCGGGACAAATGAATCATTGACGGGGACACCGGGACATAATGCTACAAACCGGGACATGTCCGGGTGTACCGGGACGTATGACAGCCCTAGGCCATGCGCACGCGCGATATTCCCGTTTGTCACTTGTACAGTGTGAGTCTATGAGGTATGGGTGAGAGTCTGCTTAATTTTATCGCCGAAATACGTACTCAATTTTTTAAAATAGTTCACATATTTATGAGGTTTTTTAAATATTTTCTTTACCATTACATACAATTACCGTGCCATTAGGGAGTTACTCATCATCATCATCATCACAGCTCATATACGACCCCACCGAGGGGCACGAGCCTACCCTAACTAGTTAGAGCGATTAGGCCTTAGTCAAACCATGCTGGCCCAGTGCGGATTGGTGACTTCACATACACCTTTGAATTACTTCGCAGGTGTATGCATGTTTCCTCGCGATGTTTTCCTTCACCGTAGGAGCGTCAGATAAATGTACATATGAAATTCGTGAAACGAAAAACACATTGGTACATGGCAGGTTCGATCGCGGGCCTTCCGATTCTACTCGGAGCACAGTCCAATGCCGAGGTCACAGCGCCACCGAACGCACTGAATAAATCTATACTAATATTATAAAGCTGAAGAGTTTGTTTGTTCGTTTGTTTGTTTGCTTGAACGCGCTAGTCTCAGGAACTACTGATTCAAATTGAAAAATTCTTTTTGTGTTGGATAGTCCATTTATCGAGGAAGGCTTTAGGCTATATAACATCACGCCACGACTAATAGGAGCTGAGCATCAATGACAAATGTTGCAAAAACGGGTAAAAAATATACGGCAAAACGTAGTTCGCTGGCACAGCTAGTACTATATGGTAGTTAATACCATATAGTATTTATTCAGTACTAGCTGTACCCGGCATGCGTTGCAATGCCACGTAAATGCCTTTTTTCTTGCTAGGAACCCTCACGTGTGTCCCCATAACACCCTACCAAAGTTTCATTACAATCTGATGAATGGTTTCGGAACGCATAGAGGACAAACAAACATAGTAATTCATTGATTTTTATTTATATAGATGATAAAAAGGTAATAAAGCGGGGCGTTTTATTTAGAAATTTTACATTTGTGTAAAATAAAGGGTAAAAAAAAACAGATTTTCGTCAGTAGGTAATTGCCTCACTTACAATATTAGCAAGGCAATTTCAATTATTATTGTGGTCGTTTCGATAAAAATGTAAGTACTTAATTAGCATTTCTTAAATTTTACAAATACATTTTTTGTCGATAAAAGTATAGATAGATAGGTAGATTAATACTTTATTGCACACAAAGAAAACAGAAACACTCACAAAACTCTTAAAATTAATGTGGGCAAAGGCGGTCTTATCGCTGGTAGTGATCTCTTCCAGACAACCTATGTCTACGGATAATTATTTGTATAAGGTTAATTATTTGTATAAGTATAGCTTAGTTTCTCTCATTTTATTATGTGCACATAATGAAGACATCTGGATTATTAAAAAAAGAGTTATTAAGGGTTACGATTAGGGGCGATGAACTGTCGAGCTTGTGGTGAATGACAAAATGAGATCGTGAAAAATGTTTTGACAAAAATACCTTTTTGTCAAAGCCTATTGAGGCCTATGCCCAGCAGTGGCCGTCATGCGGCTGAGATGATGATGATGAAATACCTTTTGTAATTGCTCCAAGCATTCGACGATAGCTCTAACTCTTCTAGGAGCTCCGTACACCGAGACGCATGCGGCCAACAGCACGATGAAGATCATTGCTCTGTACGTAACCGCTCCAAGGAACTGCTTCCTGCCGGTCAACTCTTGTTTCGAATAGTCGAAGTTAAGCACCGTGGTCTTAAGCGAACCAATTGCTGGAAGAAGCGCCTTTTTACACAACTCGAATGGCAAAATAGAACAAGTTACCCGGATGGTACGTGTTACGCAAGCAACTATAAAGAGACGTTACTGACGCGCTTCTGATTCGAGCTTTTTATATTTTGTGGTAGGTGGTAATAGTAGGAAATGTAAATCTTCGTCGTGACTATTCCGGCATGCTAAACAACTATGATCCTGAGGTAACAGTAGCATGGAACCCTCTGTCTATGATCTGCCGTATTTTTTAATATATTTGGTAACATGTTCTTTTAAAGACATTAATTTTGTGTAAGCATAAACATCGACAATTGGAGTAATAAGCTAATGAACCCAAAGAATCTTACCAAGCAAAGCCATGATGAAATAAATCAGAGGACAATGTCTTCGGGCAGTCTCCATCCTCCAGCCGTTCGATTCCCGCGCGAACTTAACCGGGGCAATCCCGAAGAGCTGCGAGAGCCGGAACAGCATGTATAGGCTGATATTCACCCTACAACCGACTTGTCTCACTTTGACAGCTTTTGGCAAGGGGCTGACCTTGTTAAATAGCGCTGTGAAGAAGTATTTGCATCATATAATACTAATCAAGATAAAGGTAAAAATTCTCTGAAACTCTCACCCTATTGTGACTAGAATAAGATATAGAATAAAGTATAAAAGGGGCATTCACTGTACCGCTCTATCATTCTGTATACACACGTTTATGAATAATACAAGGTGGCGCAAAAGTAATGTCACAATGTGAATAAGCTACCGTTTTGCTAGAAATGAAAAAATAGCTCTGTTTTGATTAAAAGTTTATTTGCAGATGACATAATGAAAAAATGACATCGCTCAAATGATCTCCCGAGTTGATGCACAATTGTGCTTGTTGAATTTGTTGCTGTCAAAACAACTAGCTCCAAATTGGCGATTTCTTCTTCAATGTTCGCTTTCAAGACTTGCAAGGTTTATGGTTTGTTGTGGTAAGCGCGAGATTTCAAAGAGCCGCAGAGGAAGAAGTCTGGCACCGTTAGATCTGGTGATCTAGACGGCCAGTTCAAATCTTCAAACGGGAGATCACTCGGCTCGGAAATTATTGTCTCAAAATCTCCACATCGTTGCCCGAGCTGTGTGAGCGATTGTTCCATCCTGCTAGAAGTAACAATGCTCCATGACTTAATGTCAACTAATTTTGTATCTGTCTACAACATCTATATTAAAGCACAATGTCATTTGATTCCATTTGCAAAAAATATGGCACATTCACATTATGACATTACTTTTGCGCCACTTTGTATAAAGTCCATTACGTACTACAAGTAATATTTTATCAAGCTATGATTGTTTTCACTTTTTTATATCAAACAAAATAAGGACGATGACACAAGCATATGATGCTTGCCAAAACGAACGATGCTAAGTTTTTAACTAAACAAGATTTTGTTTAAATAAATGTTTCTATCTGTCTACCTACCTCACTCTACACATTAAAATATTACATTAGTAGTTCCTTATGCCCCGCAACACTTTTTACATAATTATTTAAAAGGAAAGGAAAATCCTATCTGTATTTATAATAGATACATTAAAATGTAAAAATTGTACTCACCCATTCTTGTATTCAATAGGTACCTTTAAAACTTAACACATTCTATATAAGTACCAAATGACGAGCTTTTAATGACTCCGTAGCAAATACTTACAGTTATTGTTTGATAAGCAATTTACAAATATTTACATTCTTTGATTTGCTTTCATCATGGTCAATGTAATTAGAAGGCAAATTTCTGGACCAGAAATGAGTTTGTCGCGACCTTCAGCCGCCCTACACACTACATATACGGCTGACTCTATGACATGATAGCTGACGACCATACAACATTGTAACGTGCGACGACAGTCGTGTATTGTCTTTAATTTAGACCAGAAGACTCAACAGATGTAGAACAGTATACGTCTTAATATTGAAATCTATATCAAAATTATCTTTATTCGAATAGACTTGATAAAAATCAATTTTGAATCGTCCATTTTTTGTATCTACCGCCCATTCAGGGCGTCTTTTAGCTGATAAGAAAAATGAACGCAAGAAATTTATCAGCTTTATTGGAAGTACCGGTATCTACAATGGGTTATGTCGTTGCCATACATAATAATATAAGTTTACACTGTAAATATTTTTAAATGGAACAGATTCACTTCAAGAATTGCTATTATTTAAATAATCATTGACTTTATAATAAACTTGTCTCATAAGTCTCTTTTTTACATGCACTTACAAAAAGGCAAAACCGTGGAAATTTGTTGCAGAACGCTATACATATTTCCTTTGTGATAAATGTGAAAGTAACTCTGTCTGTCGGTCTGTGACGCTTTCACGAATAAACAGCTGAACTAATTTTATTTAAATTTAGTATAGAAATTGCTTAAGCCCCATACGCTTTTCATCTCAAATTTTAATGAGTTCCTCAAGAAACGCATAAAGAGATATAGCTGATTCCACGCAGACATAGTCGCGGGCAATTGCAAGTTTCCCCATAGAATAGCCTCTTTTTTCAAGTGGTTGATGTCGCCTTTTGGACACTTGTCAATCAGAGCAGAGTCACACAAGGAGCTTGCTTGAGATGCTGCCAGTACAAATCAGCGTCTCTATGCTGAGCTATCTCACTCACCAGTGGAACCAACGCACGACGTTTGGCTGTGAATTTTAAAGTAGTGATACTTCATGTGCTTTAAAAAGTTCGAAAAATCAATATTTCAAAGGCACTCGGATACCAATTAGGTATGTCTAGAGTATAGTTGTTACCAAAGGGTCCTATTCCACAATAAAACATAGGTATTGTTAGGAAACATTTCTCTTATTAAAAATGTGATGTTAAAATCGTTCAGATAGCTGGAACTGTATTATTATCACTAAGTAAGTTGCGACGCTACCCATAATCTGAAAAGACAAAATCAATTATTTTCGTGCAGAGCCTAAGTAAATTTAAAACATTCAACCTGGAAATATTAAAATAAATAAAATTTAAATTATCCTCTCATCTAGGACTCGTGATGCATTATTATCATCACAGATCTTAAATATTCCCACCGAGGGGCTTGAGCCTACCCTGAGTAAGGGTGCTTAGGATTAAGTCAACCACGCTGGCCCAGTGAGGATTGACCGACTTCACATACACCTTTAAATTTCTTCGCAGATACAGGTTGCCTCACGATATTTTCCTTCACCATAAGAGCTTCAAAAAATATACATAGGAAATTCAAAAAAAGAAAAACACATTAATTAGTACCTGATTACCAACTTCTACAGTGTTAATTTTCCATAGTCGTTGTTAGTATATGGAATTGGCTCACCGATGCAACAACAGATCTGTTGAGGGTGCACACGTTGAGCGGACAGAACGAGATCTTGTTCAGGAGCAGGTGTCTTGAAAACTTCTCAAGCTCCTTCGAGATTCCGGCGTCATCTGTATCTATGATCATGCCGCTGATCAGCATGGACGTGCGGTCCACCTGGTAAAGAAAAGCATAACAAAAGTCGTCTCTACTATTACGAACCTCCTTTGACGTGCAAAAGTGATTGTTAGAATCCTATATATGAATAACAGATATTGAATTTGAAACCACATTAGAGCTGCCTCAAAGTCAACATGTAAAGTCTGGCGTGTTGCTGTGTGTACATCATTTCCTCAGACAATTCGGTTGATTGTTATAGACTTTGAAAAGAGAGCATGATCAGGTTTCTTGGGTTTTATTGTCTCATACCAACCAAATTCCAAATATCTGACAGGAACCAAGCCAACATCACCTGTTTGTGATGCAAAGCCGTGAGACTCTGCCGCTTCCCGTCAACCACAAATGAAATATAAACGTACCTTGCCTACTTTGCAGGTACCGATCGGCACGAAATAAATAGACACGGTATCTCACTTATTTCTGCCATAAAAACAGCGATGATTACATTGTTGTACTTTACAATATAATGTAAATAATGAAATACTGCTACAATGTAAAATCATGCAAAAAGAAATTAAATTACTAAGACAAAAGGTAATTAAGTAAATAAGCAATTAAGTAAAAAATTAAAAAGTTAAACAGCCTTCGATATTTAAAAAAATGCATGTATTTTGAACACTTACCTGAACTTGGGTCCTATGCGAAGGTTCCACTATAGCCGCTGCACAGGTAAAATGCAGTAAACACCACAACAGTTGCATAAGCAACGTCTTAACTTCCGTTTCTTGATCAGCATCTTTAAAGGCAGATAATATTACGATGTCTTTAAAAGTTTTACATTGTCAAGGATGAAAATGAATTAGTTTTTTACTGATTTAACAATGTTGTACCAGTTTTTCTTATTTTTTTAACAGTCAACAGTATTTTCGACACCTTTTGACCGTGGTCCCACCCCTACGCCCTTCTTATTAATGTCTCCTATTTCATTGTGGTGAGTCTGTCTAGTTCCTTATTTACCTACTTACCTTCTCATTTTATAAATTTGTTTTTTCAGTCGTCTTTGATACATCTTTCCCATATGTCTGAATCATTCTAGAATTTCCCTCTCGCTACTTGTCACTCCGTTTGTAAATTTACTTCGTATATCACTAGTCACGATAGGAAGGAGAATTATGAAAGTTGGCAAAGGTCCCGAAGAGCATTTCTACATCATTAATTCTACTTTCATAAAGAACAAAAAAAACGTGGGTTTGCCACCGCGCGTGCCTGTAACGTATTATAATTATACATATATGTATGTATGATTATTAGGTCCTTACATATGAAATTGGCGTTTTGCCGTACTGGTCTCAAATATCTCTATGGTTAGGAATTCCAAATTCCAATTTATACAGCTATTTACTCATGTATTTGTGTTTCGAAAATTATAACTCACTTGTTTATCCTCAATTGTTTTTTTTCTTTGCGTCACTCAGTTTACAAAATGGAAAACTTGAAATATCGCGTTATTTACGAGTATGAGTTCCACTGTGGCACCAGTGCTGCAGAAACGGCTCGAAGGATTAATGATGTGTATGGCGACGGTGCCGCAAAAGAAAACACAGTGCGTTTTTGGTTCCAACGTTTTCGTTCTGAAAATTTCGACCTGCAGAACAAGCCCCGTGGACGGCCGGAGACCAAAGAATTGAAGGCTATTGTGGAAGCGGATCCATCGCAAACCACGTCCGAGTTAGGTGCAGGCTGCGGTGTTAGTGAAAAAGGGAAAAAATTCAACTCCGATGGGGCAGTCCAAACCGCCTTCAAAGAATTTATTGATTCCCGTCCGAATGGTTTTTTTAGTAAAGGGATCGATGAACTACCTATGAGATGGCAAAAGTGCATAGATAGCAATGGTACATACTTTGAATGAATAAATATATTATATAAAAAAATCGACTTTATGTTCCTCCCATACAAACCGCCAATTTCATATGTAAGGACCTAATATAATACGTTACAGTACGTATACTTCTGTTTTTACTGAATCAAAGTAAATTCTATCTCTTGTATCTCTCTGTATGTTCTATGTAGCTACTACAAACTCTTTATTTTATTTAATAACATTAAAAACAATTTCAATGACGCCATAACTCTTATATTTATTATATCGATTCCGAACATGCTCCTAAATGAATTCATAGGGTATTTGCTACACACTGTATATAAGAAAACAGACAGAGCTAATGATTCCTAGAGATGGAAAATGTGTTACGTCTTTGTAAGATAATTTGGCGTCAAAGCGATCACTCTTTGAATGCGGGATAATATGTTACGATTCTATACTATGCCGTAGGACTTAAGTCTACCAACAGCTCTTCCGCTAGCTTCCCCACATCCGGCTATCGCTCTGGAACTTCTTCGCCCTCTATGGGGAGGACGATTAGGATCAGTAGGATCTAATTCCCCGACCGAACCTCCCCGAGATAGACCCAGTGGTATAAACAAGCTGGGAATTCGCCTAATCAGATTTCGTCTCGTTTGTGATCTCCAGCAGACCTAGCACGGCGCGTGAACTACAGAAGAGAAAGTGATAATTCCTCGTCCCGTCATGCTTCATTTTTATATGAGAGAGCGAGAAGAAACATGTTATTTGTCTCATGTCCTGTTTTGTCAATAATCCGTGCTACGCCTGCAGACTGGTGACCAGGTCGGGGCCCTTTCTCACAGCTAGTTGTCAGACCGACTGGGCTAACTCCTCTCCAGCTGCTACTACTGTAGTTGGAGAGCGCCTACGAAGGCATGCCTCCTAGACAGAGCGGTCCCTATAGTAATATTGTTGTCACCAATACGTACGAGTATGTCATTCAAACGCTTAAATAAGATGACCGAGTTTCGATGTTTTGATTTTGGACCAGAAATTTCTTCAAGCGTAATTTGTCATATTAATGATTGACTGAGTATTACTTACAGAGGTTCACAAGCAAGTTGTAAGGGGTGATGATTAGGTGCAGTAGAAATGATATCAATAGCAACAGTATCTCGACACCGAAGCTGGTGTCCAGTTGCCTCACTGCGTCACAAATGGTTCCGTACATAGTTATGCAGCGGCTGATTGATTCGTCGATGGAATTTGTTGCGTGCAATACTTTGATTCCTGTTGAAGAAGTTTAATTGTAAGGGGTACAAAGAGCATATTTACCAGAGGGATACTCTGTATCTGGGCACAGATTAGATAATAGTTACTACGTCAGGCCTAAGGATCTTTCATCTTATGACATTGTATAAATTTTGAGATAAGGGAGTCATGAAATGCTTCATTTGGTATTAACGATCTCCAATGATATCATTACTATGGCATAATTTCAATGATCGAAAATCTAACCGAATATCTTATTTTTCGTTTTGCAATATGATTTCATCATTATAGCTATCATTTGAATCATGAGGTCGGTAATAGGTCTGCAGGTTTGGGTCGTCCGTGCAAAGACCTCTATCTTATCTAATTCTCCGGCAAAGCAGCGCTGCTTACATTGTTGCGTTCCGCTTTGAAGGGTAAGACAGTGCAATTACTGGATCTTGTGACTACACATTTTGAGACACCTACCATAACTGGTCAGGTCACCTATCATAACTGGTCAGGTCACCTACCATAACTGGTCAGGGTAGGCTCGTGCCCCTCGGTGGGGACGTACATGAGCTGTGATGATGATTTTGACAGTAGTTGGCAATCTACACTGTGGTCCTTGTGGGATTTACATGTTTGCGAATCTTTCAGGAAACACATGTGCTATAGGTGAAGTGGGCAGTTTAAACAATGATAGATTTACATTGTCTGTGATGAAATTGAAAGTAAGCGAAGACCGCAGAAAGGATGGGTGATGGATTGCGTGACGAAGGATATTCACGCAAAGAATGAATGTGCTGAGATGACGTATGAAAGAGGCGATTGAAAGAAGACAATGTGTTGCGTCGACCACTTATTAGTGAGGTATAAGGACAGGATGATGATGACGATACATTTATCATCTCTACCTACATAGAAAGTCCATGTAAATCCTGGTAAATGTTGAGATATACAATAAGGATCTCGGTTTGATCGAATCTAGGCTTTAAATTTAAGACCGATTAGGAACTCATAATAATCTATAACCAATAAGACGACAACAAACAAAATGAACATGATTACAGCAACAATTATTCTTCGTTCTGTCAGCCACCTACATTGTTCAGGCGGTTGTACCTTAAGCTGGAAAAAGACACATATAAACAACATATCCAATAAACAATAGGGAATATGCTGCAGATTTTAAATAATACCAGCGTGGATGTGCATACTTTCTTATTGTTGTGTGTATAAGCATAAGCTTTTTTATTTTACAAAAAACTCTGTGAAGCTATATTTTAAATAACTTTAAAAACTGCGACGCACAGTTATAACGCTCGAGTTGTCAGCTAGAGAGAGAGATCCGACACAGACTGTGACGTCATCGTACGGTCAGCCAAGAAAATGGTGTACCGGTTTTGACAAAACTTCTCGTTTAAACAAAACATCGTTAAGGTTGTCTTGGTAGCTTAGTATGTTAAATCAAATCAATAGTGAGGTATAAGGACAGGATGATGATGACGATACATTTATCATTTCTACCTACATAGAAAGTCTATGTAAATCCTGATAAATGTTGAGATATACAATAAGGATCTCGGTTTGATCGAATCTAGGCTTTAAATTTAACTAAGTATATTACAATATATTACATGCCATGAGTAAAGAACTTACCAGAATTCTCTTTCATATTAGTTAAAGAATCTATAATTGTGTTCACGTATTTTGTTGGTACCACTGTTATGCGGCTGTTTGTAACTTTTTGAGTGGTGGGCAGCTCATCTGAAAACGATACCGTAATAACAACAGTTTATTATTTTTTTATCCCAACTATTCGGAAAGAGGCGAATGGTTCCTCGATAAGTGCGACCAAAATAGGTTATTCCGGCACACTTAATAACAGTGACGAAATGACTTTAAATTTGGAATTCTATTTTAATTAAAAAGGTTAAACGTAATTCGCTTCGATAAAGTCCTGCTGCTGCCAACGTAGCATTGGCCAAATTAAAAAAAATACGCGGCAACTTATTCGATTTTTTTTTACTTTTTATCTAAATATTACAGACAATTTTGATTTGATTTCCACAAGACAATAAAAGATGAGTTCTAGCAGTGAAAGTGAAATATTAACACCCGAAAGTGTAAAATTAAACGCAAAAACTGTAATAAACAATTAACTATCAAACAAATCGTCAGAAAATAAGTTTGGAATTTGATTATGTTAATAATTTATTTCTTTTTCAGCGGGGGTGAAAAACAGAGTGTGCCACACAGTAACAAAATTAAACCTCGAGTGAGGTTTTTTTATGGAGGGCCCGGCAAATGACCTCCCCCGCCTAATGTTAGGCGGTGAAGGAGGCCCAAATGAGTTGACAGATAGAGGAGGGACGACATCCACTATCCTACCTGCCCGCCCCTTGCCGGCCTAAAAGATGCTTTTTCACACCTCTTTTGAAGGAACCCATGTTGTAGGATGGAGGAAACACGTGCGCAGGTAGAGAATTCCAAGAATGAACGACAGAAGAAGGAATCTTGAAATTTCTTGGTCTATAATTGTATAGTATTCTTTCGTGTGAAGAGGAGAATACAGTGTAAGGATGACTCCGAAGGCCCTTACGCGTGTTTCTGTTAAGGAATGAAGAGGGAGGGATAAGGTTAAAGAGCTCCTCAGAGCATTCCCCGTGGAACATTCGGTAAAAGGCGCTAAGAGAGGCGGTGTCACGACGAAGTTGTAGAGGCTCGAGGGTGTTAGTTGCCTCTACATCGCCAATTATTCGAATACTTTGAATCCCTCGCTACGCTTAGAGTTCTACTCAAGAATAATTGATAATATAATTTCATACAAAATAATATACAATGTCCACGATTTGCCTAAAAAGTTCTTCCTAATAAATAACTTAACTCAACGTTGGCTATTTGTCGATTAAGTAGCAAAATAACTAGATATTTTTTACGAGTAATTTCCAATATATATACTTATTCAGGTCCGTGAAAATGTGGGTGTCAATCGGGACTAGTATAGTTTTATGGTTTGGTTCGTAGTACCAAGTAGTACCTACTTACTGTGCAATTTTAATATTTGTGAAAGCTCTTCAATGAAGTTGTTGACGAACTTTAAAGCTTTGTATATTTCCATGGCGCTGAACACATACTGCATTTCCAGGACTATCAGCATTGTGTACGCATAGTAGTAGCAGATATACAAATATGCCGATTTTGCTGTCAAAATAATAAGCAAACATCAGTAAAATATTGTGAAAGTATGAGTTTAACTTTTAAGCACGGGTTTCATACGGCCTAGTTAATGTTTATTATTGTGAGATACTATTATTGTAATGTTGGCAATTTAAAAGAGGAGACAAAAAAACAAACCTTGCGAATTTCTTGCCTGTGGGGCTAGCACACAGGAGAATCGAAAATCGAATCGAAATCCGAATCGAGGAGTTTGTATGGCAATTTTATTAGCGGCACGGCGGTGAGTAGCAGAACTAATAAAATTGCCATACAAACTCCTCGACTCCTCCTCCTGCGTGCTAGCCCCACTGTTCTCGAAACGGCTCTCCCAATTTCCGAACAGATGGAGAGTCCAGTTCTTTGTTTAATTTTGGGTAATTGATGTATGTAAATTAATACAATCAAAATGAAATAGTTAATCGATGCGATCGGATGAGGTCAAGCGCATTTCACTATTTCACGTTCTCTCCGAAGCACGGAGCACTTCGAAACGTTTCACGATTTTGGTCACCCATCGTAGACTTGACCAGTGACAACGTTGCTTAATAAGATCGAATTGTTTAACAAAGCAAATTATTTTGAATTAATTAAGCAATTTAGTTGAATAATGTGAATTGAATTAATTATTCATTTAATTGTACTCCGCACAATCTGTATTCTGTACCTACTATATGTATTTTATCTATATTTCATCGTATTTTTCTTATTGTGTATTTTAAGAAATATCCCGGGCATAAGACCCAAGTGTTCTAGCACGTTGCCACCTAGTGCCATTGTAAAAAGATGTGTTACTCACTTTCCCTGTTCCTTGCGAAGACGCCGATTAGGAACTCATAATAATCTATAACCAATAAGATGAGAACAAACAAAATGAACACGATTACAGCAACAATAATTTTTCGTTCCGTCAGCCACCTACATTGTTCAGGCGGTTGTACCTTAAGCTGGAAAAAGACACATATAAATAACATATCGAATAAACAGTAGGGAATATGCTGCAGATTTTTAAATAGGTAATACCAGCGTGGATAATATGCACATACTTTCTTATTGTTGTGTGTAGAAGCATAAGCTTTTTTATTTGACAAAAAACTCTGTGAACCTATATTTTAAATAACTTTAAAAACTGCGACGCACAGTTATAATGCTAGAGAGAGAGAGAGATCCGACACTGACTGAGACGTCATCGTACGGTCAGCCAAGAAAATTGTGTACCAGTTTGACAAAACTTCGCGTATAACCAAAAAATCGTTAAGGTCGCCTTGGTAGCTGTCAGTATGTTATTGCAAAGGAAAGTCGACTGCGTTGAATAATGACATGAAACTGAATTTCAACCTTCGGTTGGTAATCCACTTTTCTGGCTGACTGTACACGTCCGGCATTATCTAAGTATACAAAAAAAAAATTGAAGATTGAAAAGTGAAGAATTGATCTAAGTATACAAAAAACAATTTTTTAAATTTTTGTCTGTCTGTTTGTTCCCGCTAATCGCCGGAATGGCTGGACCGATTTTGACGGGACTTTCACTAATAGATAGCTAATTATATAAGGTTTAATATAGGCTACTTTTTATCAAGATCTTTAATTGCCTACAAAAATCAAAATGCTGCCAAAAGTTACTATTCCACGCGGACGAAGTCGCGGGCACAGCTAGCACCTAATAAATAACGCGTTCAAAAATCTTTTCTGCAAGAATGAGGTGGCATGCTCCAATAACTTGTTTATTTTTCATTGTAACTTAAACCATTTCTTCACTATCTATATTTTTTTAATATGTGTGATGTAGTTATCAATAAAATTATAATAACCAATTCTATGCATATTCCCTGTTAATTCAAATTCCACATTGACAGGAAATGTTTTTAATACTTGGATAAAAAAATCTATTAAATGTTATAGTTCTCTCCTTATTGTCTATAGCTCTTGTTTTTTAATAAAAGAACGGAAGACAGTTTCTGTTGTCAATTCCGTAATGTAATAATTCCATTCTTGTTCCCATTGGTTTCATTCATTACAATAATAGGGTTTTACTTTAACGACAACGATGATTCTTGTACAATATTCTATTTCGACCTTTGCCAGTACCTGTCTGCTAATGTCTTACACAGGTGTGTAGACATCAAAGTGAGTTACCAAATAATTTGTCATTCAATTTTTATAACCAACTGTACCTTTTGAATCTTTCTCAAGCATGAAACGATGTTTGTCAGTCTCCTCGGCGCCCTGTAAGCCGCGAACGCTGCGGTCAGTATAACAATCAGAGCGTCGCTTATCCAGACGACCCTTCGCGTGGGCGATTGTCCCCTGGACGCGCGGCCGCGCTGTACACTCAGGTCTATAATCACACCCATTATTGCTCCTACACCTAAAAGAATAGACACCAACATTGCGACAGCAAAGTTTTAATAGAGGCACCCCTACATCCTACGTATTTTTTTACATACGTCAGTGAAGCTCTTGGCCTTCATCCCACTTAATGGTATAAAGCCGAAGGTGGGATCGAACTTTACCTGGACTCATGGGCGCCGCCAGGATAGGAGAGGATTCCAGGGAGGTGCATCTTTTAATATTATAGATACGAGTATAGCCTATGTTACTACCACGGTCTTCTCGAATCTAACAAATCCGTTAAGTTCTTTGGTTTTTTTTAACGGTGGGAAATGCTTTACGCATACCTTGCGCCTGGGAAGACGCAAGGTTATATCGGACTCTCCGCGGTTCCTGGGGGCAGGGTGCCAGGTAGAAACTGCGGCCTACCGACTAAAACCCACCGATGACAATCATAGATGCCTTGGCGCGAGCACGTCCATCACCGCCGTATCTTCCTTATCATCAGACGAAGAAGACACGCCGAGGAGGGATGCGTCACTACCTGACGAGGTCATGGGAACTCGAATGAATACTTCCACGACGAGTTCTTTGGGCTGTAGAGCGTGCTATCGAAATGATCTTACATATACAATACACTGGAAAATCATTACCCTCCCGCTGGTGTAGTCGAGTAAAAAATATGTAATTTTTGCTTTGTATTTTTTTTTATTGCAGCCATGTTGGCAAGCAAGCAAACTCCCCACCTGATGGTAAGTGGTAACAGTCACCTATAATACACGTGGCTCTTGTGAGATGAGCAGCAAAATTGCAACCCCCACAAGAACCACAGTGTACGTTGTCAACTTGTGACATCAGATGTAAAGTGACGGTACCCAGTAATAGGTCAGACGGAGGTACCTAAGCAGGCGATCCTGGTACAGAGTCTCCCTCTTCCTAACAGGGAGGTGCAAGTGCTCCCCTTGCACCTGCTGCCGGCGCCCATGCCTTGACTCTTCAACAACTAAGGAACTGACTATCTTACCTCTAATAGTCGGAATACAACAATGCTTTTAACATTGTTATTATGACGACAAACTTAGGTAAGACGGTGGTAACTAGCTAGGTGGGCTAAAAGTCTTACTACCAGCTAAACCGCACAGAAAACTTCTGCCCCCATGCGGAGTCGAGTCCCGGACCTCCCGATCCAATCGCTGGCCTCAGCCACTAGACCGCAGCAGTGAAATTGCTGGCTTCTGTAACATGACTTCGTATGTCACAAGTTGGTAACGGTTATTTAGGTCCTTGTAGAGAAGAGATTTGCAAATCATACAGGAACTACGTGGACTATAGGTGACTGTAGCCTCTTACCATCAGGTGGGCAGCCTGCTTATTTGTATAACAAAAAGTATGGGAAACTCGGGTTTCACTCCATCTCACTTCACGACGCAATGTGGAATGATCGCTCAAGGTGTGTCAATCTGTGGTGATAGCTCGTATTAAACCTCTACTGCTGGAATCATTTTTGTTGAGGCAAATTCATCATCATTACCACAGTTATTACCTTACTTACTACAGGACCTAATCCTATCCTAAGGCCTTAGGACCATGCTTGCCCAGTGCGGATTGGTCGACTTCACATACAACATTGAATTTCATCGCTGACGTATGCAGGTTGCCTCATTGCCTCATGATATTTTCCTTCACCATAGGAATAGAAAAGGAAGTAAATTAGTAGACTTACTAATTAATTACTGATGTATACTCACTTACGACAGTAGCAGTAAAGTAACAGATAGCGCAGTATAGAGGAGTCACGGTCATAAGCCAGACGCCATCCTTTTTCCTGAACGCCACGGGTGCAATGCCGACGAACTGGGATGCTCTGTACACAATGTACAGTGCTCCAGACACAATTGACGAACGACCATTCGGTGCCATGTTTGTTTGTGCCCCACTGTAAAGTGTGTATCGAAATTGTGTTTTAGAATATCCTAAAGGACTATGTGTTGGATCTTGTTTGTATTTGAGGAAATCTGAGCGGGTGAGCTTTGAGTTTTGAGGCTAACTTTAAAAATGTTTGTCATGGTCAGAATTCTATTCAGTGATCAACATTGTAGTATATCGTGAGCTTCTTTGTAATTCGGACGGCCATCAGTCATTAAGCAGAAAGTCCTGTGCCAAATCTAGGGGTGTTCTAAAACTTTTACACGTTAGCCTGGAAATCTTAGTTATTTCTTAATTGGGAGTTCTGCTTTATGGTTACGTACTTTGTCATTGAACCACGAAAAACTTGTTATTTAATTCTCTTGTTTAAATCACTCCAAGGTGCGTTCATCATTTCTTTTTGTCGTCAAAAAACAAATACATTAATGGATAGATGCAAACTTCAAAATTATCACATATCGTATATACTTAGGTGTTTCTTTGATGTTTAGTGTTAAGGGCCATACTAATAACCATTGTATAAGCCTTGTATAGTTAAGCAGTGTTTTGTCTCTTTTGTTCGAATTTGAAATGTCATTCGAGTGAACGTGACAAAACACTGCTTAACTAAATCAGGCTTATACAATGGTTATTAGTAAGGCCTTAAGTGTATAGATTTTTAATACGAGTATTATTTTTGCACCCATAAATAGTGAGAGCCAAGACTAGCTTCGTATTCCCTTGGGGATTGGGCTAGCAGAGGTTCCAAAAGTAGGTGCCACGCACCCTGGGGTGCCACGGAAAAAGATCAGCCCCCCTAGACAAGACACATTTCGAGAATCGCTAACGCAATCGCTAGAAGGAAAATGTATGCGATTTGACATAAGCCCTCGCTTAGATTTCTAGCGCAAGTGTCAAATTTCATACATTGTCCATTTAGCGATTGCGTTAGCGATTGTCGAAAGACATCTTGTCTAGGGGGCAGGGGTGCTAGGAGGCGCTCCTGATGTCTCTGCTAAAATACAAAATTTTGCATGAATACAAATATTTTATGGAATGGAAAATCACCCGCGTGGCTGGTTCCCGCTCTAGGAACAGATTGGGTGGGAGGCACAGGAGAGGGGATGCGGGATTGGCATCTCGGACTCTGTGGTACGAAACTAAGTGTATGAAAAAGATACAACAAAAATAAATTGAAAAAAGTGACTAGGGTGCCGTAAGAAAATTCAAATCTAAGTGTGCCACGACTTGAAAAAGTTTGGGAACTCCTGGCTAGCCCATCCTGGCGAATAAACTCTGATAAAGGGCATTATCATTTTCATTACAGATGTATGTATTTAAGCAGCAATTTAAAAAGATATTTAATTACGTGCGGGCTATTATACGAGTATCATTTGTGAAAAAGCTTACCTTGGTTGCACTTCAACACAATCCTGGCTTCGCAAGAGTTCAGTGGAATAGGAAAAATTTGTAATAACACTTATAACAATTCTAACGAACTTTTCCGAATGTTACTTCGTATTATCTTCGTGCATGTTTTTCAATAAATCACCACTTATCTACGTATGTTTACTAATGATTGAAAACGGTTTCTATTTTCTTTCGTCTTTCTTTACATTAAGCGTGGTCAAGTAAGAAACGATTTCTTTGAGGAGTTCTGTATATCCCTGTGACGATTCAACTCAACTCAGGCTTATACAAACTAACATACCTACATAAATCTTAATATATAAAATTCTCGTGTCACAGTGTTTGTAACCAAACTCCTCCGACACTATTTTATTATTACTATTTTATACCCCTAAGTGATAAGGGTGTTTTTACAGCTAGTATAATATATTTTATTAGCTGTAAATGTTTTCTATCAAGTCATATGTAAATAAAGAATATTGTTACTTTAAAAGTGTTGTTGTTGGGTCCTGTACTCACGGCCTGCTAAGTCCTAGGGCCTTACTAGAGTCTGGCTAATGAAAGCTGAACCTTTTTTTTTTGAGGCGGGGGAATCTCTTTCCGATTCAACAAGGGACTGAAAGCTGATAAGGCCGCCCCAAGAATATGGACTCGGGTATAAACCCCATACCTGGCTAAACCACCCTCCAGCAACATCTACCTCCGTAGGGACACAATCGGGATCGGTGTTAGCCATTCCCCGAGTGCGCCCCCTGGAGGGTAGGCCCGATGGTGAGCCAGCATAGCTGACCCAAGCGCCAGACCTTACCTCTACGGGGGGTCGACAAGTGCCATAATTCGACCCCCCAGACGGGCATTAAATTAATGTTTAATTTCAATGAACTTCTAACAATGAACCTCTTATAAAAATTCGCGAGTTAGCGTATCACTAGTCATTTTCCCAATTTGTCAGCTTACCTAATTTGTCAGTTTACTTATTCGTCAGTCTCCGTACGTTGACATTTTTTCTAGTTTGTTATTTTTCTAATACGTCAGCTTCCTCATTCGCTAGTTTCTCTAGCTAGGCTGGCAATTTCGTAAATTCGTCAGTTTCCTTGTGTGCTTGTTTACTTATTTTTCACTTTATCTAGGTTATCCTCATTACTTGTTTGTCAGTTTCCAAATTCGCCCGTTTGGAGACCTTTTGGTCAATTTTTTTGTAATAGTACAGAATATCGTACTTATCCATCATCAAAAAAAAAACTACCTTCGCACTTTGCACTTCGACCCTTCATGGATCTTTTGTGCTTCCCCGTGTTTAGTCCATAAAACCATCACCGCCTTCGGTCCAATCAATCGTGACCATGAGTCTAATTATGTCCCTTGGTGGCATGGCCCTGTAGTCTTCCGGTTTAGGATATTCTATTCCTGTCAGCTTTAACCTCCTGCAGGCTAGAGCATCGCAGTGGCACAAAAGATGTTCCATGCTCTCCTCCTCTTCCTTGCAGGCCCTACAAGTTCTGGAACTGGTGTGTCCCATCCAGTTGAGCATGATCCTAGTGCTAAAATGACCAGTCAGAGCACCTGCCATTAAGCGAGTCTGAGATCTGCTCGAGCTTAATGTAAATTTAAGTCAGTTCTCCATGCCCATAAAGAGGTTGGCGTGTGTCATTCCTTTATGGTTGGCCCATTCTTCTTAGTGCCTCCTTTGTGATTGAGCTCTAAGGCCTGCTCCAACTGTTTTTAAAGTAATTCCGACGAATGGTTCCGGATCCAGAAGCTGTGTTTCCGATCCCTTTCTCGCCAGGTGGTCAGCCTTTTTGTTTCCAGCGAAACCCTTGTGTCCCGGTATCCAGACTAGCCGGACCGTGTTGGCTTTGCCCAATATGTTTAATACTTCAATCGCATTCATCACCAGTCTGGATTCCACCTTGTGTGACAAGAGCGCTTTGAGCGCCGCTTGACAGTCACTGAGAATGTAGTCGAATAAGTAAACTGGCAAATTATCGAAACTAACAAATAAGGAAAATGACCAGTGATACGCTAACTCGCTTGATCCATCGTCATTGACGCTTATTATAAATTGCTCCATCTCTTCCGTGATCCTATCCCTGCTCTTGTACCGATTTTCAACATGAAGCGAATGCTTTGTACTTTTTATGAAAAGCTTTTTTATATTTTTTTCTAATTCTGCTGCTGACACAGACATGTTTTTGTTTGCAACATTGTGCTTGTCTAAACTCTATATGACCTCTAAGTATAGGGTTAAGATCACAATGGTATGGAGAAATTATCAACAACTCAAGCTCCCTTAAAATTTCGTCTTCCTTATAATATTGGTTCAGGTTTGTGCTTCTGTACCAAAAGCGAAGTTAAATTACAAAGTAGCGAGTATATTACAAAGTATCAAAATCACCATGTCCAACTAAACCACAAAGGGACATTCTATCAGTGTTGCAACTTGAAAAAATGTCAGGTTCAGCTTTCATTGGCCAGACTCTATGATCGTTAAAACAACATTGAGAGCGAGATAGATGATTGGGTTATGGCAAGGCAAGAGCTGTGTCTGTTTCAGTATTGTTTTCACGTTGCTCTTTATGCGATAAGCGGCACTACATTTAGCTAAATTCAGTGCACTAAATTCAAACAGGCTAAATTAGTTTCCTTGAGGCTTCCTCTTTAAGAGTAGCCTAAGTACCTTTACTTACAGTTGCATTAAATTAGGAGTCTCTCTTATTAAGTACCCCTGTCCACTAGGATCCACCGTCTCGATCCACCACAGCGGATCGAATAGCGCTTTGAAGTTCATTGTGATCCACTATTGGTGTTGGTGGATCCTATGATACTCTATCTCATTTTATTGCTCCACTAGTGGATCGGACACCACTCAGGTTGGTAAGATCCACCACGGATCGGAGTGAAGCCTAAGGTATGATGATTTATCTAGCTAGTTATTGTCATTGCTAGTGCAGATCTAGATAGTTTTTATTGTTTTTTACACTAAATTTAGTCAAATGAAAAGCCGCTAAAAGAACCCGAAGCCCATTTTGGCTTAAAGTCAAACGAAAACTTTAATGAAAAAAAGTGAATTCAGACTTACAAAATGCCTGCTACAAATTCGAAATTAGATTTTGATCGAGTATTATTATAAATAGTAATAAATAAAACATTTTTCTTTAAGAATCGAAACCTAACTCTAAAAACACTCTAAATAGTATATTTTATTTGGGATATAATAATTAGAAGGCATCAATAAAATATCAAATTACAGTAATTTCTTTATTGAAAACATCCAAAGAACATTTTGTAGAAGTAATTTACAACATTAAGACATTATACTTATCACTAATAGCAACATAATTGAGGTAGCTCCAAATCCAAAACAACATTAAAGATTTTTTTGTGTCGGCCTTCACAATATCTGCTTAATGATTAAATTAACTGTGCATATTAAAATATCAAACATTGCCCTTCATCTTATTCAATATCTAAGGTACGTATATTTAATGGATCGGTTAATAAGAAATCATCTAGTACACTACTACAAATTTTAGAAAATCTTCCACCACCTTTTATAAAATTAGCAATTCGTGGTGCAATTTATGTCTATTTTATGTCATTGTTCCATTTTATATTAGGTGTAATAAAGTATGAAATTGCCCTTTTGTATGAAGATTTTTCAGAACGTTGCTTATTTCATACTAACGTTATTTTTAGTTATTTAATAACCAATAATGCAAATTTTACGAAGAGACTTTAAACTAAGTAATAACATAATTTTGAAGACAAGAAAATCAGTTTTCACAAAGTTATTGTCAATAATGTACAACATACTGACGAAAAAAATAGGGGGTGATTTTTGAGATTCTTTTAATATATTATTAAACTAATTCTGAGATTAAATTGTAAAATGTGCACTCTAGAGTCAAAAAGTATTAAAAACAATTATTTTTTTATAGCTCTTAAATTAGAAAAGAAAAAGGAAAAAAACGGCAATTTTATAATTTAACCCCTATTATAAAATTAATAGCTTTCATTTACTTCCCTGAATAACTTAGATTTATTAAGGTTGCATTCATTCGAAATAGTAATTTTCTATAACTAAAATTCGGAAGAGAATCTCTAATCCTTTGTAGGTTTGTGTTTGTTAAAGAAATATTTGAAAATTACGGTAGCCTTACGCAAGTCCAAAATATAAGTAGTTTAATTAATAATGAAAAACGAAACTTACTCTCTATTTAGATTCAGTATTCTAACTTCTGTCAAACATGTGCATAGTAATCTATACTTACTTACCTACTAATATAATATAATTATATATATTTATATCTATAATATATAAAGATTGTTTGTTTGGTTGAACACGCTACTACACGAATTACTGATTCATATTGAAGAATTCTATTTACGTTGGTTAGTCCATTTATTGAAGAAGGCTATAAGCTATATAACATCACGTTACGACTAATAAGAGCTGGACATCAATGAAAAATGTTTTAAAACGTTAAAAAATATATGGCGAAACGTAGTTCGCGGGCACAGCTAGTAATTGATATAGGTGAAAATGTATTGCTACGTGCAAAATCTTCAAAATTCACTAGTATCACTCATCAATGCGTATGGTTGTTTAAAATGATTACATTTTGGATTTTTTATTTTGTCTCTTCTTGCTGTCTGATTTTAAATATAACATTAATTCAATAGGAGCGCCAAAGAAGACAACATTGTTTCTTCTGCATATCAATGACATGCTTTCCTTGGGAGCTATACATTGCTATGCAGACGACAGTACAGTGCATGGGGGATATCACGGAAGGTCAGGGGCTGCTCGTGGTGATATTGGTAGGGAGAGGCAGAATCTTATCATTGAGCTCAACAGGACGCTGGATCTCGTCTCCGAATGGGGCTCCAACAATCTTGTTGAGTTCAATGCTAAGAAAACACAGGTGTGCGCGTTTTCGGCAAAAAGGTCACCTTTCCTCCCCCCTCCTTCTCTTCAGGGCACAACCCTTCACACACAGAGCAACATCACCTTGCTCGAAATGAACATTCCAGAGACTACATCGAATCCGTCATAACTACTGCCTCACGGAAATTCGGTGTCCTGAACAAGGTGCGTAGGTATTTTGCGCCGGACCAACTATGCTTGTTATATAAAACTCAGGTTAGGTTTTGCGTGGAATATTGCTCGCACCTTTGGGACGGCTCCGCTCAGTACCTGCCCGATGCTCTGGACAGATTGCAGCGTCGCGCTATTCGCATTATTGGCGATGTAGAGGTAACTAACACCCTCGAGCCTCTACAACTTCGTCGTGACATCGCCTCTCTTAGCACCTTTTACCGAATGTTCCATGGGGAATGCTCTGAGGAGCTCTTTAACCTTATCCCTCCCTCTCCATTCCTTAACAGAAACACGCGTAAGGGCCTTCGGAGTCATCCGTACACTGTGTCCTCCTTTTCAGACCGTACCAAGAAATTCCAAGATTCCTTCTTCTGTCGTTCATCCCACACTTGGAATTCTCACGTGTTTCCTCCATCCTACAACATGGGTTCCTTCAAAAGAGGCGTGAAAAAGCATCTTTTGGGCCGGCAAGGGGCAGGCAGGTAGGATAGTGGATATCGTCCCTACTCTACCTGTCAACTCATTTGGGCCTCTTTCACCGCTTAACATCAGGCGGGAGGAGGTCATTTGCCGGGTCATACATTAAAAATAAAATGCTATCTAACAAAAGACCGGATTAAGCGAACAATATTTTTGGTCCCATACTTGTCACCTCGAGGTAACTAGTATGGGATCAAAAATATTGTTCGTACTTGTTACCTCCACCATCATACTTGTTACCTCGAGGTAACAAGTTTCTTGTAAGCAGTTTATAACTATCTATCCAGCATGAGAACACCGCATGACAGCCTGTTCATTAATTGTTAGAATCTGCCCCCTAACCATGACCGCTCAAAACAATATTAAAACCGCCCTGAGAGCGGGATGGCGCTATACGCAGCAAGAGCGGCATCTCTGTTTCAATATTGTTTTAACCTTGCTATAGGTGATCATGGTAAGGCCCCTTGTATCCCAGATTGAATTTGTTCACTTATTAGTTTGTGATAAGTGAACAAGTTAAATCTGGGATATATTTTTTTATTAAATGTCCTCTCCATGTATAATTTTAACTATCACTGAGTGACGTTTATTTTCAAAATTAGTAATAGACTGCGAATATATACTCGTTCTTACGTATAGTATAGTCGACAGAGTTGCGTTCCGAGGGTCAGAGTAATGCAACCGAGAGTGTTTTTCACACTCGCTCAGAGATTCAGAACGGGTCGGTTGCTATCTTTTTTTTTAGTTTGTATCTTGCCGATCAAGATCAAGCAAAGGGCAAAATATTACTAATCCTTACTATGAAATTAACACTCAATATCCTTACGAAATTTATTAGTCTATGGCCGATGCGCGCGCATAGGAAAACTGATTAATTTTTCCCGCCATTACGAAACATTTTTCACAACTCGTCTCGTTTTCTCTTTTGAAGTTATTTAGTTAGTTATTAATTAAGATGTCTGCAAATACAATTTATGAAGAAAATGATTTATGTTGTACACCGCCCGATATAAGATGTGAAGCCCAGAACGTTATGGAAAGTTTACTACCAGAAAACTCAAAGGAAAAATATCTATTAGCGTACCAAAATTTCATACAATGGCAGAACAACAAGAATACGCAGTCTTTTTCAGAAAATGTGTTCATGGCGTACTTTAAAGAATTATCTTCTAAGTACAAACCTAGCTCTTTGTGGTGTATTTACTCAATGTTAAAAAGTACAGTCCGAACAAAGAATGGAGTGGACTTAAAAACATACTCGAATTTGTCAGCTTATCTAAAGAGACTATCTGATGGATTTAGAAGCAAAAAATCAAAGGTTTTATCATCTGATGATATTGAAAAATTTATTAAAGATGCTCCAGATAACCAATATTTGGCTACAAAGGTTAGTTAAATTAATTTTAATTAAATATTTAATAGCAGCTTGTGTTGTGTGTTGACCTTAATTATTGTTTCTTTTGTTTCAGGTTGCTTTAATATTTGGTGTAACTGGTGCCTGTAGGATACAAGAATTAACAAATACAACTGTAAAAGATATAGAGAACCATGGCCAGATGCTTTTAGTGAAGATACCTATCACGAAAAATAAAATACCTAGGTCATTCACCATACACGGTCCATTCTATGATATTGTTAAGAAGTATGAAAGTTTGCGTTCGCCAAAAACAAAAAATGACCGTTTCTTTCTAAATTACCAGAATGGTAAATGTACCTGTCAGCCTATAGGTATAAACAAATTTGGTTCTATGCCTAAAGAAATCGCTAAGTACGCACACTCCTAAAGTTTACCTGTCAGCCTTTTCAGACGAATTTTCTGAAATACTCTTTCACTGTTCACGCTGCTAGACTGTGGAACTCATTACCGTCTTCAGTGCGAGATGTGCAAACACTGATTTCGTTCAGAAGGCGTTTGAGGGAGCACTATCTGTCACAAATTTAAATCCGTTTATCCTGGTTATCCATAAGAAGCTATTTTATTCTTGGTGTTATATATATAGAACATATATATGTATATATATTATTTATACATTACAATATTTAGGTATGTATGCAGTTTATTTCATTACTAGTTTTTTTTTTATATTGTACGCGGACATCTTATATATCTATGCACTTCTCCCATTGCGGGTGAGTTGGAAGAGATTTCTATGTGAAATAAGCTCACCTTTTGTACTGTCTTCACTTAGTAATATTTCTACATATATTTTTAGTGTACAATAAATTATTAAATAAATAAAATAAAAATAAGTTTTTGGGTTTAGTAGATGCTGAGAGCTACACTGGACATAGTTTCAGAAGAACTTTAGCTACATTATTGCTGGCAAATTCAGGAGCTGATATAATGACTTTGAAGCGACATGGCGGGTGGCGATCTAGCAATGTAGCAGAATCATACGTAGAAGATTCCATACAAAACAAGAAGGAAATTTGTGCAAAAATCACAAAAAGAATTAAACTTGATTCTGAGACGCATCCTACTGGCGAAATACCAAGTACGTCCAATGATTGGATTTCACCTACCTACACGAATAATGAACCATCACAAATAACAATAGAACATGAAAGTATTTCAATAAATAATCTATCTGATGAGACCGCTATGTCATCAAAAATAGTTAATTATAATTTTACTAACTGCACATTTACTAATTGTTTCTCCAAGTAAACTTTTTATCTACTATGTAAAATGGTTTTTTATTTAAGTATTGTTTTATTCAGAAGTGTGTTGAAAAACGTTGTATGATACACGTGTGTATTGATGGTTACCGTCCTCGGCTTCTTAAGACCCTCGCCTGACGGCTCGGGCCTCAATGCGCCTCAGCGGTAGTCACCAACATTACACACTTGTACCATAATGTACTATTTAATTAAAATTGTTATTATTATTCTTTTAAAACAAATTCTTTTTGAATTCAGTGTTATAATATTATCTGTCTTTCTATAAATATAATAAAATATCAGTTCTCTATAGGCGGCACTAACGTCTTGAGTCACCATGATTTTGTAACCTTATAAGTTTTAACAGACCTGATTTGTAAAATGTCTCGTGAGTTATATTTTCATTGTCAAAACAGTGGCTTAATTTAAAATGCGTCATTAAAAGGTAACCAAAACTAGAATATAAACACATTTTTAGTTATGGCGATAGCCGCGTAATATTTTGTTGTAAAATATTGGCTTAACTCTGAAGTTTAAAATTTACGCTTCTATTTCATATGAAACATAAAAAGTTTAATATACTTATCATACCAATATAAAAGCGCAATATAATCAAGATTGTAGGCCTGCATTTATTTCGGGGCGACGCTTTTTTATTAGACTTTACGGTAGTTTTTCGCCGATTCCCAAAAGTTTGCTTTTTAGGATTAGGTCGTTGTTTTAATAAGAGTGCGATATCACTGTTGTGTAAAAATACAGCATTTGGTAGGATACAAATAACAAAATGAAAAACATTCAATTGAAATTGAAAAGTCAGTTACAAACGGGCCGAATTGTGCGGATCTATCATTCAAAAGTTACAATGTAGCTAAATGCTCTAAAAGTTTAAGATTTGTGCCTGATTCGTCATATTTCTGATTGGTCATATTCCTTATTCGACACTTTCCTAACTTGTCATGTTCCTAATTCGTCAAATTCCTGATTTGTAATATTCCTAACTCGTCATTGTACAGTCAAATGAAATCGCGAACACGTGCGAAGTAGTTATACTTTGTTCTACGGTTACTAGACAATCATTTACTTAAGGCGGAGTCACATGTAAATATATTTGTTTAACTAAGCAAAATTATTTGCCAAATTCGTTATAACTCAAATACTGGAAATGTACCCAGAATGCAACAGTAACTCTTTTCTTCTTTCACTTTCGATAAAATACATTTCTTCGTTGCACCATTATGACAACAAGTCTGCCAGGCCGTCTTCTCAAAATTAGTCTACAACTAGCTGTGCCCGCGAACTACGTTTCGCCTTAATTTATTTTTTACCGACATCTTCAACAAATATCGTTAATGTACACAGAAATAAAATCAAAAACTTTACATTTTACGTATATACTAAAACCTTCCTCGAGAATCACGCTATCAATTGGTGAAAACCGCTTGAAAATCGGTGCAGTAGTTTTTGAGTTTATCGCGAACAGACAGACAGACGCGGCGAGGGAGTTTGTTTTATAATATGTAGGGATATCATTGACTCGATATTAATAATAAAATGATAATGACAGCTTCATGATATACAAGTAGAGGATTTTTAGAATAAGTTTGTGTAGGCAAATGTACATGGTATGACGGGTGAGGAATATGACGAATCAGGAATCAGACGAATTAAGAATATGACCAGTTAGGAAAGTGTCGAATAAGGAATATGACCCATCAGGAATATGACGAATCAGGAACAAATCGTTTATAAAGACTACTTATGATCACGCTTGCACTGAGCTGCGTTCAGAACCTACACTCGAGTGCACTCCGAGTGCACTCTGACAGCAACCGACCCGTTCAGAGCCTCTGGGTAAAAAACGCTCTGACAGGCGGTTAGTGCACTCTGTGCCCGTTCCGAAGCTTCGAGTGATGCAACCAAACAACCATCTCGAACGTGGGGTGAAAAACACTCTGACAGATTTTATGTCAAAGTCGATGTCAAAAATACGCTAATTATTTATTATTTTATTAAATAACACTACTTTGAACTCTTTTAAGCCTAATACAAGGGAAATATAGTGATTTCGATGTGTTGTAATTATTTTTAAGCAGAAAAATGGATATTGAGTGCTAATTTCATAGTAAGGATTAGTAATATTTTGCCCTTTGCTTGATCTTGATCGGCAAGATACAAACTAAAAAAAAAGATAGCAACCGACCCGTTCTGAATCTCTGAGCGAGTGTGAAAAACACTCTCGGTTGCATTACTCTGACCCTCGGAACGCAACTCTGTCTACTATACTATACGTAAGAACGAGTATATATTCGCAGTCTATTACTAATTTTGAAAAAAAACGTCACTCAGTGATAGTTAAAATTATACATGGAGAGGACATTTAATAAAAAAATATATCCCAGATTTAACTTGTTCACTTATCACAAACTAATAAGTGAACAAATTCAATCTGGGATACAAGGGGCCTTACCATGATCACCTATAGCAAGGTTAAAACAATATTGAAACAGAGATGCCGCTCTTGCTGCGTATAGCGCCATCCCGCTCTCAGGGCGGCTTTAATATTGTTTTGAGCGGTCATGGTTAGGGGGCAGATTCTAACAATTAATGAACAGGCTGTCATGCGGTGTTCTCATGCTGGATAGATAGTTATAAACTGCTTACAAGAAACTTGTTACCTCGAGGTAACAAGTTTCTTGTAAGCAGTTTATAACTATCTATCCAGCATGACCTCGAGGTAATAAGTTTCTTGTAAGCAGTTTATAACTATCTATCCAGCATGAGAACACCGCATGACAGCCTGTTCATTAATTGTTAGAATCTGCCCCCTAACCATGACCGCTCAAAACAATATTAAAGCCGCCCTGAGAGCGGGATGGCGCTATACGCAGCAAGAGCGGCATCTCTGTTTCAATATTGTTTTAACCTTGCTATAGGTGATCATGGTAAGGCCCCTTGTATCCCAGATTGAATTTGTTCACTTATTAGTTTGTGATAAGTGAACAAGTTAAATCTGGGATATATTTTTTTATTAAATGTCCTCTCCATGTATAATTTTAACTATCACTGAGTGACGTTTTTTTTCAAAATTAGTAATAGACTGCGAATATATACTCGTTCTTACGTATAGTATAGTAGACAGAGTTGCGTTCCGAGGGTCAGAGTAATGCAACCGAGAGTGTTTTTCACACTCGCTCAGAGATTCAGAACGGGTCGGTTGCTATCTTTTTTTTTAGTTTGTATCTTGCCGATCAAGATCAAGCAAAGGGCAAAATATTACTAATCCTTACTATGAAATTAACACTCAATATCCATTTTTCTGCTTAAAAATAATTACAACACATCGAAATCACTATATTTCCCTTGTATTAGGCTTAAAAGAGTTCAAAGTAGTGTTATTTAATAAAATAATAAATAATTAGCGTATTTTTGACATCGACTTTGACATAAAATCTGTCAGAGTGTTTTTCACCCCACGTTCGAGATGGTTGTTTGGTTGCATCACTCGAAGCTTCGGAACGGGCACAGAGTGCACTAACCGCCTGTCAGAGCGTTTTTTACCCAGAGGCTCTGAACGGGTCGGTTGCTGTCAGAGTGCACTCGGAGTGCACTCGAGTGTAGGTTCTGAACGCAGCTCAGTGCAAGCGTGATCATAAGTAGTCTTTATAAACGATTTGTTCCTGATTCGTCATATTCCTGATGGGTCATATTCCTTATTCGACACTTTCCTAACTGGTCATATTCTTAATTCGTCTGATTCCTGATTCGTCATATTCCTCACCCGTCATACCATGTACATTTGCCTACACAAACTTATTCTAAAAATCCTCTACTTGTATATCATGAAGCTGTCATTATCATTTTATTATTAATATCGAGTCAATGATATCCCTACATATTATAAAACAAACTCCCTCGCCGCGTCTGTCTGTCTGTTCGCGATAAACTCAAAAACTACTGCACCGATTTTCAAGCGGTTTTCACCAATTGATAGCGTGATTCTCGAGGAAGGTTTTAGTATATACGTAAAATGTAAAGTTTTTGATTTTATTTCTGTGTACATTAACGATATTTGTTGAAGATGTCGGTAAAAAATAAATTAAGGCGAAACGTAGTTCGCGGGCACAGCTAGTTGTAGACTAATTTTGAGAAGACGGCCTGGCAGACTTGTTGTCATAATGGTGCAACGAAGAAATGTATTTTATCGAAAGTGAAAGAAGAAAAGAGTTACTGTTGCATTCTGGGTACATTTCCAGTATTTGAGTTATAACGAATTTGGCAAATAATTTTGCTTAGTTAAACAAATATATTTACATGTGACTCCGCCTTAAGTAAATGATTGTCTAGTAACCGTAGAACAAAGTATAACTACTTCGCACGTGTTCGCGATTTCATTTGACTGTACAATGACGAGTTAGGAATATTACAAATCAGGAATTTGACGAATTAGGAACATGACAAGTTAGGAAAGTGTCGAATAAGGAATATGACCAATCAGAAATATGACGAATCAGGCACAAATCTTAAACTTTTAGAGCATTTAGCTACATTGTAACTTTTGAATGATAGATCCGCACAATTCGGCCCGTTTGTAACTGACTTTTCAATTTCAATTGAATGTTTTTCATTTTGTTATTTGTATCCTACCAAATGCTGTATTTTTACACAACAGTGATATCGCACTCTTATTAAAACAACGACCTAATCCTAAAAAGCAAACTTTTGGGAATCGGCGAAAAACTACCGTAAAGTCTAATAAAAAAGCGTCGCCCCGAAATAAATGCAGGCCTACAATCTTGATTATATTGCGCTTTTATATTGGTATGATAAGTATATTAAACTTTTTATGTTTCATATGAAATAGAAGCGTAAATTTTAAACTTCAGAGTTAAGCCAATATTTTACAACAAAATATTACGCGGCTATCGCCATAACTAAAAATGTGTTTATATTCTAGTTTTGGTTACCTTTTAATGACGCATTTTAAATTAAGCCACTGTTTTGACAATGAAAATATAACTCACGAGACATTTTACAAATCAGGTCTGTTAAAACTTATAAGGTTACAAAATCATGGTGACTCAAGACGTTAGTGCCGCCTATAGAGAACTGATATTTTATTATATTTATAGAAAGACAGATAATATTATAACACTGAATTCAAAAAGAATTTGTTTTAAAAGAATAATAATAACAATTTTAATTAAATAGTACATTATGGTACAAGTGTGTAATGTTGGTGACTACCGCTGAGGCGCATTGAGGCCCGAGCCGTCAGGCGAGGGTCTTAAGAAGCCGAGGACGGTAACCATCAATACACACGTGTATCATACAACGTTTTTCAACACACTTCTGAATAAAACAATACTTAAATAAAAAACCATTTTACATAGTAGATAAAAAGTTTACTTGGAGAAACAATTAGTAAATGTGCAGTTAGTAAAATTATAATTAACTATTTTTGATGACATAGCGGTCTCATCAGATAGATTATTTATTGAAATACTTTCATGTTCTATTGTTATTTGTGATGGTTCATTATTCGTGTAGGTAGGTGAAATCCAATCATTGGACGTACTTGGTATTTCGCCAGTAGGATGCGTCTCAGAATCAAGTTTAATTCTTTTTGTGATTTTTGCACAAATTTCCTTCTTGTTTTGTATGGAATCTTCTACGTATGATTCTGCTACATTGCTAGATCGCCACCCGCCATGTCGCTTCAAAGTCATTATATCAGCTCCTGAATTTGCCAGCAATAATGTAGCTAAAGTTCTTCTGAAACTATGTCCAGTGTAGCTCTCAGCATCTACTAAACCCAAAAACTTATTTTTATTTTATTTATTTAATAATTTATTGTACACTAAAAATATATGTAGAAATATTACTAAGTGAAGACAGTACAAAAGGTGAGCTTATTTCACATAGAAATCTCTTCCAACTCACCCGCAATGGGAGAAGTGCATAGATATATAAGATGTCCGCGTACAATATATAAAAAAAACTAGTAATGAAATAAACTGCATACATACCTAAATATTGTAATGTATAAATAATATATATACATATATATGTTCTATATATATAACACCAAGAATAAAATAGCTTCTTATGGATAACCAGGATAAACGGATTTAAATTTGTGACAGATAGTGCTCCCTCAAACGCCTTCTGAACGAAATCAGTGTTTGCACATCTCGCACTGAAGACGGTAATGAGTTCCACAGTCTAGCAGCGTGAACAGTGAAAGAGTATTTCAGAAAATTCGTCTGAAAAGGCTGACAGGTAAACTTTAGGAGTGTGCGTACTTAGCGATTTCTTTAGGCATAGAACCAAATTTGTTTATACCTATAGGCTGACAGGTACATTTACCATTCTGGTAATTTAGAAAGAAACGGTCATTTTTTGTTTTTGGCGAACGCAAACTTTCATACTTCTTAACAATATCATAGAATGGACCGTGTATGGTGAATGATCTAGGTATTTTATTTTTCGTGATAGGTATCTTCACTAAAAGCATCTGGCCATGGTTCTCTATATCTTTTACAGTTGTATTTGTTAATTCTTGTATCCTACAGGCACCAGTTACACCAAATATTAAAGCAACCTGAAACAAAAGAAACAATAATTAAGGTCAACACACAACACAAGCTGCTATTAAATATTTAATTAAAATTAATTTAACTAACCTTTGTAGCCAAATATTGGTTATCTGGAGCATCTTTAATAAATTTTTCAATATCATCAGATGATAAAACCTTTGATTTTTTGCTTCTAAATCCATCAGATAGTCTCTTTAGATAAGCTGACAAATTCGAGTATGTTTTTAAGTCCACTCCATTCTTTGTTCGGACTGTACTTTTTAACATTGAGTAAATACACCACAAAGAGCTAGGTTTGTACTTAGAAGATAATTCTTTAAAGTACGCCATGAACACATTTTCTGAAAAAGACTGCGTATTCTTGTTGTTCTGCCATTGTATGAAATTTTGGTACGCTAATAGATATTTTTCCTTTGAGTTTTCTGGTAGTAAACTTTCCATAACGTTCTGGGCTTCACATCTTATATCGGGCGGTGTACAACATAAATCATTTTCTTCATAAATTGTATTTGCAGACATCTTAATTAATAACTAACTAAATAACTTCAAAAGAGAAAACGAGACGAGTTGTGAAAAATGTTTCGTAATGGCGGGAAAAATTAATCAGTTTTCCTATGCGCGCGCATCGGCCATAGACTAATAAATTTCGTAATGGCGGGAAAAATTAATCAGTTTTCCTATGCGCGTGCATCGGCCATAGATTAAAAAATGAGGTTTTTTTTTGGGCTTTTCGCGGATAGCATTTTAGCGCAAGTGTAAGCGTAACTCAACCAATAATATTAAAAAAAACTATTACTCACTCGTGAATAATAGTAATGAAAAAGTCACAGTTTGATTATAGGTGTCATTATGTGTCTAATTGCCATGGGATTAGAGCCACTTTATGAGGAAGTGTGTTGAAAAGAAAATTGTTTTATGGACATTTTATTTAAATTATGAGTATCAAAGTTCTCAAATATTAATTAGTTTTATTTAAAATACTTATATAATTCAAAGAAACGAGTGCTTATAATCGGATTATTCCACCAATACAAAAATATAAAATATTAACCATTAAATCTAATGAACTAATAAACTGAACTAAACTGACAGTTAGTGACATTTCAAGGTACAAATAAATCACAAAAAACGTTATTATAATAGGTGAACGGCTTTTCGTCTGCAAAAAAAAAACTTCAGTCTGACTATTAAATATTTTAAATAAATCGTTTTATTTCTATTTTGTACCCTATTATGTACGAGGCCGGGTCAAAAAGTTCGCGGAATGAGGGGCATGGAGGGGTGAAAGGTGACTTTTTACTACCTGCACTAGTTGTGACACTCATTAAGAGTATAAATACTAAGTTTCAAAAAAATTGGTCATAATTACCTGAGCTACACATCAATCAACAAGTCAATCCGGAAGAAAATTTGCAACATGAAGAAAATTGAGTTTCGCGCAATCATCAAGTTCCTTACCAAACAAGGAAAACCTACCCAGACTATTTTGGAAGAGATGTCTTCTGTTTACGGGGACTCTTGCCCTGGTAAAACTATGGTTTACAAGTGGCACAACCTGTTTAAGCAAGGCAGGGATTCGATTGAAGATGATCCGAGGCCAGGGCGGCTTGTCGAGGCAACCACGGCAGAAAACGTCGAAAAACTTGAAAAAATCATATTGGAAGATGCCCGTTTAAAGAAGAAACAGCTTGCAGAAATGATTGAAGTATCAGCTACAACCATTTTGAACATCCTACACGACCATCTTGGCATGTCAAAGGTGTGTTGCAAGATGGGTGCCGAGAATGCTCACGTCACACCAGAAGCAGCGGCGAGTTGAGTGTTGTCGCGAGTTTTTAGCGCTCTGTGGTGAACAAAAGCATGAAGTTTTGAACCGAATTGTGACTGGAGATGAATCTTGGGTTCATCATTATGAGCCTGAGTCCAAACAAGACTCCATGTAGTGGCACAAAAAGGGCATACCACCTCCGAAGAAATTCAAAGTGTCTCCGTCGGCTGGAAAACTCATGGCTTCTGTTTTCTGGGATTCAGAGGGAATCCTCCTTATTGATTATAAAGAAAAAGGGTCTCTATCACTAGAGAGTACTACGCTGCACTATTAGAATGTCTGCGAGATGCTGTGAGAGAAAAAAGACGGGGAAAATTGACTAAAGGTGTGCTCCTTTTGCACGACAATGCACCCGTGCACAAGGCGCAAGTTGCGATGGCTGCTGTTCAAAGAGTGGGCTTCGAAATCTTGGAACATCCTCCCTATAGCCCAGATTTAGCCCCAAGTGATTATTATTTATTCCCAAAAATGAAAAAAGAGCTTCGAGGGAAGAAATTTTCCAGCGATGAAGAAGTGAAGAGCGCAATTTCGGCCTATTTTGACGACAAAGAGAAATCATTTTTTTCGAAGGTATTAATAAATTAATTGATAGGTCTAATAAATGTATTAGAGTTAAGGGGGAATACATTGAGAAGGAAAAATAATTTTGTGTTTTATTTCTTACTTTTTACCCTCCATTCCGCGAACTTTTTGACCCACCCTCGTATGACTAACAAATTGACATACACTACTTGCACGTAACTAGGCTCAGAACAATAACTAAGAAGGTGCTTTAGTTGTTGCTCTGAGTAACTAGGCATCATCTGACATATCTAAGTATTGGAATTTTCAACCATAATGCATTGTCAGTGTAAAGCAATATGTCAACGAAATGGATCGGGAATTAAATTCCTACACTGCTGTACTATAAACTTTCGTCAAAAGGTACTTTTCAGATGGACGTCCATATTGACGAGACGTTAACGGTCACAATTATTCTGACCTAGCTCTTCTTCTATATACGGTTATCATCCAGAGTCTCGAACTGTATTACCATTACTAAATATGTTGACACAGTTGTTGTTATCTGAAAATGATACAGTAATACTTTAACATAACGGGATGCTAACGATTTGTCTGCTATTAAATACTAAGCTAAACATACATTGATGAAAGTCGATGAGATTTATTTCTGATATTATTTCTATACATCTTTAGTTGTACATCAGACATTTGTATGATATACATTGTATCCTAACAATGTGTATCATATGTCTGATGTCTCAACTTTATGGTAATAATAAACGTCAAAGATATTAGGATATATATATATATATATATATATTTCAGTTATTAAATACTCGTGCATAATAATAAAAAAGAAAAAGAATGAATCTCTTTAAATACATATTTCTAACTTTTATATTTGCAAGCCAATATTAATATGATTGAGGTGTTAGAGCAATTAACCGTTTAGTGACGAGGGACCATTTTACAAATATATGTCTAGCCATAGACCACCAACTCTAGACCAATATACAGTATATGAATAAAGGGCTGTTTGTTATTTATGTATAATAATATTTTTCGGACCACCGTGGTAGTGGTCCGTGGACCACCGGTTAAGAACCACTGTGTTAGAGGATCTAATAACCTAAAGGACCCAAGCCTGCCAAAGCTCTGTTGCTCCCATCAGTAAGATTGACAGATTCAGTTTCTTGCTTCAGCTACAAAAACATCCTACCTAATAAAATTAACGATTTAACAAGCGTCATAGCATAACTATGGCGTTTCTACAATGCGGTGCCTGTGTTTGTTGTAGCTGAACAAATAGCCATTGGTTAGTGAAATTTGCCCATATAATATGGACAAGACACTGATATTCTTCTTAAACCCACCCAGGATGTGATTAAAATTGTATAAGTTGATCAACTGCTCAGCACATAAATTACAAACATAAGCAAATAAATACATATTAATAAACATATATAAAAATAGAAATATTAACAAAGCTTGCGTGAGCGACCTAGGCTCCCTGTCAAAACCTGTTTTCGGAAGCTCTATCCAAAAATACGTATTTCGAATCTTTATATCTACCTGCTAAAGGTAATTTATCGAAATCCTCCACTGTCAAGGAATGCGAGCGAAGCTTTATTGGTATCATTACTTGTCGTCAGATGTATTGGTCATAAATGAAGGAAGAGTATGGAGTACGTATCCTTATTCCATTATTAGCATCGACAAGAATATTACAAACGTATTAGAAAAATAGATCGTCTACTATGCAGATAGACCGCAAAATTTAATGTGACGGCCGGCACTTGATCTTTTCCCGAGGATATTGTAACTGCAATTACAAACTTTCGAAGATATATAAACTCAAAACCAACCCGCCTGACCAGCTTGAAGATATAGGGCAATTTCTTCCAAGTCCAGAAGAACCCCGTATCCATTAGTGAGGCGCATAAAAATTCGAGTGACGGATGAGTTAAAGGTTAGTGAAACTAGTGCAAGTACTTACAGATGCGACTAAAGGTCGGTCCAGCACAAAAAGGCCCATCGGGCAAAATAATGTTTTGTCCAGAATAAGGTATCGATAGAACTTGTCGAGTTCCGTGCGAATGGACTTGTCTTTGTACCTTGTGCTCAACTTGTTCACCAAAGAGCAGGTGATCTTCATCTTCATGAAATGAAAACAAGCAGCTGTGTTAGTATATTATAATTTGAACTTTTTAAATTTTGGTTAATATGTAATCTTAAAACCAATAATGCTATGAGTTAAACTTCCATTTACTTGATAATATCATTGATTATTATGAACCTATAGAATATACCAACACACAGCTTGGGGCTACTGTCACATATTTAATGTGACAGTACCCAAACGTGTGTGTTGACAGACATATAAGGGTATAAAAGATACAGAGGTTTTAAATTAATGAGTGTGTATGCAGCTAACTTGGTGCAAGTGGTGGTGGTGCTTGTGGTAACATACAATTAATTACTAAAGTTTTTGATGATAACACTACAAATGTAACTTGTTGTTAAGGTTCATTACCTCCTCGTGTGTTTTATGACATGGTTCTATTATCGACGCAAGCCATACCGTGTACAGCAAAAACCAAATAGTGATCATAATGCTGCTGCTGATATTAATCACGTCATTGACTATAATCAAAAAGAAAGCAAAATGTTAGGTACTGCTTATAATAGAGACAGATAATAATAATATTCATCTTAACAAATAAATGAAATTATATGTCAAAAGTATTTGTGGGACGTAGATCATCACTAATCAGTATCATTTTCCGAAATGAAGGTAAAGAAAATCTCCACTGATATGGGACCAAGGGACGGTACCATTACTTTGATCATCTAGTTATTAACAGGTCGTCTATAAAGTTCAATATGAATAGTCTCGCGAAACGTCGGTGGATTGTCGATTTGTGCATACTTTATCGGATTGTCAATGGACAATCTGACGGCAAGTTATTAAACTTATTGAACTTTAAAGTCCCTGCTCGGTCAGTGCGTAAGCCGCAATTGTTTTTTATATCTACAACTGACAATAATGTCTCAAAAAATAATCCGATGTATAGAATGTGTAGGTTGTATAATGAAGTCTGTGCGAACGTAGATATTTTAATGGCAGTGTTCATTCTTTTGGAAACTCACTCTATATGTTATAAGTTATTAAATTTGAGACATTACTTGTTAATATTGTTAAATTCTATTTTTTTAAATTCTATTTTAATTTCGTTACCTTTTTCCATTATTTAATATGTGAAGAGATGTGTCACTTATTTGTTTTTTTTTCATTAAATGTTGTGCGCAGTTATAAATGGGCACAGACATGCATTTTGTTTGGTAATATATTTATTGTATATATTATTTTGTATGTTGTCTGTAATTGTGCCATTAAAATAAAATAAAAAACATAAAAATAAAATAAACTTACTGATCATGAAAATCGTTAAAAAGAAACCCATAGTCATGAAACCGATGAAGCAGCAGGCGATAACCAGAGCAATGATTAATCCAAAAATTGAGTTGAGCTCCATGATTATGTCATTAACAGAAGCGTACATCAGAGAGAGACGGTGAATATCTTGGCATATGGACGATGTTTTATTGATACCTGAACAGAACAAAATAATGTTGAGTTAATAAAAAGTCCTCTAGAAGTCTAGACCATTTCTTGTTCCCAGACGCAGCTAATCTAAACATAGATTGTGCGACACTGAGACTAGAGGAGGGAGTTTACCACGGGTTACCGAAATTCATTTACTCGTTTAACATAAGATCGACAAAACATTTGACAACATGCTATAAATATGCGGTCATGCACGTACTGCTAGAGAAGGTTGTAAATTCTGAAACTTTCCAGCTCTCAGAGACAATTACACTCAGATCCCTCTCCGAAGTCGAGACCTACAATCTATCTTGTCTTTTTGTCATAGAACCTGCTTCCTCGAGGATAAATTAACCACAGTCAATTACCTTGGAGTCAAATACTTGGGTCAAACTAGAGGTTAGGTCGCCTCTTGAGCCGGTTTGAAGTTCGTCATTTGATCTACTGTCGACTGCAAAGATCTGCATTGGGCTTGAATTTCTTGAATAGAGTTGGTCTTTGTCACCAGATCCTGTTTCATAACCACGATATCCTTCAAGAGCGAGGAGACGTCGATATGGTCAAAGGTTACAGGTGGAAGTTTATACAGATCATTTGCTACGAAGGTGGGCAGGGTGTCCGATTATTCCTTGATGATTTGTATAATATCTTGCAGGTTTCATTTCTTTCTGTCTTCTAACATAGACAAACCTAATCTAAACATATAATATTTTATGCAATTTTAACAGTTTCATTGAAACAAAATGCAGTACATTGTTAAAAATTATAAATGGGAGTTCAAACCAAAGCTTTTTTGTCCGTCATGTAATCAGACACTTTATAATAAGCTTTTTTGAATAAATACATCTTTGATTGCAACTTTAAATTTGTTTAAGCTAAGTTCTTGTATACAACTTGGAATTTATTTAAAGAAACATATACACAGGCCTCTAAAAGAATTATTGATTTCTTGGAGCCTGGTATTTGGTAAAGCTAACATATTCATTGTCACGCGATATACATACGAGTATGCATGCTAAATTTCAGCTCAGTCGGAAACCGGGAAGTGGCTCAAATTTAACTCGCAAGATTTGATCCGAACACACATACATACATGCACACATTTAAACACAAGCTTAACAATAGTTTGTAAAATATAAAATTCGCGCCATATTGCGGTCTGCTGTCGATTTCGATTTAGTTTGGCTACGCGTTAATAGATGACGCTATTTGCTCTTAAAAACCGTATTAATGGAATGAGTGCTTTATTTTCTTTATTTTTGTTCTTTTATTGTGTGGTTTCATGAGATCACTCAAAGATTTCGGAAAATTTTGAATATTTAAATTGAGTTTTTAATCTTAAAATTGAGTTTTTAAATCTATTTCTTCTGAAAAGAAAATTAACTTAAAAATTAATAAATAAAAAGGTAATAGAAAACAAATTAATAAAAAAAAACAAAATAATTAAAATAAACTAACAAAATACTTAATAAAAAAAAAGTAATTTATACTTAAATCTTACATATTTATTTTAACTTTTTTTTCTGGAAAGAAAATTATAAATAAAAGCAAACTAATAAATAGGTAATAAAAAATAATAATATAATAAAAAAGCAATAAAAAACAATATTATAAAAAAAAACAAATAAGCGATGCTCTACACTAGGATTGAACCACTGCCACTAAGATTTAAAGTCGAAGCTCTAACGCCCTGTGTCTTAGACCAATCCTGTCATATTATTATGCGAACTTGTGAAATTAAAGTTCTCATGTTTTTGTGTAATGTGACATGCCATAGATGGACGTAAAAATTTGGGGTGATGTAAATAAAGTTTTACTTTAAAAATAAATATAAAGTGTCATTCAAAATGATAGTTCTGCATTGGCAACGAAGGTTAGCGAATAGAGGATTAAGTTCTTTCACTTACATAGTCAACCTCGAACACATATACACACTTTCTTCTTTAATCTATTTTCTAAATGAGATGGCGTTTATCAAGATTGGTCATATATAGTTTACCTTGCAAACGTTCGGTTGGGTCACCTTCCTTTTTGCGATATAGAAGGCAAACCATTTGTTTGTTCACTGACTGCAGAATTGATAGCACGCCCATAATGCTGTTTACAAATTGAAGAATGCTTAGAGGTATGATGTTGAACGGTATCAACAGTACAAAATGAAACGAGAAGTTGATGCCTGTAATAAAGATTTACATAGATTTATTAATCATGCTGTTTCACGAATTCATTATGGTCACTGACACTGGTTTAAATTCATGGTTGGCTTAAATTCTTTCTATAGTTGTTATTTGAAATCCTGTTTGTTCATAAAACAGAAAAGAAATAGGTGCATCGAAATCGAAAGGTAAGGTAGAGCGTCGAATTGTAAACTCGTCTCAGAATGGCAGTATCGGTAAACTCCTAAGCAAGTGGATATGTGATATAAGAAAAATCGAAGGGACCTGGCTGCAAGCAGCGCGTAGCCATAAATAGTGGGCAACAGAGGCAGACATTTCTTTGTATTTTTTAATTAATGCATATCTACTCTACGTTCAGTTATTTTTAAGCCAATTCTAAACAATAAAAAGGACTTACTGTCATTGTTGTAGTTGATGTAAAACACCACTTGATTTGCTATGTCGATAGCTAATGTGAAAACGGTGTTAACAATTAGCAACATAAAATTTGCCTGAACGTACGATGATGTACGAAATACGCAATCCTTACTTATTGTTGCCTGTATCTAAAAACACACAATATTTTACTTAGTAATATTTATCAACATAAAAGTTTGGATATTAGCATTTCTGTTACTAGCCAGAGAAACCAAGCAGAAGGAAACCAATGTGTATTCTCATATCGTTTGAAGTCAGTGAATAACTATCCATTGAATTTTGAACATTGTCTACAAATTCTGATTAAAAGTTTCGAATCGTTTTGAATGATTGAGATGAAAACAAAATCAAACATTTCAGTTTGTTGCATTTTCAACATGAGTAGGATTAGTAGCATTAATTATACCTCGCTAATTTTTGCAAAAATCTGAAGATTCCTCGTTGTTACAGACGACGCTGTAAGTATGATTATGGCGAAAGTGACAGTCACAAATATAATTAGAGTGAACCAAGAGTACGCTATCACACTTGAAGTATATTGGCCGTCCAGAAAAGCTTCGATTTGTATAAATAAAAATATAGCTGTCAATATCACTGAAAATTTGAAGAGAAAGGAAAATTAGATACAATTGGGCAAGTAATTTAAAATTGTAAAACGACACAAATTAGATTTTGTTAAATAATATTTAATAAAATACTATTAAATGACATAAAATAATTGTACTTTAGAACCCAAGGAGATTAAATAGTAGAATTCTTTTTTATGTCTTGTGTTTGAAATGATTTTATTATTGAATTGTTTGCATAAAGAAGTATATTTTAATAATCTTGTATCTTCATAGCGTAAACGGTCTATTTTAAATAAAGACAAACCTTGAACTTTTAATAGAGACAATTTAAAAGAAACCTACCTATTACGAAGTGTATCAAACGACTTATGATGAATAAGCTTTTGTCCTGGCGTACGTGGCGTCCCCCGGGAGTTGCAGAAAATTTTATCGGCACTACGCCGAGGAACTGGGATATTTTGAGAATTCTATAGAGTACACCGTCAACTCTACAATTTACTTCCTTCATTCTAGACGAAAGCCTTGTAACAAATTCTTCAATATATTGTCTGTTATTTTTACGAACACTGATACTTATACATTAAAGAAAATAAAATTTTAAGGATTAGTTGCTTGTATTAAAATTAACCATCATTTTTTTCTTGCACCAATTATTAGGCGCTACACATATAAATAAAATAAGCTATACCACATTTTTTATTACTGGGTACAAAATGATAATGCTACTCAATACGGTCAAACATACACGAATTTCTTGAAAAAGCCAAAACGTAATTGACAAAGATTTTTAAAAAGCTTTTGATCATTTGGATCACGTCATTCTCACGTTATTATCGTACGAAAATAATAAGAATTAGGAAGTCACAGTGACCAGCTACGGTTGGGAAATCTTTCTTCTGAAAATGATCTGGGCAGAAACAGTTTATTCTTTAGGGGTAAGACAGGGTTTAATTTTGTTACAATTATTATATTATTAGAAATGCCATTAAATAATTGAGATGAATTGATTACATTAACAAAATGATTTTGAATTAATTAAGTTTTTCCTTCATTCTGCTTTAATATTTCACACCACTGTCCTGTAAGCTCTTAAGAGGTAACTAAAATAAAACTTTATACTTATTTTATAGCTCTATTGAAGTAACAATCAAACTTAACATATTTGTCTTCGTAGGCTAATGTAAAAATAATTACAACACAAATAAGATTTTGTTTATTTCTAGCCTCGATTAAAAGATAGGATAAATTACTGTCAAGCCGTTAGAATGAAAAGATGTCAGATGATAATTGTTGCGTTGTCTTTTGTAGATATTTTATAGTTTTGACTGTTTTATACCTCACTGTGAAAAGCCCATAATGTCATTTTTATACTTGTACCCACGGATTTGTAGGTTCATGCTTGTACCATGGATTATGTGTAGTGTAATAAGTCCGTGACTTGTACATATTTTCAGAATTATTTCGTAATATACATTATTTCAATCCACTTTTGGCTTCTCATTCACTAACCTCCGCAACAATTATAAATCGTTAACAACATTATAAATGCACGGTACATATTTTCTCTTGTCTTCATTTCTGTGTCTAATGAAAGATATGAAAGATGAAAGGCCGGTTTTTTGATACATGGTCAACTTTGAACAACTATGGTATTTTGATACATGGTCAACTATGGCACAGATAATATAATACTTAATTGGCAATGTAATTGTAAGCGCCGCGCCAAGCTATACTGATTGACCTTTGGATCACTCTTATGTCGCTTGTAATAATGGGGGTTTCGCAGTACAAATGTAAAACTTGACACGACGCTTACTGTACCTATTTAGCTAACCGTGCTAATATCTGTCAAACGTACACGTTTATACGATTTGACCTTGATTTGACAGATATGTTAACAATTTTGTTATTATCGTAATCGTGTTACCCATTACTAGACTAATGGTTAACGTATACCATGTATCAAAAAAACGCGAGGTTTCCCAGGAAATCTACTCGTTGACGGCGACTGTCTTATTGCAAGGAGATATAGTCGAAAATTGCACAGCGTCTAATGTCGCGTACGCGCTGTGACCGGACGAAAACGATACTTTTTACACGTTTTAATTGAGTTTTGGAAAACTGGAGTACAAAATAGAAAATGTATTTTTGTAATTTTCAAGACAATAAAAATGCACATTAAATTGGTAAAACTTTTATGTCACGATCGAGCGAGCTTCACACCTGTTTTAAAATAATAAACAGAGTGATCTTTGGTTTTTTTCTATCAAGTGAAATATTATCAATCATGTTTCGCTTTTTAAGAATGTTTAGATAATATGTTAAACAATATCATATATGAATTTGAGAACTGTATGTTTTATATTTGTGGCGGTACAATAAATAGAATTTGCTTCAAAACGAGAAAAAAGGCGCATGAAGATAAGAGTCATCAATAGATAACACTGAACAGTTGGCGAAAAAACTCGCTACTGGAAGACGTAAAACGAGTCAGCACCCCTAGATGTAAACAATAAATACAAAAATAAACTCTTTTTTAACAAAAAAAAATCCAAGTGTGACTTGAATACGCGCAACGACGATTAGTTCTATTACTTATTCATAATTTCCGGTTTTCAGATTTTTCCTCAATATGTGCTAAGACCTTGCTTCTTGCCAAATTTTATGATTCTAAGTCAACGACAAGTATATATTTTGATTCCCAAGGGTGTCGAAATATACGTTTTTTGCGGCATAAATGGTCGAATCTTTTTTACGTTAATTTGGAAGTTTTATTTTTTATAGCTTCAGGGGACTGTAGACCTGAGTATATGGTTTAATTTAAACTCGATATCTTCACGTGTTCCCTCGATAAAGGTTCTTGATAGACATACGGACGGACAGACAACAAAGTGATCCTGTATAGGTTCCGCTTTCTCCTATTGAGGTCCGGAACCCTAAAAAGGTCTCATTTTCGTATCGTATTAATGTATTGTTTTCAGAACGATTTTAATTTATCTACTGAATCCTCTTTTGTGTTTAAACTCTCGTAGCGCGCCATCTATTCCAGAAATACAGAACATATCAACCGAAGTGTTTGCTTCTACAGGATTAACGCTTTTAGGTGGTTCACGCACCTAAGCATAGATGTCGCATAATACTTTAAAGTAATGGAATTTAATAATAAACAATCAAATACAAAAATATTTGTTACACCTATTTTTGATTATTTAATATTGATTAATTTTATTTGGGTTAATTAAAATCAAGAAAATACCTATTTCAAACTTTCGAAAATATTTATCTCTTTAAAACTACTACTGGGTTAATTTTTCGATAATTGGATAACTTTTTTGCAGACTATTAAGTTTTTAAAAAAAGGTATAACTACAGCCATATCTTAGACGTACCTATTTAATATTTATCTCTTTAAAACTACTACTGGGTTAATTTTTCGATAATTGGATAACTTTTTGCAGACTATTAAGTTTTTAAAAAAAGGTATAACTACAGCCATATCTTAGACTACTTGAGGATAAATTGAGTACAATTTTACTGTATTATCTATCTTATCCTATACATTGTTATTTTATCGGGCGCACATTAGGTACCAAATTTTATTACCTTTTTACACATAATATGCAATTAACAAATAAATAATGAAATGGTTAATAATAATGAATTTTACACACAAACGCAAACAACTTAATTTATTCATTTGCCTATTTATCTATCAGACTACAGTGTTGTATATTTTGTTTCGCGAATAAAATTTATCTCGCGATTGATAAATTTGCTCTACCAGGAGACCTATTTTTGAATTACGTATGCGATTTAGAAATCACCGCTGACTAAATAGTCAGCGATGACTTTGAAGTCACGAATTCCTAAACATCCTATTTTTGAAAGTCGAACGCAGAGCTGCCAACATACACACATACGTAAGGGTTCGTTTCCACGCAGAATATAGCAGTTCTCGGTATATACCGGTTATAATACGGCTAAAAATTCATTGCAACTAGGCCAAAATATAAGAAAATAATGGTCTAAGTTTGTTTGTTGCACAAATTTAAAAGATTTTAAACTTATACACGGTTATTTTTTTATCACCCTGAAAAATGTTAGGGACGCTTCAGGACACATCCAATATTATACACGGTTATTTATTTATCACCCTGGAAAATTTAAGGGACGCTTCACGACATGGCATTAGAATGATTTAAATATAAATAAAAAAAATAACCCACCTCCTTAATTTTATATAAATTTTTTAAAAAATACAAATAATGCTGCACTAGTTGAGAGTAGCAATTTTAGAGATTTTTTTTTTAAATTATTTATTTCATTTTTTTATTTTTTATATAATATTGGATGTGTCCTGAAGCGTCCCTAAAATTTTCCAGGGTGATAAAAAAATAAACGTGTATAAAAAAAAATGAAATAAAAAATAAAAAAAATATAAAAAATCTCTAAAAATGCTGCTCTCAACTAGTGCAGTATTTTTTGTATTTTTTTAAAATTAAAATAAAATTAAGTAAGTGAGTTATTTTTTTATTTATATTTAAATCATTCTAATACCATGTCGTGAAACGTCCCTTAAATTTTCCAGTGTGATAAAAAAATAACCGTGCATATTTACTTATTTGAGAAATTTAAAATTTTTTAAATCCAACTTAAAATCAACACACATAAACATCAAACTTGTCAATATGTTCTCAAACAAAACACAGATAACGTTTCCACAGTTATGACTTGTTTACGAGTGGGAGAGGGCACTCGTAATGAAATCACATCCGTGACTAAGGTAGTCACATAAGTGATATTCAAAAATAAGAATTATTGAAAATCGGTGATTATTAGTCACATCGGTGATTTCGAAGTCGCATACGTAATTCAAAAATAGCTCTCCTGGTAAATAAAATGAAGGTCACTATGCTATATAATAGGTTGGGGAAAAAGTTTCTTCGCATTTTTTAAGAAAATTCAAAACATTTTTTAATATAGTTTATTTACATTTAACTAAAGTATGTAGGTACCATTTTGTTCGATAACTTTTTGCCATCTTGTAGGTAGGGACATGATCCCATTGCTATAGAAATTTTGGGACTTCTGGTCAAAATACCGCGACAAGTGGTTTTAGCAGTCCTCTCGTGATGTTAACCTGACACTGCCTAAAGAATTCTGAAGAGACCAAAACAGGTGGAAATCTGAAGGTGCAAGGTCAGGACTATACGGCGGATGCATTAACACCTCCCAGCCAAACTCTCTTAATTTTTGCTGAGTGGCTAAAGATGTGTGAGATCTAGCGTTATCATGATGAAAAACCACACCCCTTCTGTTGATTAATTCCGGCTGCTTTCTCTCAACTTCTTGCTTTAATCTCATCAGTTGTTCGCAGTAGAGTTCAGAATCGATGGTCCTGCCTGGTGGTAACAGCTCATAATGAATAATGCCCTTCCAATCCCACCACACACACAGCATCACCTTGTTGCGAGTTAACCCGGCTTTCGCCACAGTCTGTGAAGCCTGACCGGCCTTTGACCACGACCTTTTTCGCACGTTCTTGTCGTACGCGATCCACTTTTCATCACCAGTTATCAGCTTCTTCAAAAATGGTTCGGTTTCATTACGTCGTAATAAAGAATCACAAATGAGTACACGGTTCATTAGGTTTCTTTCAGTGAGCTCGTGAGGTACCCAAATGTCCAGCTTTTTTGTGTACCCAGTTTTTTTCAAATGCGCCAAAACTGTTTTGTGGTCAATTCCCAGTTCTTCAGCTACGTTGTAACTACTGACATGCCGATCTTGCTCCACTTTTTCAAAAATGGCATCCATTTTATCTGTAATAGGGCGACCAGAGCGACGTGCATCTTTGACATCAAAATTTCCGGATTGAAAACGCTTAAACCAAATTTGTGCTACTCTCACAGACACTGCACTAGGTCCATAAACATCGCAAATTTTTTTCGCGGCTTGCGTTGCATTTTTACCTTTTTTGTAGTAAAATTTTAAAATGTATCGAATTTCTTCATTAGATTCACTCATCTTGGCGGTACGAAAAACAAATGAAAATCACACATTTTCCTAATTTGAATTTGGAATTATGTTCTTTAAAATTTAAACTTTCAATGATACCAAAACCAGCCAGATACAAATAGTATAGCCAAAGAGATTTTATTACAAGTTTATACATACTATAATGCGAAAAGACTTTTTCCCCAACCTAATATGTTTGGATTGAATTTTTAAGTTTGAAAGCACCTTATTTGATGATTAATATGTTGTTTAACGGTGCCGAGTCGTGACCGCTCTTCATAACAATGCTCAGTCACGTAAAGGAAAATCGAGGAAAAGAATAAAATCCGCAGGAGAACTAAGGTCACCGACATAGTCCACAGAATTACGGCTATGGGCAGGGGCTGATCATCTGACTTCGGTTGCTAACCACTACAGTAGTTTTTGAATGAAACATTATATCCATTACTAGTTAGTCAATAGTTATCGTTATGTGGCATTCATTAAAGCAGTAAGTAATGGGTTTCAAAAATGTTTGTTTCAAAAATGACATGTCTTGGGCAATCTCAGTTACATAATCTGGGGGCTTAGAAAAAGTGAATACAAAAACAATACCTAACGAAGTTACAAAAGAACAAGATGTACGCACATGATTCCACACCACGAATCATCCTTATTCATAATATTCATTGCCGTTCATCGGATACAGAACGTATAACGTAAGCAAAATGAACGCGAAGGATACTTTGGCTACAGGCTCGGCACACAGGGCACATTGGTTGCAGGTCTGAGCGTCGTTGGGGCTGAAAGGTACTCAAGTGGCGACCGCGTGTGGGCAGACGTAGCGTTGATTTGGAGATCCTTTGGGAAAGCCTATAACGGGTGTAAACAGTAGAACGAGAAGCCCAAACCCACATATAAACCCATCGTCGATATCATTTTTGTCTTGTAGACCATACCTGGGAAATTAATAGTTACCGAGATATTGAGGTTACAAGTGACATTTTTTTTGGGTTTTTATAGCAAACAGTTTGGAACATTATTTGTTAATTCTCGTCCAAAGAAATATCAAATAAAAATTAGTATTTATTAACAAATAAGAGTTTTTAATTTATAACGCGTAATGTATTTACCACGGACGCTGTCTATGTCGCTACGAGCCGCTGAGTCACGCAGAGGCGATTTCGATTTTTGCATTTTTTTAAAAACTTAATAAATAGTAAAAAAATATATTTAACAAGCTTTTATTATTGCATTGTCACGCGATATACCGGGTGCGGCGATTGAACTGTCCGTCTCTATCTAACTGTTTTAAAATTCGAAACACCTGAATCGAACGCCGCCAAAATTTCAAATGTTGGTCTTTGACATGTTCTCTATCATCATTTGAAATGATTCTGTTGTGAGAGAAACACATTTGAATTTAGAACACTGCATTTAAAACGAAATTCAGTGATTGCTCTTGCATTTGCATTTGGGGGGAAAATCGAATATCGAAATACGTCGAGCGCTGCCAAATCTTCAATTGAACGAAAAATTTGTGCATCGCACTATTCAACGTTATAATGAGACTGGTAGCGTTAAGAAACGCTACGGTGGCAGACGACGCTGTACTGCAACGGCGCCAGCAGTTGTCGAAAAGGTGCGTCATCGATTAGACAGAAATCCAGCGCGCTCAGCAAACCAGCTCGCGAAGGATCTCAAGGTGAGCGATCGCAGCGTTCATCGCATATTGAAGGAAAAGCTTAAAGTCAAACCATTAAAAAAAACCTTTCTCAGGAACTCACTGCTTTACAGCGTAGCAAACGGTTGGATCGATCGAAAGAGCTGATTCGCTTGCTCGACTCTGGCGAGCTTCCCAATTTGGTGTTTTCAGATGAGAAAACTTTTTGCGTTGAACAGTTTTTAAACAAACAAAATGACCGTGTTTCGTTGAAGGGACGTGTCAGCGACCATTCAGATGAATTGCAAGTCACTCGACGCCAAGGAGCCGACCAAATCATGGTCTGGGTGGCGGTGTCTGAAAAAGGCCGTTCTCCGCTCGTTTTTCTTCCAATGGGTCGCAACCAAGTCAAAATAAACCAACAGATCTATCGAGACAAAGTCTTGCGACCAGGGCTGATACCGTGGGCACGCAACACATTCGGTTCAGAGCGTTGGACTTTCCAGCAAGACTCGGCACCATCGCACAGAGCAATTGCAACGCAAAATTGGTTGAAAGCAAACGTTCCAGTGTTGATCGACCGAGATATGTGGCCGTCGTCATCGCCCGACTTGAATCCGCTGGACTTTTGTATTTGGGGTGTTTTACAGGCCAGGGCCTGTGCTAAAAAACACACGTCAGTGGAAGCGCTCAAAGTTACTCTTACGCGAGAATGGAATTGTTTGAGTGACGACGTCGTTCGAGCAGCCTGCGCTTCTTTCAGAAAGAGACTTCAGCTCGTAGCAAAGGCTAAAGGTGGTTTTATTCCTTCGGAATAAGTCATAATAAAACTTTGAACTTTCTTTTTTCACATGGCAAAAGTGTATAAATAAATATTGAAAATTAACAAAAATATTTCATTTTCACATACGGACAGTTCAATCGCCGCACCCGGTACATATGCATGCAAAATTTCAGCTCAATCGGAAACCGGGAAGTGGGTCAAATTTAGCTTGCAAGACTTCATTACAGACACGGGACAGGTAAAACGACGGGACGGCACGTTTAGCGCAGAGGTCGAGTGATCACCTACTGCGCAACGGGTCGCGGGTTCGATTCCCGTACGGGACAAATGTTTTGTATGGCCTACAGAAATTTGTTCCGGTCTGGGCGTATGTGCATGTGATATTCTATGTTTGTAACTGCACCCACGACACAGGAGAAAATCCCAGTGTGGGGCGCCGTTTTTTTAAAAAGAAAGAAAAGAAGAAAAAGTTAATAAAAGCTTGTAAAGATAAATCTCATTCCCATCAATATATATTTTTTATAAAAGTTAATTTTAATGGTCTGAATGCGTAGATGCGGGCTTCGTTATGGGTCCTTTATACCCTGTATAGTGTCACCCACTGTTGGGCGTCTATCTGCTGATATAATGACGATAAAAAAAAAGAAAGACTCTTGCCCAGTAGTTTTTTGTGATTTACTTTAAGATTACTTCATTATATGATTTTTTAGTCTTGATTTTTTTAATTTCAAGAGCGTTGTTACGTTTTAGTTAAATTATTCATTCGTATTTTCTTCCGTTTTATTTTGGTTTTCTGCCATTGAGTTTGATAAGCTCGGTAAAGTCATTGGTCGCATCATAGCTTGGAAAGTTCCAATCACCATCTGAGAATCTCCAGAACCCAACTGCCTTTTCCTTCTAGTTGGTTCAACTCTTTCAACATTACCATTCTCTTCAATTATAACGAGTAATTCATCAACTATTTCATTAATGTTATCGATCGTTGTTTGTTCCTCTTCCTTATAAATATCATAGCTACGTTTAATTATTTTATCCATAAACTCGCTTTTCATAGACGGTTCAATACCGGAATAAGTTTTGTACGGAAAGTTTTTATTCTGTCCGTCCTCTTTAGAATCCGAATGATTGTCATCTGTTACAATTAGATTTTCGATCGGCGTCAGAAATACGGAAATGTTAGGTTTTTCTTGTAAATAATATTTGTTTGGAATATATGATTTTCGGATTATAGCGCAATGAATTATATTTAACGTCAACATTAATGTAACGACTCGCAGAGACATGTTTGTTTAGTCAACCTAAATTACTTATGGAGACGGAGCTAAACTGATGAATTTAAGTACGCTGAAAAGTGTTTTTAAGCAGCACGCAAGAAGCAGAACTATGAATATTGACGAACAGATAACTGCAATGAATATTAAATGAAGTAATTTACATTTTTATCTTCAGTTAAAACACACGACAAGCATACTGCTTTTTTCGTAATGCATTTTTTCATTATGCATATTTTGGTGATAATTTTTAGTAATTTCAGTAAAAAATTAAAATTAATATTTTTTTTAATCTTATAAAATATAATTAAGGTTAACACAATTTTATTACAGCATTAAGAAACCACCAAGGTTTCAATAAATGCTGCATACTACCTGCAACCAATGCTACGATTTGTGACATTAGTATAACCGCAATGATAACCACAATGAAACTCAACAATTCCTACATATTATATATTTTCTGGTAGAATTACGGTGTATTCGTCACGTAAATATAAAACGTGAACCCCATTATTCGTAACCTACTCTGAACGTCGCATAGGTTAATTGACGAAAACGATTACTTTTCTTAAATCGATTAATTTTATGCGTCTTGTTTGCTTCGGTTGTCTGAAATAGAGAGAAATTACAATTTTCACTAATCTGTTATGCTGTTGACCGTACCTACTTGTTGACAGGCAGTACGGTAGTCCGCACGGGAACCGCCCGCGAACTCTACGCGAAGGCTGTTATCCTGGTACTTGAGTCGATATATGCGTTGTTTTTGTTCTACGGGACTACTAGAAAACGGTTGTTTTGTGGCGAAGAACACATTTAGATGTCACATGAACAACCATATCAAACACATGGGTAAGTAAGTTCACTTTTTTCTTTTGTGTGTTAAGAAGTTTGTGCATCTGGAGATGCTTCCTTTGCTCATGCTGTTTGGCTTAATAGAGATTTTTCTATTAACCATTAGTATCGTCGAAGAAGCAATAATATTAAGAGTACTATACTAGTACTTAATGCCAAAAAAATCTAAATAATTCCCAATATTACAAAATAAAAAGACAAGAAATAATAACAAACAATTTAATTATTTAGCCTCACGTTTCCAACGCTTTAAGTCGTACATATAAACGTCGGATTGAATAATTAAAATGTTTTAAGCTAAATATACGAGAGTAAATCCAAAAAGTGTAATAACAAACAAGATGAAAAAAATATAGCAATTATTGTCAACTCACAATGTGACTTAAGAGACTGTGCGAGTAAAATAAAATTTCTGTGCTAGCCTTTCTTTCTTTCTTATTTCTATAATATAGAAATTTTATTTTAATTATATTTTCACATATGTAAACAAATTAGTTAAGGGTAGTTAAAGCTGCGCATCTCGCATTATTTTTGAATATAGTATCCATACACGCTTATACACGCACGACTCAGCAGTGGTTCCCAACCTTTTACCCTATGCACCTCACCCAACATTATGCTAAAATACGACGCCCTCCTAGGAGCCAAAATGGGGAGTCAAAATAAGAAAATTAAACAAACGATAAAAATATTGGCGTGTTTAGATCTGGTGAAGGTCGCGGGAAGCCGCTGGATGCGGGAGCCGCAGGATCGATCGGTTTGGAGATCCCTGGAGGAGGCCTATGTCCAGCAGCAGGCCTATGTCCTGGAGGAGGCCTATGGCCTATGTCTCTTGACTGAAATGATGATGATGAGGATGTGTTTAGTTTTATTCAAAAGATGGTTGCAACGAGTCGCTGACTTCGCATAGGTGGTACCGTTTGCGTCGCGCGAGTTTATATGATCAATTTTAATATTCTTTATACAGTTTAATTCTAGCCGCTCCTAATTATTGTTAATATGAGGTTTCACCATCCCGTCACCGTGACATCTCCATCTTTTATATTTGTGACTGCAACTTTTCTATAAAAATGCCAAATAAATTGAAAAATGATGAATAATTAATCAATACGAGAAAAAATCAATTATTTCGTCTCGGGCGGGAATCGAACGCGTCTGCAACATACCGTGTTGTCGCCTACCACTGGGCCACCGAGCTCATACCAGTCCCGACGAAATTGTATTGATCTCTTTTGTACTTTATAAGCCAAAATATATTTATTCATTGTTAATAACTACGTATCGACATCTAATTTAGAAATCTTCACAGATTTCTTGCAAATTAATTAAGAATAAAGCAGACTTACAAATGTCATATTTGTGACTTTGCATTTTCTTTAAAAATGCATAATAAGATAAATAAATCAATACGAGAAAAAAATTAATTCGGGCGCGTATCGAACCCGGGACGCATCTTTATCATACCGTGTTGATCACCATCTTGTTTTAAACTAAACGGTCTACTTCTAACTCTGCAAGTAATAATTGCACAAAGGGAATTTTTTATATTTTTCTGCACCATTTAACAACGTTACATTCCACGTTCGCGAAATGGTAAAGAAAAGCTATGCGCATTTGAACATGCCCATGTGGCGATACGCTACGCACAAAGCCTTTCTAACCACTTTCATTGTGTTCTGCGACATGGGTCCGTACTTAGACAAGCACGAAATGGCCAACTTCACCAGACTGGCCAGATGGGTTCTGTTCAGAAGGGTTCTATTTTGGGGGAGCAGGAGCCTTGGTTCCCCCGTCTGAGGAGCACCTATAGTGTTCGGGGCGCTTCTTTTTTTTATAAAACTAAGTTGGTAAACTATCAAACTGCGCACCTGATGGTAAGTGGTAATACTTGTGGCTCTTGTGAGATTCGCAGCAAAACTGCAACCACAAGAACCGCAGTGTACGTTGCCAACTTGTGACGTCACATGTAAAGTCACGGTACCTAGTAATTTCACTGCCATATCTTACCCTTTAAACTGGAACACAGCAATGCAAGCGTTGCTGCTTTGCAGGAGAAATAGGTAAGACGGAGGACCCAAGCAGACGACCCTGGTAAAGAGTCCCCCTTCTTCTCCTTTGGCGTTGGCTAGGCTAGTACCTACCGGCAACTGGTCGGGCTCTCCATGATATAATCTGGTGACATGGGTCACCGACTCCGGTTACTCCACAACTGGAGTGACGGAAAAGCCCGGAAGATTTTAGTGGGTAGGCCCTGATGAGCGAGGGAGACCGAGATATTCGCATGAAATAGCTCCGATTATTTGGGATGTAAAATATTTTCTTACCGGGTAAAAACCGGGTCTGTCTCGAGTTTTCCATCTCTTCGCAAAGGTGATATTACGAAAAGCTCTTTCAATGGGCTCTTACGATACTTACACCCAGTTTCTGAAAGGCTGTTCAGCGATAAAATTAACTAACAAGCTGTCAATCTAATGCTAACTATGAATTGAGTTGCTGAAAGCTAAATCAAATTATCACTGTGTTAGTTGACACAGCTGTCAAATTTGTTGCAAAATTATTAAGGAAAGACCCATTTTGGGTTTCCAAAATACATATGAATATAACAAAATATATGATTTCAGCAATGTGACCGTGTCTAAAAATATTTCTCACGAAAAATCAAATTTTTAGAGATAAGTAAATTTTTGCTAACCAACATTTCGGAAACTCAAATTGATTTGACATTGCTGTTAAGATGACATGGATGTTAGTTGAACAATATTTTGATCAGCCTTTCAGAAACTGGGGGTTAGAGCTAAAAAATAATATAAAGCAAGTACTGGCCGTTTGTCCAAGACATTACGGCTTATATTACATTGTTGTCTTGAAATGCGCTTCGCCGCGCATCCAGCGGTGTGCGCTGGGCCTAAGAGTAAAGGATCCTTTCATCATCAGCTCGTCTCATGACTAACGGAGCAAATATCTGAATAGCTTCAGAAAAAACACGAAACACGTTAGACGTGCCTAAAAAATTTAAGCGTGTCCTTAGAATTTCCTCATATCCCATCACCAGATCCTGATTCGGTGGCAATGGGAACAATTGGTAAGTATAGGTACCATCTCAAAAAAAAATATTAAAAATAAGTTAATAAATGAAAAAACATTGAGAAACTCCCCCTTTTTGTGAAGTTGGTAAAAAATTTCGATATACTTCACGATTGTTTATTTAGATTTGTCATTTGTAAAGGTGATATAAAGTTCACCGGGTCAGTTAGTCTATACTAATATTATGGAGGAAAGATTTGATTGCTTGTTTGTTTGTATGCTTTTTTGTTTGCTTGTTTGCTTTTTCGTTTGCTTGTTTGTTTCGAAGCCTATTCAGGCTTCGAAACTACAGAACCGATTTCGATTAAAGTTGGTATAGGGATAGTTCGAGACCAGGGGAAGGACATAGGGTAATTTTCCTACGGGAAAATCTGACGAGAATAGTTTTCCTACGGGAAAAGTTAATTATAATGCAAAAAAAGTTGCATTCGGGCAGTTGGTATTTCATAAAAACAGACTATCTTACAAAGTGTACTAAATAGATAATATGTAAATGTAGAGACTATGTTGTTGTCGTAGGTTCATTTCAACACGCCTTGAACACGAACTTTCCCACGCCTACGTAGTTTCCACTAAGAGCTATCGTCAATATATTCGAATATCAGTGCCATAAAGGAATTATTAAAAATGAGTTTATAAACACTTTGTCTTAATTTTCATCCTACACTAGTAACGGTAAGCATTGAACAGCTTAAATGTTGTATTCTTAAATAAAAATAAAAATTTAAAAATCTTTATTCAATATCGTCATTTACAGACACTTCACCCAGTTTCTGAAAGGCTGTTCAGTGATAAAATTAACTAACAAGCTGTCAATCTAATTGAGTTGCTGAAAGCTAAATCAACTTATCACTGTGTTAGTTGACACAGCTGTCAAATTTATTGCAAAATTATTAAGGAAAGACCCATTTTGGGTTTCCAAAATACACATGAATAAAACAAAATATATGATTTCAGCAATGTGATCGTGTCTAAAAATATTTCTCACGAGAAATCAAATTTTTAGAGATAAGTAAATTTTGGCTAACCAACGTTTCGGAAACTCAAATTGATTTGACACTGCTGTTAAGATGACATGGATGTTAGTTGAACAATATTTTGATCAGCCTTTCAGAAACTGAGGGTTATTGACGTCAAAAACAAAACAGCATTCTAATTAAAGGCATATTAATTTAACCTTGTATGTGCATACATCATAGACACAATTAAGAAGTCTGCAAGCGCAAACACAAGAAGGAGAAAATAAAATTGACTCTACACCTGTTCTCTACACCTTATAATATAGTAACACCTTAGAATAACAACGCATGTGTTAATTTTCTAAGAGTAACACCTCATACACTATCACTTTCAAGCGTCATCACTATTTCGATAATATATAGTGAGCTCGAATTTCTACTAATGGACATACTAAAAATTCGAATTTTCTGGGAAACATGTTGGGGATTTTTTTAAATCCAATTTTGCATATTCCTACTTTGTTGCGAACTCATCACATAAAGAAAATAATAATTCGGTAATAGTATATTTTACAACAAGTGTACAAAACGAACCATTTTTATCCGAGACTTTTAGCAGTCCGAGCCGAAGGCGAGGGCTGATAGTAATGTCGAGGATAAAATGGTTTTGTGGACGAGTTATAAACTCTGCTTTTCACTTCGATTGCGAGGAAATAAAACAGTAGTATAACATAACATTTCTTTATGTCTTAAAAACACATAAGGCAAATAAATTAAAGTAAATATAATAAAATAACAAATTCTATCTATGAACATCTTATTGTGTTTGGCTGTATGGCTCATTTTCTTTGCCTTTATATAGATACATTTATGTATGAGAAGATACGTTAATGCACTTGTGCACAAAATTCGATTTTTGCAGCCTATATCCTGCACAAAGATACATTATGTATGAGTAGATACGTTAATGCACTTGTGCACAAAATTCGATTTTGTGCAGCCTATATTCTGCACAAATAAGCACTTTCAGAGCATGAGAAGAGAAAACAATATTATGCGCTTCGGTGGCGCTAGGTGCGTCGGTGGCACTGTGGACTCGGCACTGGTCTTCTAATAGGGAGGTCCGCCGCTCGATACTATCATTTACCAATGTATTTTAAATTTTTCGAATTTCATATGTACAATATCCGATGCTTTTTCGGTGCAGGAAAACATAGTGAGGCAACCTGCATATGTCTGCGAAGAAATTCATAGGTGCATGTGAAGTTGATCAATCCACACTGGGCCAGCGTGGTTGAGTAAAGGCCAAACACCCTAAATTAGGGGAGGCTCGAACCCCTCAATGGGGACGTATATGAGCAGTGATGATAAAACAAATATTAACAGAATTAAGTACTCTCAAATGAAAGACTTTCCACTTGCTGGTGGTAAGTGGCTACAGTAGATGTACAATAGATGTAGTTCCTGTAAGATTTGTAAATAAACAAGATGTACAAGGTAGGGTATGTTGCCAGCTCGTGACCTAAGATTACTTATTCAGAATTCAATATTCACAAATAAGTTTTGAAACGTTTTTCTTTTTGGAACTGATTATGATCCAAAATGTGTTTTGTTTGATTTTACTCCATATATGGTAATTAACCACTGAGGCTGCAAATTAAGCTCACGTAGAAATGTAATAATTAACCTTACACCAATTGTTTAAAACAAATGAATCCTCGATAAGTTCTTTTTGTGTATTCAAAAATTATCTTGTAGACATTTGTATATCTTTATAGTAACTGGACGTCATTACAGTCCTTGGACTTTAGTTTGACACTGAACTTGATTTCATGATGAGGCATCAGCCTATAAAGTTTTTATGTTAGCATACTTTGACAGGATTATACTTTATTGACTAGATAAATATTTATAGACTTTATTGAAAACATTGACTAGACACATTACAGTAGCTACTAATAACATAATTTGAACTTAGGTCCGATACAATTTTCTCTTCAATCGTGTTCTGGTCTTGATTTCATGATGATGATTGCCTGTGAAGTAGTGAGTCTTAATGGATTTATAGAAAAATTAGGGCCAACGGAATTGGCTATTGAAAAAGATAGTCTGGGGTTAGCGTTCACGTTACACACTACTCTAACGGCCGGCTGTACCAAATCGCAGTCACGATTTTTCGGTTTTCCATCTACTTTAACTGGTTCTTTTCAAACTACAGTTAGGTACTGCAACTATGCCCTGCTTATCCCAATTCTGACGCCATATAGAAGGCCAGGTCAGTAGTATACCTTTTAAAATTAGATTATTGCAATTAAGTTGGCAAACAAGCAAACTGCCCACCTGATGGTAAGTGGTAACAATCACCTGTAATACATGTGGCTCCTGTAAGATTCGCAGCAAAACTGCAACCCCCACAAGAACCACAGTGTACGTTGCCAACTTGTGACTTAAAATGTAAAGTCACGGTACCCGGTAATTTCACAATGTCACATTAGATTGTGACATTAACTACATCGCTCGTTTATGTTGAGCTCCCGAATAGATTTTGATTTGTTCTGGACTGGAACTCAACATAAACCAGCAATATATAAAAAAAACATTGAAATATGAATAGAATCATTAATGGTCTGTCTCATGGTTGTCATTCAAAGGCGCTTTCCATATTTCCGTATATTAATTGTTCTCATAATTATGTCAGCTTTCAAACATTAGTGATGTAGTAAGTAGTAATTAATGAGTAGGCTGTTATTTACTTTCCTTGACATAGATCAGTGTTTTTTGTCGTGTAAAGGAATACACACATATTAAGCCTCTAACCCCAAGAAATAAGAGATGGATATCTCGAAACAAAATCTTACACAGACCCGTCTGGGTAATAGGCATGGAAATGATTGTTCATTTCATTAATTTTCATTTAATGAAACAGTGATTTTTTGTTAAGGAGTAGGTATATAGCAAAACTTCCGATAAAAAATGTGGTAGTTGGTACTAACTACGCAGGCCAATGGTGACCGCCCGCCCTCCCTCAATCACATGCGACAAAGGAATATCAATAATTAAATAAAACCACACCAACATGCAAATACTTAGATTCGACGCGTTTCGCCACTCCACGTGGCATCCTCAGGATTTTTGCATATGATTTCATATTATTATGTGAAATTTCACAGGTAATGATTTTAATTTCGAAGTTGTCTAATTAAGCAATGACACAGTTGCTTTCTGTACGAATTATTACTAATTTGCCACCTATATATTAGTCGTGTGATTTACGCACTAAATACGCGTGCAATGTGTTGTGTACTTTTTTAATCAATCAACTTTCCCTATAATGTAACAGGCTTGAGACTGACAGTGTAAACATGTGTAATATATCTTTTAAGAATTAATCGTCTTCAAATTTTCAAATGAAATGCGAATGTTCTGCGACTTCACATAGTGAATTATAGCAGACCATGTGAAGGGAGGTAGCAGGTGTGAAAAATTAAAATCATTCCATGTGATTTTTCACTTGCTATTCGTGGAATACTAAAATGGGTCAGCTTGGTATGATAGGTCAGTTCCTTTTCGTCTAATAAGCGAGCCGTGCCCAGCAGCGTATTGGTTTGAATTGGTGGTAGGACAAAAGGCAATAGTTTTCAGAGCATTTTTGATGGTTCTTGCACTGCGTTTTCACATCGTAAGGTAAGTAGGTAATTGCGTAAACTTAAGATCATTATCATCATATTGATAGTTCAAGGCGTGTCAATATTAACTAAGTACGTACCTCCGTACTTTAATCAGCAATATATCACCGTGTACATCAAATCGCCAAATATTGGCAAAAGGCGACGTCCGCTACACCGATACAGTTCCCTTTATTGTGAAACTTAAAATCTATCACGATCGGTTCAATTTTGACAGTCGCCGTGCATCCATTGCTGCTTTGAAAAGACAGTGGACACAGAGTCATGCATTGACGCCGCGATACCTGTCAAATCGAATGTGATCGTCATATATTTTTCGTTACATTAATATTCGTCGTCGTAAATCGTAAGAGCTTAATTACTAGTTTTTTGATGTAATGCCATAGGTCACTGAATAAGTCAGATCAGCGGACCTAAAAAGGCCGCATCGCAGAATCATAATACGAATCATATTATGATTCATATGAATGGAGTGCAATTCATAAGCAATTACTCTATTTGACAGCTTTGTATGAATATTCGCACTCGATTCATAATATGAATCATAATAATGATTCGTATTATGATTCTGCGATGCGGCCTTTTTAGGTCCGCTGCAAGTTTTTCATATATTTGTTAGCGAATGATTGCTAATGTTAAGCAACGTTGGCTGTGGTCAGTCATATGATGGGTGACCTCCGTGCTTCGGAAGGCACGTTAAATAGTGAGTCCTGCTCTTGGTCTCACCCCGGTCTGTCGGTTAATCGTTCCATCGGACTAGGGGAGTTAAGGAACAGAGAGTGCACTTGCGTTTGCGCAGTACAGTGCACTACCTATAATATCTTCTGCGCATATGGTTAGTCTCTGTTGAGATTGGCCGCCGTGACCGAATATCGGTTAGGAGGACATTATATTACATCAATGTTTGAGCCCCAAGAACCTAGAGTCTACGCCATAAGGCACCAACCTAGTCTTGTTCTAATGATGCATATTTGTGCCTCTTGTTAAGCCTTTAAATCGGAATTAGATTCGATAAGTACTTTATGGAACCTATTGTCCGTACGGTAAGCGGACTTAGAACTCATATGTCGCCACTCTCTTTCTTACCTTGAGGTAAAAGTCGACACTAGCTAAGCCGAAGAGATGGAATATTCAAATAACCTTAATACTTAATCGTTTGGAATACTTAAACAGGATGTAAAGCCAGCTAATGTGTCCCACAGTTAGACGTTTATGGGTCAAAGAAGAAGAATCGATGCGAAACGTATTAGTAAAGAAAGAATGTTATGTCACTTCCATCGCACTCCAGGTACTGTATGACATAACGTAAAATATGTAAGGAACCACATGGAACTAGTGTCAAAATGTACAAAATCCTCATGACAGAATAACCAAATGTCAGAATGTTCACATAATCAAATACCCTGAAGGCAAAATGACCAAAATACATGGAGCCAGATAGCACGAGTGAGAAAATGTTCACTTGACTTATCGCTGAAGTCAAAATGGCCAATTGCTAATTTGCATATGTCAGTATACAGTACACAGTCATAACTATACTGGGTTATTTTTACAGCAGGAGCCAAATTTTGTGTGCTTATTTAGGCAAGCAAAATGAACAACTTTTATTATGGGACCAAACTCGAAATCGCAAAAAAATCTGCTGTTCCATACATTTAGGTTCAGTCGATATTGAACATTTTTATGGAACAGCTGATTTTTTTTTCGTGATTTCGAGATCGTTCCCATAGTAAAAGATCTTCATTTTGCTTGTCTGAACAAGCACACAAAATTTGGCTCCTTCTGGAAAAATAACCCGGTATATGTAAAAAAACCGTTTTGAACCAAAATCAACCGATTTAAAACCATGAACATGTAAAAAGGTCTTAAGTGAATTCAAGTTATATCGTAAAAATGTCAAGCCTATATCATGGAGTTTGGAAGAATAGCTTTGGATAAGAAATGGCATACAAAGCGATAGGCGTTAGCGCTCAGCTGCTGGGCTTGATTTAAATAAAGCTGTTTTACTCAATAACTATGTGATGATTTAACTTTTTATTGTTAATAATACCCAATAACAAGATTGGGGTAATTTTGTTTTTCGTAAAGAATAGAATCTGTTAAAATAAATACAGCTATTTTATTTAGCAGCTGTTTTATTGACTGCTGTCAGAGGCCGCAATTTCAGTAGCGTTCAAATTACGAAGACCTTATTTTTAGGGGATAATATACATATACAGTCTATTTCCATCGTAAAGCTCCAGTCTGAATGTAAAGATTATTGGAGTCTGATGAATAGTTTCCAAGGATTCTTTTAGTTCAAACGTATAAGGTATGTGGAGATACATCTATAGTGCTTATGATTAGTGACTAAGTACTCGTTTATATATATAATCTTTATGAAATAGAGCCAGTATTAATCGAGCAGTCATTCGTTTCATTCACCAACTACCATCCTTACAGGTACCTACTAAAAATCTGTTTCAAAAACTCGTATGCATTTCGTTTCTTTATGAGTACCTACAGCAGATGGAATGTAAAAAGAAAACAGCTATAAGTCATAATCAGCAATCACTTCCAGATTTGCTGATACCCTCACCGGGCAGATTTTCCAAGGATACTAATACTAACATGACTTTTCACATGAAATGAACATCCGTTTTGACTCTCGAAACTTTATTTATTTATGACATAATAACAGTCTACAAATCATCACACACACCAAAATATCAATCAAATTTGCAACCGATAACAATTGTGCACAAGCACAACATTCATATAAAAATAAGATTACGCCATAAAAATTATTAGAAATTATTAATATGTATTTTCTTTAAGAAAAATAAAATAAAATTATTAATAACTAGCTGTGCCCGCGAACTCCGTTTCGCCATCAAAATGCTTAAAACAGTGTTTAGATTTTTCCTCCATTTTATTCCATAATGATTCAACTTTATTCTGCCTTTCTAGAGCAGCGGCCATTTGGAAATTAACAAATTAAGACAATTATCGTAGGTTCGTAATGCTCTAGGTACTCTTCAGGGCCTTTCATTTAATACCCATATTGCTGGGTTTGAAAACGATCTTTAATCCATTTTTTGAACGGCGGCCATGTTTAATTTAGGGCAATTTTCCTAAGTTCATAATGCGCTACTCTTTGAGACCTTTTATTTGATACCCATATTGCTAGGTTTGGAAACGAACTTTTATCCACCTTTTTTGAGCAGCGGCTATGTTGAATTTATGTCAATGTTTCTAGGTTCATAGTGCTTTACTTATCAAGGACTACTTTCATTTGATACCCATATTGCTGGGTTCGAAAACGAACTTGTATCCTTTTTATTGCGGCGGCCATGTTGAATTAAGGTCGATTTTTCTAGGTACCTAATGCTCTACTCTTCAAGGCCTTTCATTTGATACCCATATTGCTAGGTTTGGAAACGAACTTTTATCCATTTTTTTTTGAGCGGCGGCCATGTTTTATTTAGGACAATTTTCCTAAGTTCATAATGCTCTACTCTTTGAGGCCTTTCATTTGATACCCATATTGCTATGTTTGGAAACGAATTTTTATCCACCTTTTTTGAGCAGCGGCTATTTTGAATTTATGTCAATTTTGCTAAGTTCATAGTGCTTTACTCGTCAAGGCCTTTCATTTGATACCCATATTGCTGCGTTTGAAAACGAACTTTTATCCTTTTTTTAGCGGCGGCCATGTTGAATTTAGATCGATTTTTCTAGTTACCTAATGCTTTACCCTTCAAGGCCTTTCATTTGATACCCATATTGCTAGGTTTGGAAACGAACTTTCATCCACCATTTTTGAGCGGCAGCCATGTTGAATTTATGTCAATGTTGCTAGGTTCATAGTGCTTTATTCATCAAAGCTTTTGATTTGATACCCATATTGCAGGGTTTGAAAACGAACTTTTATCCTTTTTTTTTGAGCGGTGGCCATGTTTAATTTAGACCAATTTTCCTAAGTTCATATTGCTCTACTCTTTGATGCCTTTCATTTGATACCCATATTGCTAGGTTTGGAAAGGAACTTTTATCCACCTTTTTCGAGCAGCGGCTATGTTGAATTTATGTCAATATTGCTAGGTTCATAGTGCTTTACTCGTCAACGCCTTTCATTTGATACCCATATTGCTGGGTATGAAAACGAACTTTTATCCTTTTTTTACGAACTTTTATCCTTTAGGACAATTTTTCTAGGTACCTAATGCTCTACTTTTCAAGGCTTTTCATTTGATACCCATATTGCTAGGTTTGGAAAAGAATTTGTATCCACCTTTTTTTGAGCGGCGGCCATGTTGAATTTATGTCAATGTTGCTAGGTTCATAGTGCTTTATTCATCAGAGCCTTTGATTTGATACCCATATTGCTGGGTTTGGAAACGAACTTTTATCCGTTTTTTTGGAGCCGCGGCCATGTTGAATTTAGGTCAATTTTTCTAGATACCTAATGCTTTACTCTTCAAGGCCTTTCATTTGATAACCATATTGCTGGGTTTGAAAACGAACTTTTATCCATTTTTTTGAGCGGCGGCCATGTTTAATTTGGGGCATTTTTCCTAAGTTCATAATGCTTTACTCTTCTAGGCCTTTCATTTGATACCCATATTGCTAGGTTTGGAAACGATCTTGTATCCACCTTTTTTGAGCGGCGGCCATGTTGAATTTATGTCAATGTTGCTAGGTTCATAGTGCTCTACACATCAAGGCCTTTCATTTGATACCCATATTGCTGGGTTTGGAAACGAACTTGTATCCACCTTTTTTGAGCGGCGGCCATGTTGAATTTTAGGCGATTTTCCTAGGTTCATAATGTTCTACGCTTCAAGGCCTTTCACTTGATACCTATATTGCTAGGTTTGGAAACGAACTTTTATCCACCTTTTTTGAGCATCAGCTATGTCGGCGAATTTACGTCAATGTTACATTAGGATCAAGAGTCCCGTACTCCCTCTACGCGTAATACTTTTAATAGTTTTAAATGGATGAAAGAGTTTGATTCCTTAGTCATAATGTAAAAACATAATATAACACCTTTCAAAATGCCTTGAAAAGGGTATCTTCATTTTTCAACATTTCAAATATTGTACCGATTTTGTGAAAATTGGCCAAAAATTAAACCAACCTACAAATTTTATATTTGTGACGTGATATTGTCATAAAAAATGCTATATACATTGGTTGTATGGCTTGATCCTTTTTCCTTACCACCACGGTACTACATAAGAAAAATACAATTTAAACTTCTTGGTTGGCAAAATTCAGATGGGCACAGCCAATAACAGAAAAGATTTTTTTTTCAGACTTGTCAAAATAATTTCACGTGCGCCATGTTGATTTTCTACATACTTGTCATCAAAAATTTTATATGGTATTTTTTGAATAAAAATAAAAAGTGAATTTAAGCAAATGAAATTATGCCTAAATGTTCTTCCGGAAAATTTTAAGCATTGTGGTGTAAGCCATATCAAATTCTGTCCAGTAGTTTCGGAGATCTTTCCGGACAAACATTTGTACCCCTACGATTTTATTATATATGGAGACTAGCTGTGCCCGCAAACTACGTTTCGCCTTAAAAGACTTCAACGCTTTCTTAGTTATATCTATACTAATACAAACTTACAACCCCCTTTTTACCCCCTTAGGAGTGGAGTTTCGTAAAATCCGTTCTTAGCGGATGTCTACATCCTATAAGGAACCTACCTGCTAGTTTGTATGTGTTATAGTTTCTGAGATTTCGTGATTTATCAGTAAGTGGTATTTCGCTTTTATTGTATACTAGCTTCTGCCCGCGACTTCGTCTGCGTGGACTTCAGAATTGGGTCTAAAGCTTCGTTCGTTAACAATTTTTAATCTTCCCATGGGATCTATTACATGTCCTTTTCCATAGCTTAGGTGACATGCATACCTCGATGCCCGTCTAATGACCTTGCCGTGGAGGCCTGCGTGCACGGTTGGCCCCGTGCACGCCGCCGTAAGGCCCTCCGTCTGGGGATTGCCCTGGTGTTCTCAGGCAATCCCCCCTTGGCGATAGCCCGACCAGTTGGTCGGGCTTGCCCGGGCGCGTGGGTAGTGGAGTCGCATTGTGGACCTTATCTAGCGCGCCCCTAAGGGCAGGGAGAACACCGGGGGGTTTTAGTGGGTAGGCCTGGCACGCTGCCGGGAGAGTCCCACACACGCTCGCCGTCTAGCCAACGGCGGGTACGGTGCGGTTACGCATTTCCCCCCGAGAAAAAAAAAAGGTGACATCAAAGCTGTCTGCCCGCAGCTTAGCTCATAAACAATTTTCAATTTTCCCTCGGGAACTACTTCAGGAATCGGGATAAAAGGTAGCCTATGTTCTTTTCCATATCAAAGGCTACATGCATGCCAAATTTTATCTAAATCCGTTTAGCTGTTGTTGCGTGATTGAGTAACAAACATCCAAACATCTAAACATCCACACTTTCACATTTATATTTATAGTAGGATAGAAGATTTACGTAAGTAACAATTGTGATAGTAAAAAGGTTAAGTGTTAGGTTAAGTGTTAGTCAAATATGTGTAATGTCAAAACTATCGGGTAAGATGTATCATGAAAGAGTCGCAACGTATTATATAAAGGCCCTTACAAAATAGCTATTAAGAAATGTAATCCTGTTTCTATCAGCAATATTAATACCACTAATACAGTTTAGTGTTTGCATCGCATCATATCATGCCACATTATCGTGCTGATAGCCTCCAACGAACTCTTAATATGTTATGGGCTACAGTTACTATGTACATGAAGTGTTTACGTTTCTTCTAATATAAACAATATATACGTGCAATGTGTACATCTTTTGATGAAATAAACGATGTTCGATTTTTTATATCAGTAGTTTAAAGTGACTTTGCAATCTGCTTAAAAATGAGAAATAAATTGAAAAATCATTAAATTAATACAATATTTTTTTATATAATTACATTATTTAAGATAATATCTCGGTAGCCTAATTCATGAAGTCAACACGTTGTGTTAAATACGCAGATTCTAATTCTGCTTGTGGTGAATTTTTTTCATAGGTTGATTTTGTTTTTCATGTCTACAGCTGTGTTGCTGATCAAATTAACCACCAGTCTTTCAAATAATTAAGTAAGTCATAATATCATCATCATCTTTCAACCAGAAAGCCAGTGTCGGGAAGAGGCCACTTCGACAAAGTTCTTTGAGACATCTCCCACAACCCTGACTCTAATTGACTACACGTCTAAGTACATCATACTCATCTCAGCCAGAAAGCTACTGTTACGAGTAGAAGTACGTCTCTTTATGCTTTGTACTATCTTCACCACACTGACTGAGATTGACTCAGTACGAGTCTTAGTACATTAGTAGCTAGAACACGGTATTACCGTGGCTAGAAAACGTTCCTGTTGCCAATACTAAACGGCAACGGCAATACTAAATACGGCTCTTTTAAAAAGTACTTTGAGTCATTTCCCACCGCGCTGACTCAGATTGAATCAGTACATGTCTCAAGTACTTCATACTCATGTCAGCCAGAGTATTCACTGTTACCATTAAGTCTCCCTGCTCTGTCTCATGCTGAAGTGAGTCGTCAATGCAAGACTATGTGCTCTGCTCTGTCTTACGTTGAAGTGAGTCGTCAATGCAAGACTATGTGCTCTCTCTGCTCTGTCTTACGCTGAAGTGAGTTGTTAATGCAAGACTCTGTATACTCTCTGCTCTGTATTGTGCTGAAGGGAGTCGTCAATGCAAGACTATGTGCTGTCTGCTCTGTATTGTGCTGAATTTAGTCGTTAATACAAGTCTCTGCCCTTTCTGCTCTATCTTACGCCAAATTTAGTCAACAATTCAAGATTCTGTACTCTCTGCTCTGTCTTACGCTGAAGTGAATCGTCAATGCAAGACTCTGTGCTCTCTCTGCTCTGTGTTACGCTAATTTCGTCGTCAAGTCTCTGTGCTCTTTGCTTTGTCTTACGCTGAAGTGAGCCATTAATAAAAGACTCTGTGCTTTCTGTTCTGTCTTTTTATACAAGTGATGCCTTCCCCTTTCACCCCATCCTACCCGGGACTAAATTACGCCCCGTATGCAACGGAATTTATCGTACACACTACTCAGACTACTATCAAAAGTGTTCTAAATTACTTATTTATTCATAATACTATCCTTCCTCACTATCACGCTCGCCATAATATGTCACGTTTCAAATATTATTTACTTGACCTAAATAATATTTTCACCATCAAAACAAGCTTGATATCACAGTCAATAAGCATTTTGTTTATAGTGACGTGCAACTACAAATATGTTTACACTATGACGACCGACGTCAAAATCAGAATATATTGGTTCGAATACGATAATGTCCGATCGTAGGCAAGTACACATCCTATATAAACAACATTAATAATTCCGTTTTACGGCAAACTTTGATGTTGCGCCATTTGTAGATATTACGACCTGAGTAAGAAAATAGGTAAATTAGTAAGTAGATTGCACACGTTAGGCAACATTGTGTCGAAAATTAATAAACAAGTATAACGAAAAAAATCCTTTGGAGCTTAGTGAGCACAGATATGATTTTGTGGCGTATCTAGATACTACAAGATTAAGAATTAATTTTATATACTTACTAGCTGTCCGCACGTTCTGTTTCGATACATCATCGTCAGGCAATCTATCGTATCGAAACCGGTCGCAATAATTTAAATATAATAAACATTCAAGTGGAACTAGTGAAATTAGTGTTTTAATAACTAGATACCATGGAGTTCCATCAAGAAATAACAATACAAAGCTTTAACTATGTGTTTTTTTAACTATTTTCCACGCAATTTTTATGTTTTTTACCATAAGAACCTTTCTTGTGCCCTAAGGAAGACGAAAAAAAATTAGACGAATCGGTCCATCCGTTCTCGAGTTTTGCGCTAATAAAGCAACACATTTGGCGATCCATTTTTATTTATAAAGATTTAAATATTTGAGGAACGTCAACAGGAAGTGAAGAGGGATTTTATTTGCACACAGCAAACATGCTCTTGGCCTTGAACAGCTGATTATTTAATTGGCTATCATACCTTTTCTTCAAGAACGTCGGTGGCGCTGCACAGAGGGACACGCTCCATACAAGGGCGGTCATAAATAGTTAAAGTCCTGTTACTATCAATATATTTTAGTGACTTATAGTTGTAAAAGTGTTTTAGGAACATTAAAATGAAAGAAGTACATGTATTTACGGAATAAAAAACGTTTACTTCAGTAAAAAACAAATATAAACAATAACATACTTTTACCTAAATTTATCATGAACAAACACTTAAAAATTGGAATGTAAAACATATATTTTAAATAAAATAAGAGTCAAAACATTGATAACATTATTTAATTATAATAAAATAATAGAAATAAATAAATTAAAATTAATTAAATACAAAAAAAAACAAAACAACTAACAAAATACAAATAAATTATTCTTATTCTAACAATATTAAACATGTAACAATTCTATTACACTTTGTGACAGAGTATTTTTCTTTTTAGGGGGAAGTTTCCGAAGACTTGTAATATAAGGATCTGAATGTAATAATAGTCGTTGTATTAAATCTTGATTGGTAACTTCACGTGACATTTTTCGAGTGTGACTTCGTCTATAAATTTTGATATACTTATTTGTCGCTTCAGCAGCTTCTTCGGAAAGTTCTCCTATAGATAACAATGCATAACTTATAATATCTGATCCATGTACGAGCACCTTGTGGACAGAAGCAGGAAGATTATACCACGGATATTCCTCGACCAGGCTGTATGCTGTTTGTAATGCATAGTCTTTAAACTTGCATTCATTAATTTTATGTCCAGAAGATAACGTTTGTAATATTACACAACAACGATCTATGAGATCCTTATTCAAACCTGTAATTTCAGCAGATACAGCTGATTCCAAAAAAAACTTCCTGGCCGTGTTTCCGTCGTTAGACGTCCCGCTTCCACCACTACGCGGCTTGTCAACTATTAAACCTAATCGTTCCCTAAACTGGGACTGTACATATTGTTTTTTATTTGATAACAATTGTTTATCACTATCTAGCCTAACTTGCCATTTTTTATGTCTAATCTATATGAAAGATGAATAAAATATTCGAAGAAACGTATCCAAGAATGTAGTGGTGATAATCCAAATTGGTATCTACTCTCTATTACAGGTTTTTGTAAACATTCGTCTATTTTATTCATCTCTTTAGGGGTAGCATTACATATATAACATCTACTTGTAGATGTTTCACTTAAAGCACTACAAATTTTACCATCTACCATTGAAAGCTGCAACTTATAAGAAACGACCAATTCACGATTGTCGATCTGAATAAAAGTAGGTTGCAAACTTTCAATTTTATCCTTAAAATAAGCTTCCTCTTGCAAAGACACTGCTGTGCTTTCTTTCAAAAATTGAAATCGAATAGGACGGCAGTACCTAGTGGAAGAGGGTCGAGGATTTTTCCATAAAATTTTACAATTATCTTCAGCTAATTTTACAATAATTTGAAGGGGTACATAAGATGTTACAAACAAACTACTATCTTCTAAAGTTGAATCTGAAAAAAATTGTTTGTATTCACTATGTCCAGTGCTGCCATCGAATCCCCATTTCCCAAGTAAAGAGATATTAGACAAACAATCATCAGGAATCTGATCTAAGACCTCTTTTTGAGATTCAAGGATTCGAGAAGCTGTGTGATCAAAAAGACTTTGTAATTCAACTTCAGCTGAAGACTCGGAAACAGTTATATTAGAAGGGTAACATCTCTGTTTCGCTTTAGTAATTTGTTGGTAACATGGTAATACATTAGGAGAAATCTTACTATTAACAAAGTTTTTAATTAATAAATACTGATGTTTTGTCAACTGAGCATCAGTCACAAGTGACAAGACATCATCAGTGCTAACTCTAGATATACACGAATCGAATGAACAGTCTGAAACATCAAGCAATGCACTCACAGTAGAATCATCAGACTTTGACAAATCAGCTACTCTCCGACGTTTAGTCCTTTTACTACATTGCGTAAAAGGTTTTCGAGGACGACCACGTGAATGACACGGCGACGTTTCAGACGGAGTACATTGCTTATTGTTTTTCACAAGTTGAATTTTTTCAATAACATTAAACCAATCGGAATTCTTATATAAAAGCTTGGTTTTATCCCTATTACATTTTTTCCTTTCAAGTTTTCTCTGGGCGACTTGTATCTTAGAGATATATTCCCGTGTCAGGACCCAGGTTTCTGCTCCGTAGGTAAGCACCGGCAAGATACATTGATTGAACAACCTGGCTTTCTGTTCAGCTGTTATATTCATTTTCCACACATATTCTAGTTTTGAATAGGCAGCCCACATGAGACGTATGCGTCTGTCGATTTCATTCATCTGATTCCCTTTTCCCATCTTTATTTCCTGACCCAGATATACGTATTTCTCTACCTTTTCAATGACAGTTTGGTTTACTTTAATCACGACAGGCGTGGGATCATTGGTCATTACCTTAGTTTTACTAAGATTCATTTCCAAACCGACATTTAAGGAGGCTTCGTTCAGCTCATGGATCATAATTTGAAGGTCATCAGGGTTGTCACTCAGAAGAACGATATCATCTGCGAACCTAAGATTGTTCAGTCTTGCTCCTGGTAATTTGAGACCACGTTCCTCCCATGAAAGTGTTTTGAAGATATCTTCCAGAACCAGGGTAAACAATTTAGGTGAAAGAGTGTCCCCCTGTCTCACGCCTCTTTTGATGTCTATGTCTTGCGTTTGGTCTACTATTGTGACTTTCATGGTCGCGTTGTTGTAGATGTTCTCTATCAGTGTTGTATATCTGTGGTCTATGCGAGAATTCTGTAGTGCTTGAACAACCGCCCAGGACTCCACACCATCAAACGCTTTTTTGTAATCTATAAAAGCTATCCAGAGAAGCGTTTGATACTCGGTAGCTTTTTCAATAACAGTTCTCATTGTTATAATATGGTCCATAGTACTAAATCCGCTTCTGAAACCTGCTTGCTCGGGCGGCTGGTAAAAATCGAACTTATTAGTTAAACGAAGGGTGATGATTTTGGTAAGCAACTTGTACAGATGGGATAATAGGCTGATTGGGCGATAGTTATTCAGGTCTGTTTTGTCACCTTTTTTAAATAGCAGAATGACATTTGCAGATTCCCATTCTTTTGGTATTTTGCCTCTTCGAGGCACTTGTTTAATATTATGTTAATAAAGTCTATCACCCGCTTCCCTCCTTCCTTAACCATTTCGACCACCACCCCATCCTCGCCAGGAGCTTTTCCGTTCTTCATTTTATTCAGAGCGGCTTCGATTTCCAAGTCAGATATCTCCGGTATGTCTTCTGAACCAACATTTATGACACGTCTATCACGCACTACTGCTGGTTTTGGGCTTTGAGATGAATAAAGCTCCTGGTAGTATTGTTCCACTACGTGTAGTAGTAATTTTCTGTCTGTCACCAAGTTTCCGCTTTTATCCATTAGTTTAGTGATTTGTTGAGTACCTTGAGATATTGCCTTTCGAAATATTTTAGGGCCTCTATGTTTTTCTATAATAGCCTGCACAGTTCTTTCCCTATATTCCTCAATATCTCCTTCCACCCTCTTTCTTACTTCTTTGCAAAGGTTTACGTTGAGAGATCGTAAGACAAATAGCTGGCTTAGAAAACAAAGTAAAGTCACGGACGCCATTAAACGAGTCGCGAGTTTGAAATGGCAATGGGCAGGACACATAGCCCGTAAACATGGCTCTTGGGGCAGGGCGGTTCTGGAATGGCGACCTTGGGAGGAAAAACGTCCCAGAGGCAGGCCACAATTGCGGTGGAAAGACGACATCAAGAAAGTTGCAGGGAGCAATTGGATGGAAGTAGCGCAGGACCGGGATAGATGGCGCAATATGAAAGAGGCCTACACCAAATTGGTCGAGAATGGCTAAGAAGAAGAAGAAGACATTTTTTCCAGAATCGAGCAATAGCTTTACATAAATTATTAACAATTTTCTCTAAATAATGAATATCAATGTTCTCAGCATCGTCGTTCAGAGTAGTCAACAAACTTTGTAGGACTTGACGACACTTTTCCGAGTCATTATCGGTATTGACAGTTAGCCATATTTCAAGAATATGCATTCTTGAAAACGAGCATATATATAAATTACCTAAAACAAAAAAAAAACGGTTAAAATTCAGTCACAAAACCTACACAAAGCACTAAGACTAAATAAACTAATTTCGTAGCAAATGCTACGAGATAATCTGGCAACCGTAGCACCCTTGTCATCGCCAAAAGGGCAGATAAGGGCAGCCAAGTTTTAATTTTCCTAAGATAAGAAAGTCTAAAGATTATGGTGCAATATACCTCCATAGTCGGAGCGAGTGGGAACATATTTAAAAGTTTATTCAAACTTTGAATATTAAAATATAATACTCCAAGAAAAGTCGCCTCGTAGCAATGACATACTAAAGAAAATATATACTAAGATACAATTAAAATAAAAATATTAATTATTACATACCCTGTTCTTGGATATCCATTTCAGAAAAAACTCACACAGCACTCATAGGTCCCGCAATGACAACAAATGACGTCACGCTTTTTAATGACTCACTGATAACAGTATTTACGATTGGCGATGCGCTCTCTTTGAATGCACAATAGATAATGAAGGCGCACTCTAATTACTGACCTATTTATAGTTTCAGAAGGTACCGCAACTATCCAATGTAACGACAAGGAATAAAATGTAAAACAAGAAAGCAGGTTTTTAAGATTTATGACCTATGGATGTCCCACAGCTGTGGCCTCGGCACTGGACTGGGCTCCGAGTAGAATCGGGTGGCCCGCGATCGATCCTGCCATGTACCAATGTGTTTTTCGTTTCACGAATTTCATATCTACATTTATCTGACGCTCCTACGGTGAAGGAAAACATCGTGAGGATACCTGCATTCACCTGCGAAGTAATTCAAAGGTGTACGAGTATGTGAAGTTAACCAATCCGCACTGGGCCAGCGTGGTTTGACTAAGGCCTAATCGCCCTAACTAGTTAGGGTAGGCTCGTGCCCCTCGGTGGGGACGTATATGAGCTGTGATCATGATGATGATGATATCTTACCTTTGATTGACGGAACACAATAATATCATGAGCATTGTTATTATACTGACTAACTTAGGTAGCACGGTGGTAGATAACCAGGCTCTATCACCAGCCAAAGCAAGCAGAAGATCTTCTGCACCCATAGGGTCTGACTTCAATTCATATAAGTCCCACTGCTGGCACGGGTCTCTGCACTTGGCCTATTATATCGGTCTGTTAAATTTCTGTATAGTATATTGAGTATATTTTAGAATTCTGCGATTTGTGCACATTTTGAAATGAAAACAAACGGGTCCATGGTAAAAAAATAGTGAAGATACCTTATTGTTACATGACGTTTCGGCGGGAGACTCTGTACCAAGTTCGTCTGCTTGGGTACCTTCTTCTTACCTATTTCTGCCGCAAAGATAGCCGACAAGATATTATTAGGGCAGTGGAATTACTGGGTACCGTGACTACAGTGACGTCACAAGTTGGCAACCTACACTGGGGTTCTTGTGGGGCTTGCAGTTTTGCTGCGAATCTCACAAGAGTCACATGTATTATAGGTGACTGTTACCACTTACCATCAGGTGGACAGTTTGCTTGTTTGCCAACTATGCTGCAATAATAAAAAGCCGTGGTAACGGAGAAAAGAGATGTATATTCAAAAATGAAATTTAACTATTTCAGGTGTGGAGGAGGCTGGGCATTTAAATCTAGCGACAATGGCTCCTTCGTTGAACGCACGCTCAGAGCCAATACAATGTGTAGTCGGCGGGGCCCACGCTTTCATTCTTAGGGTGAGTCACTGTTTTCTAATTTTATTTTATGTGTAAAACCTCCTGTTATGTTAAAACTAAAGAACAACACTCTATATCTCTATACACAGAAATCTTGCAAATTGTAAGCATACACCCTTAAACTTCGGTTATATTATTATTCACCCCGTTACGGTGTAGATGCAATTTCAAATTTTACTTAATAGCAAAAAGGGTAAGTAGCTCTGAACAAAATACATTTCATTTAAAAATCATACTACTATTTAGGCTTCAACTCACTTTATGGGAAGTAGTCAAAAGGTACACATAAATTATGATGTTGACACAGGTATCCCAATTGTGTCTCCACGGAGGTAGAAGTATCTGGAGGGTTTTTAGCCGAGTATGGGGTCTTCTACCCTAGTCCGGCATATCCTTGGGGTGTCCTCGTTAGTCGGCCCCTTGTCAAATACGTAAGAAGGATTTTCCCTCCTAAAAAAAAGGTGAAAAATTATATGTATTTTTTATTAATTTGTGACATAAAATTTTCCTTAAATGATAAAACTATACATGAATAAATAAATATAGCGTTGAATGAAATGAACAGACTGAGAAACGTGTCCAGTGATAACTAAAAAGTAAAAAATAAATTAAATGTAAAAAAACCTTTTTAAAAACAAGCTTTTATTTAAATGCGCTAAAAAGAATAAATAAACTTTTACACTAAAACTTTTACTTATAACGTCATTTCACATTTGACACAATTTATATGACATAAAAGCTTGTCGCGAGATTTACTTTTGTACCTAGATAAAAAGAAAATTAAATAATTTGATGTGAATAATTTTATACATTACAATTTTCAAAGTAAATACGAGTAGGTACTTAAGAGTACTCTTTTAAGTACCTTTAAGTTACTACACACAAGTAAATCTCGCGATAAGCTTTTATGTCATATAAATTGTGTCAAATGTGAAATGACGTTATAAGTAAAAGTTTTAGTGTAAAAGTTTATTAATTCTTTTTAGCGCATTTAAATAAAAGCTTGTTTTTAAAAAGGTTTTTTTACATTTAATTTTTACTTATATTCATTACTAGCTTTTGCCCGCGGGTTCGCTCGCGTTAAATTCGGGGTAACACCGAAGATTTCAAAAAATAAGGCAGGTATTTTTCGTTGGTAACAAAGAGTCTGTGTACCGATTTTTAGCTTCCCACCTTAAAAACTGCAAAAAGTCCCATATAAAATTTCACCCCCTCTTTTAAGGCGTTGGGGGCAGATTTCCAAAAAAAAAATGATGCACGATTTTTTTGTTAGTCACAAATAGTTCGCATACAAATTTTAAGCTTTCTACCTTGAAAATTGCGGAATGCTCCATACAAACTTCCACCCCCTATTTTAAGGAAGTGGGGGGTTAGAAAGAGACAAAGAGTAGCCTATGTCACTCTCCATCCGTTCACTTAAAAAATCACTTCAATCCGTCGCTCCGTTTTGCCGTGAAAGACGGACAAACAAACACACACACACACTTTCCCATTTATAATATTAGTATGGATATGGATGTGAGTCCTGTATCTCTGTTTGTGTTTATCCGCAATAATTCTGTGTTAGTTGTAAGTAAAGTAATTATAAACACACATCACCTACCGCATACTTGCTGTGGTTTTTCATCCCAAAATGGTGCTATTCACGCTCCCCCTAATTTATTTGAGGAAAGAAGACGTGATAGAAGATAACAGGTATCACTTCGTTAAATAATTTACTTACTCAACCAAGACTTTGTTACTCTTGCAGGTGTCAAGCTTTTTTGGTCTAGCTCCACTGCGATTCGAGCCTCGTGAAAGTGGATTTACAGTGTCAATATCATCTGCAATGTGCATATACAGCTTTGTCCTTGTCACTGTTCTACGTGAGTGTCAAATCCACCTAAATAAAGCTAGTAAATAGTTATCATTTTTCCTTTATTAATATTGCATGAGCTAGATGTTTTGATTTCAGTGATTCTGACGGTATTGGGCTTAATAGCGGAAATAAACGTAGGAGTAGAATTATCAGTGCGCATGACTTCTCGCATGTCACAAATAGTGTCAGCGTGCGACGTTCTGGTAGTTGTCATGTCTGCGAGCATCGGCGTCTACGGCGCGCCCGCCAGGATGAGGAAGATGCTGAAATTCATGAACAAAGTTGCGTTGGTAAGTTTAAAGGAATTGTCAAAAAGAATCTAAGTTCAAAAATGAATAAATAGATCCGAGAGAAATTTCTTCTCAGGCGGGATTTGAATTCACATCTTCAACATTCTGTGTTGAAGCACGATCAATTAGAACACTAAGCACTTACCAGTCCGGACAAAATTTCAACTCGTACGTTGTTGATGGTAAGAAATGGTTGAAATTGTTACTGTTCAATGTTTTTGTTAAATCTCTAGTATTGTCATTTTCATTTAATGACATTTCAATATAGGTAATTTAGATCGTTAAATCAGTATATTTTTTTTAGATGGATAACAGCTTAAGCGGCCAATACTCCGCAATGACTGAACGCAAACTTTGCGCCACCCTCATATCAATACTTATCTTCTTCACGATCCTAATAGTGGACGACTTCTGCTTCTACGTCATGCAGGCGAAGAAGTTAAATAGGCATTGTAAGTAAATCATCTATCGCCATAAAGATATTTTCATTGTCTGTAAGTGATAATTCTTTAGGATCAAATAATTTACGGTTAATTAGATATCTTATTACTAGCTGTTTCTGTTCTTACCGTCATCAGTTCACCGTAAATCAGTTCTCATCACATATTTTTCGAAAATTTCTATATGATGATCCCCTAAGTCCCCTCATCCCCTAATAATAAGCGCCCTCCAAACCAACATTTTTATGAAATGAAAAAATTTAGCTTTAATACATTTTCAGTGTATTACAAAGATCACATTATAGTACCTACTGTATTAAAAATACTATTATCAGTTTATTAAAACATTGAAATGTTTAAATACGCTGAAAATGTATAAAAAAACCAAGATTTTTCATTTATACAAAATCCATTTTCAGGGGAAGTTGTACTAAACTATATAGGATTCTACGTCCTTTGGTATGTGGCCATGATCCTAGAGCTGCAGTTCGCCTTCACCGCTCTGTCAGTGTGCGCAAGATTTCGAGCCCTGAACGACACTTTAGCACTTACTGCCAAGAACATATCAATTCCTGGTAAGTCTCTGATCACGCGCGCTCAGAAGAGCAGGGAGAACAGCGGGGGGTTCAGTGGGTACACCCAGCACTCTACCGGGAGAGCCCTACACACGCTCGTCGTCTAGCCAACGGCGAATACGGTGCGGTCACGCATTCTACTCGAAAAAAATAAAAGAGAGCTGAAGGTCGCAGTCAAGCCATATCGTTATATCTTGCTTCTGAGTAGGTTGCCAGAGCTGAAAAGGGGAGCTTGGGTTCAAAATATCTAAAAACTGATAATAATCTCTTAAAAATTATATTCTGTTAGAAAAAGTATGCATCCTAATAACATCAATAACATCATCATACATAGGCTCTATTAGGACATCGTCCAACAAAGCAATTTGCAAATTACTCACGGTTCATTTGGAAATGTGGGAAACTTATCTCTGGATATTTTTTCCATTACAGTCGAAAAAGCAAAGAACTCGTCCCCGCTGAATATATTTGCGATTCGCGTCACGCCAGCTGACACTCCTCGTATTGAAGACATCAGCCTTCTGATGGAAGGCCACAAGAAGCTTTCCACAATTAACGTCATAGTGAAGAAAAGTGGTAAGTTATAGTATTTTTATACACAACAAAGAAACTCTTGGCCTTTATCTTATCTGATGGTAAATGACGATATGGTCAAAGATGATACCCCTTAACCACTGAGAAATCATTCCTCTAATGTTGGAATACAACTAAGTTATTAGATGTAGATGTAAGATGGCGGTAGCTAGCCGGGCGGGGTCAGATGCCGTTCCACCAACTAAACCAAGTAGAAAAACTTAGACTCGAATCGAATCAAGATCAATAATAATAATAGTCGAGATCACCTGAAGGGTTTTGGGGAAATCCCTAACTCCATCACACAGAAGACTGCAGCCAAATAGCATCACATCTTAACAAACAGAAGGTAGCCGTGCTTATTTAGGTAGAAGCGAATCGCGCCACTGCCATAAGCATGATAGTTGCTTGGCATGAGATAAATCGTATGGTTTTTTTGCCACTCATAACGTGTAAAAAATCACTCCACTGGTTTTGCAGTGAGCGGTGAGCCCCGGCTAGCCACAGCGCCGTGCGAGGCTGTACTCGGGCTGGCGACCTTGCACGGTCTTCTGTGCGAGGTGATCCACCGCCTGGACTGTAGCTACGGCGCGCCGCTCGTCGCCATCCTCATCTCCACGCTGCTGCATCTCATCGTAACGCCTTACTTCCTCATCATGGAAATCAGTGAGCACTCAAATGCACGTAATTGCTAGAGTACTATATCCCGTACTTTACTGGATGGGAAGTACAGAAAGATATTCTAAATCTGCATTTGAACGAACAATAAGAGCATACTACTGACCCCTACTGGGCATGGAGCACTTCATGGAGAGAGAAATTAAATATGTACATATCTATCAAATTTTTACATAGTCAGTTCCATGCCTGTTGAAGTTCATTGTTTAAAAAAATATTTTACAAAAAATTATAAGTGAAATATATTTTATTTCTATCTTTTTAATGGATGGAATCATTTTAGTGAATTAAATACCTATGTTTCTATGAAGTCGGTCTTCTGTATGTACTATTACTGTGCCCCTACTATCAATATTATAAAAGCGATAGAGTCCGCCTGTAACGCTTTCAGATCTAAATCGCCTAATCGATTTCATTGAAATTTGGTATAGACATAGCTTAAACCCTGTGGATGGATATAGGCTACGCTTTTACCCTGAATTTTAATAGGTACGTCTTAAGGAACGTGTGATAAAACAAAACTTGCTAGTTAACTGAATTCCACACGGACGAAGTCGCGGCAACAGCTCGTCTTTATTACAATGAAGTCGTGAAGGTTCGTTACTGTTATGGAAAAAATATACTTGGTATTAAATTATTTCTCATCATTTGGATTTTCTTTTGTTACAGTTGTATCGTACGCACATAGGATACACTTCTTGGTGTTGCAGTTCCTGTGGTGTGTGACGCATTTGCTAAGAATGTTCGTAGTTGTGGAACCATCTCATTACACTATTATGGAGGTAGGTGTAATAAATTGGCATTCCTTTTAATCAATCTAATTGGGAGATTAAATATTCTTGTGTTCAAGATGGACAAACAGTGCTTCTTATGGATTTATAATGAAAAAATTATTATTAACTAGTCCCATTTGATTACCACAAGCTACCAAAGACGAATCTCTCAACACAGGTAAAAAATAATTGCACGACATATATTTTATTACACAAGTGTGTGTGGAAATGCAGAAGCACTCTGTTCTCTGACTGTCCTAGTCCGATAGATAACATACATGGAAAAGGCGAGATCGACTACAGGCCCTCTTTATATCTTCCAAAGCACGGAGGTGCTTGATATATTTAAAATGTTGGTAACCCTGAAGGTTAATTTTTTCGCTAAACAAGTGAATAATTAACTATTAATTTAAGATTTAGGTTTCATCTTTCATCTCCCCTAACCTTTTTAGAGTTAGCTGGATGTTATTAAAGCTTAATAGAGAATACGGCGAAAATTGGCGCCCAACGTAGGACAATTACTTATGGGAGATTACTATTTCTTCCATTCTTCACCGCATATACAGACCGGACACATACAGAAAAACAGACCCTGGGAATAAAATATATCTTTAAAATTAACTGTCCCACGTTGGGCGCCAATTGTTAGAGCATCAATAGCCTTTAACGAATTTACGTAAAATCTTATAAAAACTAAAAAGGCATCAGAACTGTCGACTAATGTACTAAGAATATCTGCCTATATTAATGCTATGTTTTCCAGGGTAAACGCACAGAAAATTTAGTTTGCTGGCTAATGACGATGGCGCCACCGTCAGGATCGTTGCCGGCTCGGCTAGAGCTATTCTCCAGGCAACTCATGCTAAGGACTGTGTCCTACTCGCCCATGGGAATTTGCACGCTTGACCGACCTCTCTTGGCTTCTGTAGGTATCTATCTATATACACTCAGGGGCAAATTTAGAGGAACGATAAAAATTCACTCCTAGTTTTGATAACGCTGTGTATTTGAGCATACGAAATCATATTTAGTTTTACCAGCTTTCTAGCCATCGGATTCGCTACAAATAAAACATTCGACGCGGAAACCAGTTATACGATTGTGATAAAAAAGACCACCATTAAAAGTTGCCGTTCTTCTCCAGGTCACAAATAGGGGAATTTTGTCATTATCCGTTATGGCTTTGGTCATGAATCCTGGATAACAATCAAACAAACGCATTAAAGGTCAATCACACATCGATATGATGTTGTAAAAGTAGCTTGAATCTATGTAAAAAGTGTAGTGTTCCTCTAAATTTGCCGCTGAGTGTACTTTCTTATTATATAATATTACATAATCCCTGGAAAAAGTGAACTGATTTTGAAAATTCTTTCACCCGTAGAAAGCTAGAATCCTTAGAAAGTATTGTTCTTGAGCATCGGTGGCGCCGTGGACTCGGCATTTTCCTTCCAAGCGGGAGGTCGGTGTTCGAAACCGCCATGTAGCAATGTGTTTTTCGTTTTCGAATTTCATATGTACATTTGTCTGACGCTCCTACGGTGAAGGAAAACATTGTGAGGCAACCTGCATACATTTGCGAAGATTTCAAAGGTGTATGTGAAGTCGACCAATCCGCATTGGACCAGCGTGATCGACTAAGGCCTAAACATCCTAACTTAGGGTAGGCTTGAGCCCCTCGGTGTGGACGTACGTGAGCTGTGATGATGATGAACAGAGACTACACTTCTGGACACATCTATTGGCCCACCTTAGAGTTTAGGTTTGGATGGCTCCTACCTAAATATGATTGCTAGATTGAACAAAAACTATTGATGCAGTTTTAAACCTGATACATTTTACCATCTTTTTCGATCGTATTGTTTTAAATTTGAATTCAGAATACCACACGACATGGAGCTACGCCTAACAAGTCGGGTATGCGCCTTGATGAAGGCAGTTGATTTTTTAATAAAAAACATGTTTTATCAAATAAAGGTTTAATTTAATAACGCGTGTTGCCTCCATGGACATCTACGACAGCTCTCATACGATTAGGCATAGAGTTTATCAACCGCTCTATGAAATTTTGAGGGATCATCTCCCATTCTTCTTCTATGGCAGTTTCCAACTCCTGCATCGTCTGGGCAACTGGCTGACAAGCCCTAACACGTCTTTTTAGCTCGTCCCACATGTGCTCAATCGGGTTCATGTCTGGGCTTCTGGCTGGCCAGTCCTATATCCATAACTGTGATGTTCACATCCCGAAGATATTCCCTGACGATGCCGACCGTATGGGCTCTTACATTATCATGCATAATATGGAAATTTGGGCCCACATGGTCCACGTATGGCATCACGTGAGGTTCTAAGCACTCACGAATGTACCTTTCAGCATTTAATGTTGGCAGCCGTGGTCCCGTAACAACCTCAAGTTGAGTTTTTCCGCTCGCGGATATACCGCCCCAGACAGTCCATGAGCCACCGCCGTAAGCAACCCTCTCTTCAAAGCAGCATTGTGCAAAACGCTCTCCCTTACGTGGGTAGACCTTCCTTCCATCATTGCCATGTATCGCAATTTTACACTCATCAGAAAAGAGTACACGGCTCCAATGCTGCTGAGTCCAATTTAAATGAGTGTGCGCGAAATGAAGACGCGCTGTTCGGTGAGCTCGCGTTAGTTTGGGGCCATTAGCTGGCTTGTGTGGTACCATATCGCGTTCTTTTAACCTTCTCCGAACAGTTCGAGCGCTCACAGATACTCCGTGGAAGTCGCGAAGTTGGTTTTGTATCTCAATGGAGGTACGGTGACGATTTCTCAAGCTGGTCGTCACGATGAATCGAAGCTGCCTTTCAGTTGTGACCCGAGAGCGTGGCCTTCCTTGGCGACGAACAAAGCCGCCAGTCTCTAGGTACCTCCGCTAAACATTTCGGACCGCAGATCGACTTAAATTAAGTTGAGCACTCACATTTCTTTGGCTGTGTCCGGCCTGGATAAGTGCCACAGCTTGGGCGGCAACTTCAGGCGAAGTATCATCGACATATTTTTTTGTTTAAAAAAATACCCTAATGTTGTATGAACCCAACGCTTCGTAATTCTTACAAGTTAATAAAATAGAATTTGTTCATTTACTGGGTACCCTTCTGGGAATATACAGTGTGGAAAATAAAGACCGTGGTTGGAGGAAAAGTACCCTTAATATTGATGATGGCAAATTTTACTGAAAGGAAACATTCCTTTATTTTCAAAAATAATTAAAACTGCATTTAAAGATTTTTGAAAAATCACCTGGTTGAGCCGTGCATCGAACCGGTGAAATGTGTAAAAGAACATGCTGTATTTTACGATAGCAACCGAAAGAGTCATTCATAAGGATCAATTTCTTTTAAATAACATAATATCTTAAATTAAAGAAAGACCAAGAAAAATATTTTTTTTATTGTAAAGCTTACTTACTATCTAAAGAAAATAGTTCGCGGGTTCGATTCCCGTACGGGACAAATATTTTGTATGGCCTACAGAAATTTGTTCCGGTCTGGACGTATATGCATGTGATATTCTATGTTTGTAACTACACGCACGACACAGGTGAAAATCCTAGTGTGGGACGACGATTAAAAAAAACCAGCCAAGTGCGAGTCGGGCTCGCCCATGAAGGGTTCCGTACGATTTATGACGTATTAAAAACAACTACTTACTAGATCTCGTTCAAACTAATTTTCGGTAGAAGTTTGCATGGTAATGTACATCATATATTTTTTTTGTTTTATCATTTTCTTATTTTAGAAGTTACAGGGGGGGACACACATTTTACCACTTTGGAAGTGTCTCTCGCGCAAACTATTCAGTTTAGAAAAAAATTATATTAAAAACCTCAATATCATTTTTGAAGACCTATTCATAGATACCCCACATGTATGGGTTTGATGAAAAAAATATTTTTGAGTTTTAGTTCTAAGTATGGGGAACCCCCAAAATTTATTGCTTTTTTTCTATTTTTGTGTGAAAATCTTAATGCGGTTCACAGAATACATCTACTTACCAATTTTCAACAGTATAGTTCTTATAGTTTCGGAAAAAAGTGGCTGTGTGTGACATATGGACGGACAGACAGACAGACATGACGAAACGGGTTCCGTTTTTTGCCATTTGGCTACGGAACCCTAAAAATGAAAGTAGCTGGCCGTCAAGCTTCATTGCTTGATACCTCTCAATATAAGTCTCACAATTGGTCTAGGTGGAATAGCCTAGAAATCTTCGGGTTTTGAATATCCAATCCCGAAGAGGCTCATTCTCCAATCGCAGCCGCACAAATCACACAATATGTGTTCCATGCTCTCCTCTTCTTCATTGCAGGAACTTAAGAGGCTGAGTAACGCCAACGACCTTGAGACATGAGTTTCTACTGGATTACGGGCGCGCTGCGTTATTGAATTGAGAGAAAAAATTTTTTTTTTAAAGAAACTAGTAATTTTTTGAAGATATGAAACATCAATATTATCAAATTAAGTGTAGCGAGTTAATTTCCTGAAAATCATTAAATAACCTTTGTTAAAAAACTCGGATTTTCTTCTGGAAGCTGTTTTGATGGGTGTCTTTGGCATTTTTTAACGAGAAATTTTGATTAAAATTTGTTTTCGGGTCATGGATATTCTCAGAAATATTTTCAAGAGTAACATATATTTTTTTTACTACGGTAGGAGGGTCGAATTTAAAGGTCTGGAGGCCTCGGGGCAACAAAGGAGTGGAGGCCCCTTGGCCCCAAATTATTTTCCAAATAAAATGAACAATTGTTTTCAGTCGAGTTGTTTACTAGTGTTTACTAGTCTGAATTTGAATTTTTTTTCCGAAGTCTCTATTGTAGGGGCCCCTTTTTTGTGGAGGCCCCGGGGCTGTAGCCCCGGTTGCCCTCCCCTAAATCCGGCGATGTCAAGTATCCATAGATTATTGATAGAACCGCACCTTAATGTTAAGAATAAGTAATGTTTGTTGCAAAACCAAAGAGAAAAATCACACTTTCAAGAATTAAATCCAATTAAACCAATAAAATCAAGTTTTCTTAGTATTCGATTGTTTGATATCAACGAACAGGCTCCAAATTGTCTTTTATTTCTTCAAATTCTGTGTTCGAAATTCAAAAAAGACTATTAAATAAAATTATGAATGTGCCAGGTTCAAAACTGCATAAAAACTTTTTGCTCGACCTAATATAAATTTTTAGCTAGGACTAAACGAAACTGAAAATGCAAAGTGGGCCAATAGATGTGTCCAGCAGGCCTATTCGCTAACTACGGTTGGTAACTAGAACTGTCATTTTTGAAAGACACATTATATCCATTACTGGTTTAGTAATCTTATGTGTTACGGCAGCGTTCATAATAGCAGTAATGGATGTTAAGTTCCATTAAAAAATGACAGTTCTATTTAGCAACCGAAGTTACAGAATAGGCCTGCAAAAGTGTATATTTGTTGCTTGTGATAAATAAACCTTGCCACGGCATCGCACGGGCAATACTTTAATATAAAAATATCTATGCAGGCGCAGCCGCGGGCGGCTTGCTAGTTCAATATGAAGATAACCGTAAACTAAATGATCTGCCCCTGTAGCACGTCCACCAAAACACGATATGATAAAGCGATTTATCGCAGTGAACTGTCAAATTACGACGAAACCCTATTGTCTTTTGACACTTCACCGCGATAAACCACTTTATCATGTCATGTTTTTATGGATGTGCTAGAGGGGCTGACTGTCTGATGACTAAATGAGCTAGCTAAGAGTGAAGAGTGCTACTAAGAAATAAAAAAAAATCATATAGAACGAAATTTTTCCTAGTGTGTCATATTGTATTTAATTGTGTTTTGAATAAGACTTTGGCAAGAACTGTTCTCATAATAATATTATAGTGTCTCACATCCGCAATTTTTTAAATTCCGTGGTAGCTATTGAGTCTTGCTTGACATATCTAATATATAATATTAGCCTTAGAGAACTTATCACTAGGAGTACAACCTTCACTTATATAAAAATTTACACAATCCTTTCTTTATTTCCAGATTCTTGGTGCCGTTACAACCTACTTAGTAATCGTTATACAATTCCAAAGGTACGAAGTGTAAGAGAGTGAGTGCAAAAAAAATGTTTTGAAAAAACTATATAGAATTAAATATAATGTTATAAAAAAAAACTTTAAATCATTGTATAGTAAATTGGCACCAGCTGACTTTTTAAATCTTTGATTTTATATTCTTCAAATATCGGATTATTGAATGTGTCTTTTTCTAATTGACATAATACGTTTTGATTTGAAATAAAATAGTTTGAGGGATTCAATTAGAGTTGTTGGAAGATAAATAGATAAAATAGTTCTATTGAAATAAATAGATAAAATAGTTCTATTGAAATACCAACGAATCCAACTAAGATAGGCAACGTTCGAGGAGCTATGCAGCATATTATTATTCTCGGTTCTTCTGCCGCATTTTCTCAAGGATAGTCAATAGGAACAGATTTATTATTTTCTGATCTGTTCTAGGGAGAACAGAATATAATTGGCAAGTGTGGAGCGTTTTTTGAGCGTATACGTTCCTTTGGGTATACGCGCGCTTCATTTCTCCCTTCATATGCGCATACACAGGCTTATTCTGGCGTGTAAGGCCGAACCAATGGTGGCGAGTGTCAGTGGCAATATGGATTCCGACAAAGCAAATTTGCTTTTTGCGTTCCATATTTGAAATACGAGCTTATAAACGCGACGTGGCAAAGGACCCGCCTATACACACCTGGCCCCGTATAGAATGGCCATCAAAACACAATATGATGCAGCGGTTTAACGCGGTGAACGGTCAAAATACAATACGTTTTTATCTCATTTTGATAGTTTACCGCGATAAACTATTTTATCATATAGTGTTTTCGTGACCATGCTGCGGGGGTTGTGCGGGGTTTAAAAAACAAACGAGCATAAGTACGCTCTATTAATCTCTTATCTGAAAAGGCGCCTAACAAGCAGTGGGCAGGGCATATTTCTCACAGGACTAAAGGCATATGGAATGGAAAGGTCCTCGATTTTAGTATTTCATAATCAATGCTCTAGTCAATAGAAGTGTTCTATGTTAAACGACTGTACATAAAATGATTTAATACATATTAATTCTTTATTTTTAATCCAAGCACCTTTCTTTCAAGGTAAAATGTTATGCACAGGACCTGCGGATGGTAATTAGACATGCGTGTTTGGAACTCTTATCACACAGTGCGGCTCATACCCACTTTAACAATACGACAATCATGTGATGCTAAATGCAGGGCTAAGTTCAAAAGATCGGAGTAATTTAACTAAGAGTGTTTTCACACTCGCCCTGAGGTTCAGAGCGGAAGACCTACCGCCTAACTCATAGCGATACACTCGCTATCGTTTTAATGTCACAGATGACATTAGAACCATAGTTCTAATGTCACAGGTGACATTAGAATGATAGCGATTGTATCGCTATGAGTTAGGCAGTAGGGCCGCGGCTCGGTTGCTCTCCGCGAAGTCCGAGATACGCAAACATAACCAACATTACGTTGGCATGCTCGTTATCGTATTAGTTAACGTTTATGATGTCATCTAGTGATTTCGTACCGTCTATCAAAGCAAACTCCGTGAAATTAAAACGATAGCAAGTGCCTCGATATCGCCACGCGCATCACTATAAGTTAAGATTCCATGACGGACAGGCAGGCGAAGGCGGGCATTCGCACAAGCGATGCCCGTCTAATGACCCTGTCGTGGAGGTCTGCATGCACGGTTAGCCCAGTGTACATTTCACTATCTGTAATTCAGTATTTTCCTCTAACTGTAATATATAATTGCGCACTTGAATATTTCACCTGTATACAATGAAGAATGTGCTTTACCAGCACACACGGTAAAAGAGCGGAAAAAGAATTTGGTATTTGACGGTGTATACTGATGGGCTTGCCCCCAGGAGTGCGTTCTATGAACCTTAAAGTTCCCTCCACAAAGAGGTTCCGAAGGAAGGTGTAGCTGGGGGCACCAGGGGAATAACCGCTGACAGATCGCAGTCCTATTGCATACCCAAATGGGTATAGGATAGGATATAGTCAGCTTAGCACCTTGTCAACGTTTACGTTATCTAAGATTATCCCTATTTTTAGGGTTCCATACCTCGAATGGAAAAAACGGAACCCTTATAGGATCACTTTGTTGTCCGTCCGTCCGTCTGTCTGTCTGTCTGTCAAGACCCATTTTCTCAGGAACGCGTAGAGGACGCAAGCTGAAATTTATATCAAATACTCAGGTCTACTGTCCCTTGGAGCTGTGAAAAAATCAAACTTCTAAACCAACGCAATCAAAAGATACAGCCGTTTATGCCGCAAATTTCCGCAATTTTTCGACATTCGCAAGGGAATCAAAACCTACAGGGTACTTACCTTGTTCCCGTGAACTCAGAACCTTGAAATTTGGTACAAAGTAACGTCTTATAGCACAGATAAAGGAAAAATTGCGAAAACCGTAAATTTTTACTTTTTTACCTACAGGTTTGTACGGAACCCTCGGTCCGGCCAAGTGCGAGTCCGACTCGCACTTGGCCGGTTTTTTATTCAACAAAGTTGGCAAACAACTAAGTTGGTTTGTTAAGCCAAAGTAGACTTTACTCCCTATTAATAGCTATGTTTCAACATGTTGAGTACTTGTCTGTTTATACAACAAGTTGTCCAACAAGCAGGCTGTCCACCTGATGGTAAGTAGCTACAGTCGCCTATAGTACATGTGGTTCCTGTGAGACTTGGTAAGCTACAACCCCCACAAGGAAGTCAATGTATGTTGCCAACTTGTGACGTAAGATGTCAAGTCACAGTACCCAGTAATTTCACTGTCTGTTTACTCTTCAAACCGGAACACAGCAATGCAAACACACATATATACATAAACACAGCAATGAAATAGGTTAGATAGAGGTACTCATGCAGACGATTTCGGTAAAATGAAAAAAAATGAAAAGGTACGCTCTAAAATTGAATTGCATAAATGCAATGTTTGTGCGAATAACATTGCAGAGCACGCGGAATTTATTCCAATAGATTCTCCAGAATTTATTCATTCGTACGTAATAAGAGTGTAAGCAGTAAATTTTAAAACTTTCCCAGTGCGGCATCGCGCGGCGCTCCCAAACTTCGATATTAGATTTTCATATCTCTTTACACTAATGGCACGATTGTTGAGCTGCGGCGACGAGCACTGTGCAGTGCACGGTGAAGTTTAAATATATATTTGTTTTATTGCAGAAAGTTGGCAAACAAGCAAACTGCCCACCTGATGGTAAGTGGTAACAGTCACCTATAATACATGTGGCTCTTGTGAGATTCGCAGCAAAACTGCAACCCCCACAAGAACCACAGTGTACGTTGCCACTTTGTGACACCAGATGTAAAGTCACAGTACCCAGTAATTTCAGTGCCGTATCTTACCCTTCAAACCGGAACACAGCAATGCAAGCACTGCTGCTTTGCGGCAGAAATAGGTAAAACAGACGACCCTGGTACAGAGTCTCCCTCCAGTTGTACTGTGAATGTTGATTTCCTTATTCATCTCTCAGGCTCTGCGTCCACTGGTCACCAGTCGACGTCTTCCCGAAGATTCTGTGTAGGTTGGTACCCCTCATCTGCTAGTGAGCAGGGTATAGAAAGAGTTTCATAAGTTTAAGGCGCTTGTAGAAAAGGCGTTTGAGTAAAGGTTATTATTAAGTCAACAATTATTTGAAGGATTCCAATGCCTGGTGGTAATTCGTAGACATTACTCACTATACCTAATGTAAAGAAATGTTGTTGTGGTAACTATTTATGTAAACAAATATTGCTGTGTATGGTAACGAGATAATTTGTTGTGTTGGTGCTTTTAATAAAGTTTCTTGCGGCCATTCGTCTTATCAGCTAAATAACCGACTTTTGTAATTTTGGTATTTTTTTATTTTTATAGAATTTAATACCAGCTCACCGAAGTAACTTAAAAGAATACTAAAAAGGTCAATACGTGCCTACTGTATTTAAAAAACTAACCTCTGACTACTAAAAGTAGTTTAAAAGTAGGCATTAAGTCCGCCTTTGTACACTCTATGTAGGTACATAAAGCATTAAATAAATAAATAAAAGTGAAGGATTCATCCATCATCAGATCGGTTCATTTATTTATTAAAACTTTTCGTACAACATATTTAGGGTGTACCGAAGGCGGACTTATAATGCCAATTGCAATCTCTACCAGTCAACTTGCAAGGTATGAGCGAAAAAGTAGACGGTGTAAAAACAAAGCTTATTGCAGCAACACAAATAAAATATACATATTATAATAATAATTCAACATAAAGATTCCTGAATAGCTTCGGAAAAAATATGAAATACAATAGGTACATCGTACGTCCAAGTCGTCCAACCAATAAAATATAAGGGTTTCCAGCGATTTTCCTGGAATCCTATGATCAGATCCTGGCTTTGGTGATGATGGGACCACCTCAAAAGTAAACTCTGTAGAATACAAAAAGAGTTTTGAAAATCGTTGGCGGAGTAATCGCGTAAAATACACAAAAAAAAACATATGAGAACCTCTTCCTTTTTTTGAAGTCGGTTAAAAAAGTCCTGAATGAGTGGTAGGTAAAAAAATTGGATGATGCAAATAAGCGTTCTACCAAGTCATATTGAAATAAAGAATATTTGGATTTTGAGTCTACATTGGATCTCGTGCAATGTTATTTCAAACTCACATCCCGCACTCTATTAAATAAATTTAAACTACATCTTTTGTCTCACTTTTAGCTGCTTTTCCTAGAGGAATACTTATTATTAGAGTCTGTGGATACCTCTTTCTTACCCGTTTCTATCAAGAAGCGGTGCTTGCATTGCTGTGTTCCGGTTTGGGGTATAAGACAGGCAGTGGAATGACTGAGCACTGTCACATCACATCTTATGTCACAAGTTGGCGACGTACCTTGGTTCCCTTGTAGGGGTTGTATATGTGCAAATCTTACAGGAACTACATGTGCTATAGGCAACTGGAGCCACTCATCGTCATGACAAACTGCTTGCTTGTCAACTTTATTAGATAAAAAAACTTATTTCTATGCCAATAACTACGTTATTATATAGTTTATTTTCGTAATATATTACTCAGCGGCATATACAGGGTTCAATTTGAGTTACAGTAAAATTGAAAGATTGTATTTAATCTTCCACATAAACGTATGTTCATTAATATTATTTTTTATTGTGATATTTTCCGAATTACATATATGGCAAAATACTTATACATAAAAAAGTCTAAGATACGACTCTGCTCACTTTTGTGCGTTTTATTGAATATTAGGCCATTGCATTGAGCATAATATTGCACTTAGCCAAATTTTTCGATTTCAGTGTTTTTATTTTATTAAAGAAAATCGCCTAATAAAAAACCTATCTTTTCACTTAAATCTGCTATGTTACTGATACAACTTAAATAAAAAGTGTTATTTTAAAAATTCTTTGGAATAATTTAATTACTAGTGACTATAAGTGGGAAAAGTGCAGAAATTTCTCATAAGTTCTACAAAATTCACTGGGTTTCAAACAATCTCATCTAATGCATAAGTATGTGGGATATGATGCTCAAAAATAAATAAATGGATGATAAATCAACTTCTTTAATTTGGAAACTACAACAGCGAACAATCTTTAATTACAACCTTCCGTCTTAACGTCTAGCCAGCGATTCAAATGCGAACGAATGAATGACAAACACAACACTTAATTATCATTCGTCCCTTTCTCTCACATGCGTTCGTCTCTCTCACACAATCTTACGTTCCGTTTCCCACATTCGGCCGTCCTGCTCTTTTGGCTGTCCCCAGACACTCACACCTTACATTCACCTCTTATACGACTTAAAACTCTTACATCTTAACAACACTTAAACATAACAACGAAACAACAATCTTAACAACTTATAACAAACAACAACCTTAATTAAAATCTTAAAAATGGAATGATCAACTTATTACTAACAGGAAAATACATCAACACAATATACGAGAAACACATTTTACAAAAATAAATAAATTTAAAAACAATCAAACACCATCTTAAAACTTATAACAAAAAAATATCATACTTCACACATTCACTCCATTCAACAAACATACTCACCTGATATTCAATCGTTATTCCCACTAGGCCACGCCTTCATATGGTCAGCCGAACTAGAGGTGCGGCTTGGGCCCTCAGTTGAACTGTTAACTTTCTCTACATCATACCGGTCATTTACATGGACTTTGCTTATCCTGTAGGGCCCTAAATATTTAGCCTTTAGTTTAAGCCCTGTTCCAAATTGTGTCCTTTTTATAGCTACTATATCCCCAATGTTATACTTGTGACTTTCTTTTCTCTTTCTATTGAAATATTTTCTGTTTTCCTCTTGTATGGTTAATATTTGTTCCTTTGCCTTTAATCGAAGTTCTTCTTATATTGTTTAGATACTTCTTCTTCAAGCAATTCTAAAATTTCAACATCTTGCTTACATCTCATCTTCGTGCCAAGTAATAAATTGAAGGGTGTAGTCTTTATACTGCGCTGGAATGTACTATTTAGTGCTCTTGGCACTCTGCTTACGTGCTTATACCATACTGCTGCATTTTCTACACATAATTTGGTTAGCATGGGTATTATTATTCTGTGAACTCTCTCCACTTGCCCATTTCCTCTTGGTATTCCTGTGGTTATTGTTACATGTTGAATATTCTCTTCTTTACAATATTCTTGGAATTCATGACTTGTGAAAGCCGTTCCTCTATCGGAGATTATTCTTCTTGGATTCCCAAATATTTGCTGGTGTACTCTTAGCTTGTTTAAAGTCTCCGCACTTGGTACTCTTTGTAGGAAATAGCCAAACAAATTTTGTGAAGGCATCAATCACTGTAAGTATATAGTTATACTGTTTTCTAGTTGCTGTTAATGGCCCGACATGATCTATATGCAAAGTATCTAAAGGAATGCTCTCCTTTTCAATCGGATTCAAAAACCCTTCTTGTTTCCCTTCTTTTCTCGTAGCCAATAAACATGGAATACAAGCCATTATAAATTCTTCTATTTTTCTATTAACGTCTTTTATATAGTAATCTTGACAAATCAATTCCTTCATTTTTCTTTTAGAGAAATGACCATTGCCATGGATCCTTCGAATAATTTCTTGCTCCATACTCTTTGGTACATACAACAGTTTTCCTGGTCCCTTGTACACTATGTCATTCTCAATAAAATAGTCTTTATATGTCAACTTTTCTTTTAATAACTCCTTAATAGCTCTTATCCCATCATCTTGATCTTGTGCTAACTTTATTTGCTCACATAATGAAGTGATAGTTGCCACATATGGGTTTCGGCTTAGAGCATCGACATGTCTCAACTTCTCTCCAGCTCGGTGCTCAACTTCATAATCATACTCGTTTAGCATTAGAACCCATCTTGCCACTTTAGGGGTAAGATCTTTCTTCATGAGTGTTTGCTGAAAAGCTTTACAGTCTGTTATTAATTTGAAGTGTTTACCATACAAGTAATGGCGAAACTTTTTAATACTTTCTATAATAGCAAGAGCTTCTAGTTCATAGCTGGAATATTTTCTTTGCACTTCATTAGTTTTACGACTCATATAGTAAACTGGATGCAAACCAGTATCGGGGTGATACTGCAATAGAACAGCTGCTATAGCAATACTCGATGCATCTGTATGCAACTCTGTATTAAGGTTAGGATCAAATATTTTCAAAACTGGACTACTTGATAATTTCTCTTTTAATAAACAAAAAGCATGTTGTTGCTCTCTGTCAAAGATGAAGTCTACGTCTTTCTTCAATAAGTCATTAAGTGGTTTTGCTATAACGGCATAATGTTCTATATATTTTCTAAAATATGATGTTAATCCCAAAAAACTTTTAAGCTGCTTACCTGTCTTAGGTTCAGGAAATTTTACCACAGCATCGACTTTCTCAGAAGTTGGTTTCACTTCACCATTCTTTATGACATGACCCAAGTACTCCACTTCAGGTTGTATCAACTTTGCCTTCTTCCAATTAATTCTCAGGCCATACTGTGCTGCTATATCTAAGACCTGCTTCAGCCTCTGTAACGCCTGTACCTCACTATCTGCTGGAATAATAATATCATCAATGAAAATCATCATAACCTTCTGCGCCAACCAGTCTTGGAAGATAATATTAACAAATCGCATGAAATATTTAGGACAAATTGAGAGACCAAAGGGAGCTCTCAAAAATTCGTATTGCCCTTGATGTGTAACAAACGAAGTATAAGGTATTGACTCTTCTTTAATTTTTAAATGGAAGAAACCAGTCTTAAGATCAAGCACACTAAATATCTTTGCATGAGCTAACCTATCAATTAAATCTTCAACAATCGGTAGAGGATATTCGTCTTTTACTATCTTTGCGTTAAGTTGTCGATAATCGACACACACTCGAGTAGCACCATCTTTCTTTTTTACCAGCACTAAAGGACTACAATACTCAGAAAAGCTTACCCTGATTATACCATCCCTCAACCATTCAGCAATCTGGTTTTCAACTATACCTTGTTCAGCATATGACAGACGTCGAGGTCGCTGAGCCACGGGTATATCATCTTTTAACACAATCTTCAGTTCCAAGGGCGCCTCCTTTACCTGGACCGGTTTGTATCTCTCTATACATTGATAGGCCTCCTTCTTTACTAAAGGGTCCCTGACATGATCAAGCAAAGAACCCCACTCACCTGAAATACAGTTCACATTAAATAACCATTCATCATCGCCTTTATAAATGGTCACACATCCCTCACTCATCAACAACGTTACACTTTTCAAAAATTCTTGACCTATTATTACGTCATAAGGCATACAGTCTCTAGGTACTATGTGAAACGTGACATCACTGTAACACTGTCCATCTACTTCAATCGTCGTTTTAATCTTGCCCAATGATCGCACTTGTGAACGTCCAAGTCCCGTTAATGTTAAACTGCTCACATCTTTGACGTTCGAAAATTGAGCGCACAGTTCCGTAGACATCAGGTTTACGTCACTACCGGAGTCGATCAACGCACTAATTTCATATATTTCGGCCACTTTCACAGTTTTCACCGGTTTTCTAACACTTGTGTTGTCTTTGTTTACAACCTGCATAACCTCGGAGTCTTCACTCGACCTTGACTTGTGGTTGACATTTTCAATGTCATGGCTGCAGTTACACGTGCTCTGATTGGTCGCTGCCTCAGTCGTCGTACCGAACATAGCCGAGTGCTGCTTTGCCGACGTTCCCATACCTCGGCCGTATCCGCCGCCGCCTCGTAAAAATGGTTGCGCCTGATTGGGTGACTGCTTTACCGACGCGCCATGAAAGTGTCTCCCTCTTTCCATCGTTCCGCCGCCAACTTCATTCACTTGGCTTACAGTGCAGTTCGTTCCAATATGGCCGAACTGGTTACACCGGAAACACTTGACGCCGTTCGGACATATTGCAGAAACATGACTCCTGTCTCCACAATTATAACAGCGTTTGTATGCACTGTATGATGATGGCACTTCTGCCGGCCTTTTCTTTACAGCTGACGATTCTGCTTTTTCCTTTCGCTGCTCCATCTTCATTTTTTCGTACACATTTAATTTTTCTTTAAGTGCACTATAAGTAGTTACGCCGTACAACATCATTTTGTTCACCTGTACGTCTTCTATTCCATCAATGATGTATTGTATCGCCACGTAATCTGGGAATTTGGCTCTTTTACCCAGCTCCTTCATCGTCAACATGTACTGGTAGTAAGTTTCGTCTTTGCGCTTCTTTCGTGCTGCCATGAGTTCGTGCATCTCCTTGCTATTAACCGCCTCGGGGAATTCTTTTTGCAAGGCATTCTTCAGCTCCTCGTACGTCTTAAATATTTTTTCGCTTTTCAGCCATAAGCCTGCGGTGCCACACAGCGATCTACGAGCGATTATCAACTTCTGTTGAGGAGTCCAACCGAAAATCTCAGCATTATCTTCGATGTCCTGTGCCCACTTAGTTGATGAGTAGGACTTGTCGTCGCCGTTAAATTGAGCGATACCGCCTTCGAAACTGAAGAACATGGCTGCCGCACCTTCTGTATGCGAACTTGCCGCGCCGCTGTTGCTGCCCTTTCCGTTGTAGCCTTCCATAATAACGTCGTAATGTATCACCTTTTCGTCGTTTCAGATGATTCTTCGTTTGCGACCTTCGTCACGACCACGCAATCAAAACCACGTCTTGTTCGATATGCCAGTCGTCCACGCCAGTCACTTCGTCTTCACGTCTTCGTCTTCTTTTCTTTTTGAGCGATCCCGGACGAGCCCCCAAAATTTGTGGGATATGATGCTCAAAAATAAATAAATGGATGATAAATCAACTTCTTTAATTTGGAAACTACAACAGCGAACAATCTTTAATTACAACCTTCCGTCTTAACGTCTAGCCAGCGATTCAAATGCGAACGAATGAATGACAAACACAACACTTAATTATCATTCGTCCCTTTCTCTCACATGCGTTCGTCTCTCTCACACAATCTTACGTTCCGTTTCCCACAAGTATTTTCACACCATCCTTACTTTAAATTATCGCGAATATGAAAGTACCCAAGTTTCACCGAAAACCTACCTAGTTAAGGAGGGGCCGCAGGTTCCGGGAACACTGACATATCCGGCAATCCGTAATCACGGTATCTACGTTCTGTGATCAATGTTAAGAGCCCTGTAAACGATCAAACATGTTTGTCAAACTTGCTTGACATACTAAAACTTTTACGGGATTAAAACGCGTTTGGTACCTTATTTTGGCTCCGACGTTTCGGCCAGGTTTCACCGGCCGTGGTCGCGGGCTGACTGTAGCAGCGATGTTACGCCTCAGTGTCCGATGAAGAATCTTCCTCCACCGTCACAACACTAACAGTGTCCCTAACTCAGGCGTAACATCGCTGCTACAGTCAGCCCGTGACCACGGCCGGTGAAACCTGGCCGAAACGTCGGAGCCAAAATAAGGTACCAAACGCGTTTTAATCCCGTAAAAGGGTTAGTAATTTAAAATGCAACGCGAAAGTTTAATAGTGTATATTGCTTGACATACTTCACGTTTTCATCAAACACGACGTCAAACCAGATACTTTTCCAACACATCAAACACGTAGTTCGTTTGTCGAACGCGTCAAACACAGTCCTACACTCACAAACAAGTTTGTCAAACACGTAAATTTGACAAACATGTTTGATCGTTTACAGGGGCCTTTACATGCGCTAAGGTACACATGGCAACACGCCAGACTTTACACGTTGAATTTGAGGCCGCTCTTATTTCGTTCGTAATAACGAGGACTTTCGTAATGCAAAGGAGGATGCCCACTTTTGTATGGAGACTTGCCCCACTAAAAATTTCCATGAACAGAAACAACTCCAGGCTTATTTTAAACGCTTTTTGTACTTGAATAGAAATCAAGTATTGTTTTTTTAATTAAAGCTGCAGTTCCGTAGATATCCATAAAAATAGCTCCTGACCTAACCTATGCGACCTGTACAAGTTGCAAAAAAGACGTCAAACTAGTTATGCTGAACTATCGATCATTAACAATCAATTATAATAACACCATCAATAAGCCTCTTGATATCCAATATTATCAATAATAAGGAATAAAATGTGTAGGTAACAGAAATCGCAAGCAACGATGCGACTTATTTTAGACGCGTTCAGTTCGTCGCTCGCTGCTGGCCGTCGCTGACGCGTGCACGCATGTATCTGTCAATATCCTACGTCGCGATAGTGTTTACGAGTCAATTTATAATGACGAAAAAATGTGCTAATTTTTCAAAATCTGTTACATTAAGAACTCCGGGATTGCAGTGCTCTAAGTGTTGTAAGTGGTACCATGCCACCTGTGCTTCAATTACTACGGAACAATTGAGTGCCCTGAGCTCAACAGAGTCGGTGGACTGGAAATGTCGTCCTTGTGCTGGGGCTGTGAAGTCTAAACGCCAGTCATACATTCTCCCAGAGGCGGATGAGGATGACCCCACTGATACGGATGGCTTAAGAAGCAGCGTATACGCCCAAATAGTCAAGGACATCCGTCGAGAAGTCATTGAAACGATTCGCATTGAAATAACAAATAACATGCAATTTTTCTCGGATAAACTGGATGAGTACGAAGATAAAATGAGATCCTATGACACTCGAGTTAAATCCCTAGAAAATCAATGCACCGATCTAAAAAACCATATTAACAACTTAAAATTATGTAATCAAGCTATGGAGCAAAAGTTATGTGGGATGGAACAAGATCTGGTTATTAATCAGCTTGAAATTTGTGGCATAGAACAGCATAATGATGAAAACCTTAAAGAGTTAACGGCCCAAGTCTGTAAGACCTTTGACCTAAAGCCTGAGAATATCCTTAAAGCCTATCGGAAGCCACATCGTGCTAAAAAAGGTCTCAACCAACCAGAGAAAGCAGATTCCCCGCCTTTCCCCATTGTTGTGGTTTTGCAAGAGGGTAGTCGTGAAAAATGGTTGCTGGCCTCGAAAAATAAAACAATAACTGGCAGAGAAATCGGTCACAACAATGACACAAAGATATACGTTCGTGAAGTACTGTCGCCACAAAATGCTTTTCTTTTATGGAAGGCTAAACACACACTCAAGGATGGCGAGCTTTTCAAATTTGTCTGGTGTAAAAATGGCCGCATCTTAGCGCGGAAAAAGGAAGGTGACAAGGTTGTCACCATACGTTGTGAACGCGATATAGATAATCTGGCGAGTGAAAAATAAAGCTATCTAACTACTTGTTCCTAAGAAGTAACATATATTTTTTTTAATGGTCAGTTTTAAATCAATTAGTGAAAATAAACATCAAAATTGGACGCAATTTATGGACAGTGTAGACTTAAGTGACCACAATCACTTAGTCGTTTTTCATGTAAATATACGGTCAATGGTAAAAAATTTTAGTCACCTAGAATACATAGTATCGTCTAGCCCACGAACTATACAAGTGATTGCGTTAACGGAGGTATGTTAACCTCCGTTAACGCAATCACTATACCTAATGTAAAGAAATGTTGTTGTGGTAACTATTTATGTAAACAAATATTGCTGTGTATGGTAACGAGATAATTTGTTGTGTTGGTGCTTTTAATAAAGTTTCTTGCGGCCATTCGTCTTATCAGCTAAATAACCGACTTTTGTAATTTTGGTATTTTTTTATTTTTATAGAATTTAATACCAGCTCACCGAAGTAACTTAAAAGAATACTAAAAAGGTCAATACGTGCCTACTGTATTTAAAAAACTAACCTCTGACTACTAAAAGTAGTTTAAAAGTAGGCATTAAGTCCGCCTTTGTACACTCTATGTAGGTACATAAAGCATTAAATAAATAAATAAAAGTGAAGGATTCATCCATCATCAGATCGGTTCATTTATTTATTAAAACTTTTCGTACAACATATTTAGGGTGTACCGAAGGCGGACTTATAATGCCAATTGCAATCTCTACCAGTCAACTTGCAAGGTATGAGCGAAAAAGTAGACGGTGTAAAAACAAAGCTTATTGCAGCAACACAAATAAAATATACATATTATAATAATAATTCAACATAAAGATTCCTGAATGGCTTCGGAAAAAATATGAAATACAATAGGTACATCGTACGTCCAAGTCGTCCAACCAATAAAATATAAGGGTTTCCAGCGATTTTCCTGGAATCCTATGATCAGATCCTGGCTTTGGTGATGATGGGACCACCTCAAAAGTAAACTCTGTAGAATACAAAAAGAGTTTTGAAAATCGTTGGCGGAGTAATCGCGTAAAATACACAAAAAAAAACATATGAGAACCTCTTCCTTTTTTTGAAGTCGGTTAAAAAAGTCCTGAATGAGTGGTAGGTAAAAAAATTGGATGATGCAAATAAGCGTTCTACCAAGTCATATTGAAATAAAGAATATTTGGATTTTGAGTCTACATTGGATCTCGTGCAATGTTATTTCAAACTCACATCCCGCACTCTATTAAATAAATTTAAACTACATCTTTTGTCTCACTTTTAGCTGCTTTTCCTAGAGGAATACTTATTATTAGAGTCTGTGGATACCTCTTTCTTACCCGTTTCTATCAAGAAGCGGTGCTTGCATTGCTGTGTTCCGGTTTGGGGTATAAGACAGGCAGTGGAATGACTGAGCACTGTCACATCACATCTTATGTCACAAGTTGGCGACGTACCTTGGTTCCCTTGTAGGGGTTGTATATGTGCAAATCTTACAGGAACTACATGTGCTATAGGCAACTGGAGCCACTCATCGTCATGACAAACTGCTTGCTTGTCAACTTTATTAGATAAAAAAACTTATTTCTATGCCAATAACTACGTTATTATATAGTTTATTTTCGTAATATATTACTCAGCGGCATATACAGGGTTCAATTTGAGTTACAGTAAAATTGAAAGATTGTATTTAATCTTCCACATAAACGTATGTTCATTAATATTATTTTTTATTGTGATATTTTCCGAATTACATATATGGCAAAATACTTATACATAAAAAAGTCTAAGATACGACTCTGCTCACTTTTGTGCGTTTTATTGAATATTAGGCCATTGCATTGAGCATAATATTGCACTTAGCCAAATTTTTCGATTTCAGTGTTTTTATTTTATTAAAGAAAATCGCCTAATAAAAAACCTATCTTTTCACTTAAATCTGCTATGTTACTGATACAACTTAAATAAAAAGTGTTATTTTAAAAATTCTTTGGAATAATTTAATTACTAGTGACTATAAGTGGGAAAAGTGCAGAAATTTCTCATAAGTTCTACAAAATTCACTGGGTTTCAAACAATCTCATCTAATGCATAAGTATTTTCACACCATCCTTACTTTAAATTATCGCGAATATGAAAGTACCCAAGTTTCACCGAAAACCTACCTAGTTAAGGAGGGGCCGCAGGTTCCGGGAACACTGACATATCCGGCAATCCGTAATCACGGTATCTACGTTCTGTGATCAATATTAAGAGCCCTGTAAACGATCAAACATGTTTGTCAAACTTGCTTGACATACTAAAACTTTTACGGGATTAAAACGCGTTTGGTACCTTATTTTGGCTCCGACGTTTCGGCCAGGTTTCACCGGCCGTGGTCGCGGGCTGACTGTAGCAGCGATGTTACGCCTCAGTGTCCGATGAAGAATCTTCCTCCACCGTCACAACACTAACAGTGTCCCTAACTCAGGCGTAACATCGCTGCTACAGTCAGCCCGTGACCACGGCCGGTGAAACCTGGCCGAAACGTCGGAGCCAAAATAAGGTACCAAACGCGTTTTAATCCCGTAAAAGGGTTAGTAATTTAAAATGCAACGCGAAAGTTTAATAGTGTATATTGCTTGACATACTTCACGTTTTCATCAAACACGACGTCAAACCAGATACTTTTCCAACACATCAAACACGTAGTTCGTTTGTCGAACGCGTCAAACACAGTCCTACACTCACAAACAAGTTTGTCAAACACGTAAATTTGACAAACATGTTTGATCGTTTACAGGGGCCTTTACATGCGCTAAGGTACACATGGCAACACGCCAGACTTTACACGTTGAATTTGAGGCCGCTCTTATTTCGTTCGTAATAACGAGGACTTTCGTAATGCAAAGGAGGATGCCCACTTTTGTATGGAGACTTGCCCCACTAAAAATTTCCATGAACAGAAACAACTCCAGGCTTATTTTAAACGCTTTTTGTACTTGAATAGAAATCAAGTATTGTTTTTTTAATTAAAGCTGCAGTTCCGTAGATATCCATAAAAATAGCTCCTGACCTAACCTATGCGACCTGTACAAGTTGCAAAAAAGACGTCAAACTAGTTATGCTGAACTATCGATCATTAACAATCAATTATAATAACACCATCAATAAGCCTCTTGATATCCAATATTATCAATAATAAGGAATAAAATGTGTAGGTAACAGAAATCGCAAGCAACGATGCGACTTATTTTAGACGCGTTCAGTTCGTCGCTCGCTGCTGGCCGTCGCTGACGCGTGCACGCATGTATCTGTCAATATCCTACGTCGCGATAGTGTTTACGAGTCAATTTATAATGACGAAAAAATGTGCTAATTTTTCAAAATCTGTTACATTAAGAACTCCGGGATTGCAGTGCTCTAAGTGTTGTAAGTGGTACCATGCCACCTGTGCTTCAATTACTACGGAACAATTGAGTGCCCTGAGCTCAACAGAGTCGGTGGACTGGAAATGTCGTCCTTGTGCTGGGGCTGTGAAGTCTAAACGCCAGTCATACATTCTCCCAGAGGCGGATGAGGATGACCCCACTGATACGGATGGCTTAAGAAGCAGCGTATACGCCCAAATAGTCAAGGACATCCGTCGAGAAGTCATTGAAACGATTCGCATTGAAATAACAAATAACATGCAATTTTTCTCGGATAAACTGGATGAGTACGAAGATAAAATGAGATCCTATGACACTCGAGTTAAATCCCTAGAAAATCAATGCACCGATCTAAAAAACCATATTAACAACTTAAAATTATGTAATCAAGCTATGGAGCAAAAGTTATGTGGGATGGAACAAGATCTGGTTATTAATCAGCTTGAAATTTGTGGCATAGAACAGCATAATGATGAAAACCTTAAAGAGTTAACGGCCCAAGTCTGTAAGACCTTTGACCTAAAGCCTGAGAATATCCTTAAAGCCTATCGGAAGCCACATCGTGCTAAAAAAGGTCTCAACCAACCAGAGAAAGCAGATTCCCCGCCTTTCCCCATTGTTGTGGTTTTGCAAGAGGGTAGTCGTGAAAAATGGTTGCTGGCCTCGAAAAATAAAACAATAACTGGCAGAGAAATCGGTCACAACAATGACACAAAGATATACGTTCGTGAAGTACTGTCGCCACAAAATGCTTTTCTTTTATGGAAGGCTAAACACACACTCAAGGATGGCGAGCTTTTCAAATTTGTCTGGTGTAAAAATGGCCGCATATTAGCGCGGAAAAAGGAAGGTGACAAGGTTGTCACCATACGTTGTGAACGCGATATAGATAATCTGGCGAGTGAAAAATAAAGCTATCTAACTACTTGTTCCTAAGAAGTAACATATATTTTTTTTTAATGGTCAGTTTTAAATCAATTAGTGAAAATAAACATCAAAATTGGACGCAATTTATGGACAGTGTAGACTTAAGTGACCACAATCACTTAGTCGTTTTTCATGTAAATATACGGTCAATGGTAAAAAATTTTAGTCACCTAGAAAACATAGTATCGTCTAGCCCACGAACTATACAAGTGATTGCGTTAACGGAGGTTAACATAACCGATGATTGTATCAACCTATTTCAGTTGCCGCATTATGCTATGTATTGTAACTTGCGCTCGCAACGAAAGGGTGGTGGTGTGATTCTTTATGTACATGAAGACCTAAGTTTCACAAAAAATCCAACTGCAACAAAATTTTTTGAGTGTTTGATGGGTGAGGTTGTATCAAACTACGGCTTAAAAATGTGTGTATGTGCCGTGGTGGTGCCCCAAGTAGACTCCACCACGTCGGCGTTTCACCGAGTAAGGAATTTTGGGTTGATTGCTGATGCCCTACTACCCGCTCATCGAAAGCATTGTGGCTTACCCCGATTCCCGTTGTCTCCGTCCGTCTCCTCCGTAGCCGGTGGACTTCCTGAGCTAGCTCGAAGGAAGTCGCGGCTCCTGAAGTTCTGCAGTGGATCCACCGGTGGAGACCGGAGCACTACAAAGGCCTATTAGGCCACCACGACTCACACACGCGATTTTGATACCTTGCACAACACAAAGCGGGCTTTCGCACCCCGATATTAGGTGCGCCGCGCAAATCACTATTTGCTTGAATATTGTGTATTATATTTTATTCCGGCCCGCACATAACCTCTAAGCATGTCATGACATTTCGACTCGACTCAACTGACATATCACATGCGGCCGGCCGCCAAAAAAGCTGTCACTGCACAGACCACAATGCAGTATTGCTACTCGCTCTTCCTCGAGCGTGAACATCCCCCCGCTCCGGACAGTCCCGGACTGTCCGCCAAATCAGTCTAAGGGGAGGCGAGAAAGAGTAGCGACCGCGCGCTTCAAAACAGAATCCCCAACTAAGACCTCGGCAAACCTGGGCACACCATCAGACCCTAGAGTAAGTTGGACAATGCGTCCGCGACGCCAACGTAAGGGTGGCAGGTTTGGGTCCTTCACTAACACGAGGTCTCCAACCCTCGGTGGGTTTGTCTTATCTGACCACTTAACGCGCTGTTGCAAAATGTGTAAATATTCAAGGTGCCAGCGGCGCCAGAAACTCTGGGTAAGCTGCTGGAGCAACTCAAACCGCGAAAGGCGTCCGGGATTGATATCTCTATAAGGATACTCGGGCAGGGCGTTAAGTGGTCTGCCTATCAAGAAATGGCCCGGCGTGAGGGCCTGCAAATCGTTCGCGTCGGTAGACAACGGACATAACGGACGCGAGTTGAGAACCGCCTCAATCTTATGAAACACCGTCGCGAGTTCCTCAAACGTGAGAATAGTCTCCCCAATAACGCGGCGAAGGTGAGTCTTGGCGGCCTTTACAACAGATTCAAAAATCCCTCCCCAGTGAGGGCAAGACGGCGGGGAGTATCGCCATGTTACCCCCCTACGGGAGAGTGTGGATCCGATCTCAATATTATTTTTATCTAAAAATTCACAAACTTCTCTTATATGTCTATCAGTGCCCTTGAAGTTCGTCCCACAATCGGACCGAATTAGAGAAGGCAGTCCCCGGCGGGAGACAAATCTGCCTAACGCTGCTAAGAAAGCGTCCATGGTGAGCGCACTCACCACCTCCAAATGAACGGCTTTAGTGGCCAAACAAACAAACACACACAAGTAAGCCTTTTCAGTCTTAGCATTACGGAGTCGCGACGTTTTTATAGTGAACGGTCCCGCGAAATCAGTTCCAACTCCTAAGAAGGTCATCGATTCATTCACACGATCAGCAGGCAAATCACCCATTTGGGGCTGCATCGTCTCGGGGCGTAAACGATAGCAGGGCAGACATCGAAAGATAACAGATCGGATTATTCTTCGCGCTGACAAAATCCAAAACTCCCGTTGGAGGAGCGCGGTCAATGCATTACATCCGGCATGAGCATTCTTCACATGGCGATCAATGATCAACAATCGCACCAATGGTCCGTCCTTGGGGAGCAACAGGGGATGACGTGATCTATAAGGCAAGTTAGCGTGCCTCAATCGGCCTCCTACACGCAACAATCCTTTATCATCCAGAAAGGGAGTCAAACGCACCAAGGGTCCCTTCAATTTGGACGTCCCGGTACGGAAAATCTTAAGTTCCGGTTCAAACGCTCTAGACTGGGTCATACGCACCCAATGCAGAAGAGCATCTTGGCGCTCCTGCGGTGAGAGGACCGGACACAAATCTTTGTCCTGAGGCCGGCGACAATTTCGTATAAATCTTCTTATCCAAGCGGTCACGCCGAGCAACTTGTCCAGAGAACTGTAGCGGTCTAATAAAAATTCCCGCTCTGGAGCCGCCATAGTCTCGACAGCGTGAACACGCAAGCCCGGATTTGGTACCTTCACCACAGCTGGTGTGGAAGGCCAAGACGGTTGTAACAACCAGTCGGGACCCCACCACAGAGTGTGGTCAATAAGCTGAGGGGCTTCGCTGCCACGTGATGCACAGTCAGCAGGGTTTATTTCACCTGGCACGTGGCGCCAAATCAACGTGGCCTTCGAGGCCTGTATTTGGGATACCCGATTGGCCACAAATACTTCCAGGGAGTGGACGGAGTTCTTAATCCAACACAGGACAACCTGACTGTCGGACCAAGCAAAGAGCGACTCAAAGTCCACACTACGTCCCAGGGTGTCAACAACGTGGTTCATCAACCGAACCAGAAGAGTAGCTCCAGACAATTCTAACTTCGGAATCGTTAATCGAGTCCGAAGTGGAGCAACCTTACTCTTAGCAATTAGCAAGTGAAGCTTAACAGCTCCTCTATCATCGACCGTCCGGATATATACGACGGCTGCGTATCCACTCTCAGACGCGTCACAAAAGCCATGAAGGCTGGCCGTAAACCGTCCCTTAGGCAGTATATGTCTAGGGATACTAACACGGTTAATGTCGGGGAGAGACGACATGAAGGACTCCCAATCTCGCAGCAAACGGCCCGAGAGGGGCTCATCCCACGACACTTCGGCTGACCAAAGTTCCTGTAGGAAGCACTTCATCCAAAACACTACGGGGCTAATCCAGCCATTTGGGTCAAAGGTACGAGCTACTGTAGACAAAACCAACCGTTTCGTCCAGACCCTGGGGCTTGGCAGCTCCAATCGATAGGTGAACGTGTCCTGGACAGGTCTGTATTGCACTCCCAAAACAGACAGTAAATCTGGAGTGTTGGCATTCTCAAAAATATGAGGCTCCTGCTGGTGGTCGTCTGGTAAGTCACACAAAAGCTGAGGTGAGTTGGACATCCACTTCCTCAGTTCATAACCACCAGCCCCGAGAAGAGCAATTAGTTCATCTCGCAAAATCAAGGCTTCCTCGACACTAGAGGAGCCCGTACAAATATCATCAACAAATGCATCCTCCTTGAGAAGCAAGGATGCGCGAGGGTATCGTAACCGCTCACGTTCAGCGAGTTCCACAAGTGAGCGAGTTGCCACAAAGGGGCTCGAACGCAAACCGTATGTATTGGTGTTCAGCTCGTAGACCAGCATGGGATCCCTGGGATCCTCTCTCCATAATATGAGCTGATATCGTCTATCGTCCGGGTGAATCACAGTCTGCCGAAACATCATCCGGATATCGGTCACAAAGACGACGGCATGGCGACGGAAGTTGGTCAATACATCGCCCACCTCGTGGTGCAACTTCGGTCCAGCATACAGACATTGATTCAGCGAAACTCCGGTAGACGTAGGAGCTGACCCATCAAAAACAACGCGTATCTTTCCGGTGGAAGGTTTCAAAACCGCGTGGTGAGGAAGAAAATTATGTTCCTCGTTTCGCCAGTCCAGTCGCGAGACCGACATGTGCCCCAGTTGCTCATATTCTCGCATGAAGTCGACATACTTCTGTTTGAGGTCGGAGTTCCTACTCATACGACGCTCCATGGACAGCAGCCGCTTCTCGGCCAACGGCCGGGAGCTGCCAAGTGAGGGGCGAACTGACAAAAAGGGCAAACGAGTGATCAGCCGTCCCGAGTGAAGGCGACCTGTATTGTTCTGGTAGAACAACTCACACTCCTCGTCCAAGGGGTTCACTCGCTTCACGGTAGGTGGCTCTTCCACCTCCCAAAACTGTTGAAGGACATCCGATAAGGTGGAGCTAACAGTTATGTAACTGTCCACCGATGGAGATGGTGGGTTATGCCTAACTGGTCCCATCACTACAAACCCAAGCGATGTAGATAAGGCTACCAGCCCACCCTTCTGTAACTCTCTCCTCTTCCCACAATACACGCGGCCTAGAACATCGGCACCGAGCAATAAGTGAATCGGACCGGTTCGGTGGAAGGAAGGGTCAGCCAAGGTCAATCCTGATGTCGCATCAACGACAGCGCGCGAAACGTGCTGTTGCGGAAGCTGACCAACAACCTTCTCATAAACAATCGCGGCAACGCCAATTTTGGGCGCTGAAGAGAAGTGGGGGGAGAAGGAGAACAAAACCTGACCGATCGGATCCGGGATCCGCAGGTCTCCGATTCCTCGTACCGATTCAAGGTATGGAGATGTGTTCAAACTCAACTGCCGGACCAGCCAGCTGGAGGCAATGCAACCCTGAGCTCCCGTATCCAAAAGGGCGCGAACTAAAACAAAGGTGCCCCTCGGGCCCCACACCTATACGGAGGCTGTTGGTAACAGCACCTGCTCCTGTGGGGGGGTTGCAGCCGACAGTTGGTTTAGTGAAAATCCTCCCGCATTCCCCGCAACGGGGGGGAAGGGGGGTCCGAAGAAAAATGCGTGCGCGGCGGAGGAATAGGGCGCTCAAGGCGCTCGAGCGGGTCCCAATCCGGCACGTACACACCCCGACCAAAGCTGCATCGGGGGGCCGGGCGGTGCCCATGATGGGCGAAAGTTGGGGGAGCCCGCGATAAACGAGGTCTCTCCATCAGAGGGGGAGAGAAGCGTATCGGCTCCCGGCGTGGCTCCCTAATTACCGCGGCCCAATCCCGCGGTGGCGCCTCATAAGCGGCGCGTCGATCCCCCCCGCCCGTAGGGGGGGTGGGGCGCCCAATCCTCTCACTGGAGGGGGGGCGCCTGTCCAATCTCCGCGGAGGCGTGGCACGCCCCTCCGATCTCCTCGGAGAGGTGGGTGACCTAGGAGGGCCCCCGCCCGTGTGCGAGTCCCTCTCTCTCACCACCTCACGAGTGTCTCTATTGTTGAAGCACAAAAGGGGGTGATGGGCCCCTCCACAACAGTGGCAATCTCGTGGGTGGGGGCAAGCCGATGCCATATGGGCCCCCAGGCAGCGGTAGCACCAATTCCGCTGCTTGGCCATATTCCTACGCCCCTCGGTGCGTAGGCCAACAAATTTGGGACAGGCCGGCAAACGATGGCCATCCCGCTTGCAACACTTGCAAGGCATCGGCCTCTCCCTGTGTGGAGAGTTCTGCCGCACTGCAGTATACTGCTTGTATGGGCGGCGCTCTCTCCGTGGCGCTGCCCGGGTCACCTCATAGCGACCTGTACTCGGTCCCGGTATAGGAGCCAGATCCAAGTGATCGGTCATCCGACACTCATCCTCCAATAATCTGAGGAGATCCGAGAAGGGGGGGAGGTACGAGGCACTATTGCCCCCGTACCTTTGTTCGAAGCGTCCCTTCATCTCCATGGGAAGCTTATCGAGGATGAGGTGGAGCAAAATAAAGGACCACTGGTCCACCGGTAGATCAAGTCGTTTGAGCGCGTTAATAGCGCTCAGCAGCGGGTTCAAAATCTCCTTCCTCAATGAGGAGACCCGCGATACTCGTGGCAGCCCTAAAATGGCAGCCACATGTGTGTCCGCTAGCAAGCGAACATTCTGATACCGGGCGGTCAACAACGCCCTTGCAATATCATAACTGTCATCATTGACAGGTAGATGCTGGACAAGTACACCAGCCTCTCCACGTAAGGCAGAGAGCAAATAGGCCAATTTCTGGCTAGGGAACAGGTCGTCCCTCGAGTGAACCAGGCTATCAAAGAGGTTAATGAACCCCATCCAAGAAGCCAGGTTCCCATCAAAGGTTGGGATGTCCAAAGTGGGCAGTCTGCCCAGCAAGCCGGCCGGGGTAGGCTTGACCTCCCCGGGCGTGCACGACTCACCCCTCCGGACGGATAGGATTGCCTGAGCCTTGTTTATAATCACATCCGCCTGTTCAAAACACTGATCATAATCGGCATTAAATTGGTCGACTGCCCGCAACTCAGCGGCACCCTCGGCTGGGTGGTCGAGCAGATATTGTTGATGAGCAACGAAAAGCTGCTCCAATTCCTTCAAGCGAGCCGGTACTCCCTCATGCCGAATTAACAAGGCCTGTTCTCGGTCTGGTCGGTCTACCAAAGCGACGGCACTAGCAAACCATCTCAAAATCTTTTGTGCACCCGCGCGGGCACCACTAAAAGGGCTGACTGGCGGGACCATTTTGCACCAAAATTAATAAACACTATAATAATACACGGACAAACAGACCGACAACCGCAGACAACAAAACAGATCGGGAGGAACTTCAAAGGCAGAACAAAATATATAAACAAACCAAAATCAAGTATAAATGCTAGAACTTAACTAGAACAACAAAGGCATTTAACAACAGAATTTTTCAAACAAATTAAATTCAAGCATTAAGTCAATAACTTAACAAACACAATATTCAAAGGCAAACAAAACAAAATCAAATGTAAATGCTAAAACTTAACACAGCAATATAGTGTATTACAACAACAGCAAAGTCATTTAGCAGCAAAATCTGTTAAACAAATTAAATTCAAGTATAAGTTTACAACTTAACAAACAAAACATTCAAGGGCAAAACAAAGATATGAAAAAACAAACCAAAATCAAATATAGGTAAATGCTAGAACTTAACTAGAACAACAAAAGACATTTAACCCCAATTTTTCATATACAATGACAATTAGTTAAGGAGATCGGTCCACAAATGAGCTGGTAGTCGGTTTAAAATCAGCAATCAAAACCAATTAATATGTATTGCCCGTTTGGACAACCAACAAGATTACAATATTAATTGTACAATACTAATCAAATACTCAAATCTAAGAACCACTCAAATCTAAAAACCACGCTCTGCTACCAAGAGATGGTGGTGCCCCAAGTAGACTCCACCACGTCGGCGTTTCACCGAGTAAGGAATTTTGGGTTGATTGCTGATGCCCTACTACCCGCTCATCGAAAGCATTGTGGCTTACCCCGATTCCCGTTGTCTCCGTCCGTCTCCTCCGTAGCCGGTGGACTTCCTGAGCTAGCTCGAAGGAAGTCGCGGCTCCTGAAGTTCTGCAGTGGATCCACCGGTGGAGACCGGAGCACTACAAAGGCCTATTAGGCCACCACGACTCACACACGCGATTTTGATACCTTGCACAACACAAAGCGGGTTTTCGCACCCCGATATTAGGTGCGCCGCGCAAATCACTATTTGCTTGAATATTGTGTATTATATTTTATTCCGGCCCGCTTATAACCTCTAAGCATGTCATGACATTTCGACTCGACTCAACTGACATATCACATGCGGCCGGCCGCCAAAAAAGCTGTCACTGCATAGACCACAATGCAGTATTGCTACTCGCTCTTCCTCGAGCGTGAACAGCTGTGTATAGACCACCAGATCTGAACGTAACTCGATTTGTGGAGGAATTGGCTCAGGTGGTTAGGTCATACCCAGGTACGTACAACTACCTTTTACTAGGAGACATAAACATTAATATTATGAATAATAATTGTGCCAAATCTTTATATCTCAATACCTTAAGTGAACTTGGCTTAGAAAGTGCAATAAATGACTATACACGCGAAGACTTAAAAAGTGATAATTTAAGCCAATCTTGTATTGACCACATCTTTGTGCGTGGTGCTGGCTTTAAATACATTTATTCCTCAATTGTAACTAACAACCTTGCTGATCACTATATAACTGGCATTATACTTGTTCATACCACCTCCAAGCTTAAATTAAATAGTCATAATTTTTTTTTTAAATTGGACAACAATAAACTTCGTAATGAATTACAACGCATAGACTGGAATCCGGCATTAGAAACACATGAACCACATAAAATTCTTAAATTCATTGTAAACAAATTTCATGAAATATATGAAAATTGTAAAATCGAATGTAATATAAATTTAAATAAAAAACAGCAATGTAAATGGGTAAACAATAGAATCTCTGAAATGTGTAAAAAAAAACAAGAATTATTTAATATATGGAAACAGGATAAAAATAATTCTAAAAACAGATTGTTGTTTAATAAATATCGGAATAAAACTAATAAGTACATAAGTAAAGTAAAGAATTACAGCATTCGAAAAGACATCTCTGATAATTTTAAGAACCAGAAAAAAATTTGGGAAATTGTTAATAGAATTTGTGGCAAGGTAAATAGATCTATAGATGAGGTTATTTGCAAGCATTTTAAATGTGATATTTCCCAGTTATGCAATAAATTTGCTTATGGTTTCCAGTCTAATGTCGAAAATATTTGTAATGATTGTGCCATTTCTCTGCTTCCTTCTAGTTCATATCATATGGTTCCTGCTGCATGTATGAGAATGCCTCGAGCTAATAGCAATGTTATTTTCACTATTATTAAGCACCTTAATAAAAAGAAAAGCCCTGGCATTGATAACATAAGAGTAAAGGACCTACAATGTATAAATTCTAATATTTATATCGCCTGTCATAGCGCACTTAATAAACACATGTATTACCACGTCCTCGTATCCTAATGATCTAAAGATCGGCATTATCAGACCTGTTCATAAAAAGGGTCCTATGAATGATATAACTAACTATAGACCTATAACTATACTACCTAGCATCGACAAAATAGTTGAGAGATACTTCAGCAACGAAATCAACAAATTTTTACATACATTTAACACAATTAATAACCAATATGGTTTTCAAAAGGGTCGAAGTACCTCTCAGCTGTTGTCGAACTTCGCCGACGAGGTCAACGGTTACCTGAACGCCCGCGAGCAGGTGATCGTTGCCATGATCGATTTCAGCAAAGCCTTCGATACGTTAAGGTATCCTGCACTTTATTCGAGTTTGGAGCAAGCTGGTCTACAGGGCCCTCTACTAGATTGGTTTAAAGATTACCACTGCAATAGAATTACTAAAGTGAAGATAAATAACACCATGAGTGATGAAATACCTACCGTTCGCGGTACGGCCCAAGGTTCCATAGCCGGACCTTTGGAGTATTTATTGTATGTTAATAATATGTGTCAATTACTTCCAGACGGATCTGTGTACCAGTTTGCGGACGACACATGTCTGGTAGCTCACCATCAAAACATAGTCGCCGCCCAAGCAAATATACAAAACTACTTCGATAAATTATGTATGTGGGCTCACGACGTGGGCCTGGTGATCAATGCTTCTAAAACTAAAATAATACATATACGCTCGCCATATATAACATCTATACAGACGCCTAAAATAATAGCGCATGATCACCAGTGCCTACATCGCCGGTCTGCTGATTGTGGGTGCCCAGCACTGGAAGTGGTCGATCAACATACATACCTAGGCGTCATTATTGACAAGCACTTCAATTGGGGCCCTCACATCGAATATTTAATGAATAAACTTAGGTCTATCCAATCTAAATTATCCATTCTTAGATATAAGTTGCCATATCAAACATTAAGAATGTTATACCTTGCGCTGGCGGATTCTATCATAGAATACGGCTTAAGTTGTTATGGGCGTTCGTTCAAAACATACATAGATAAGATATATAAACTACAAGTGACCATGTTAAAAACAATAGTCCCTATATACATTAGAAACAAACAAAGGGACGATGAACACGTTTTGTTTAAATACTGTCAAGTAATGTCGGTTTTTAATAAAATTAAAATTGCTATTGTCTTAGATAAAAATGTAAAACTTTCATTGCTTGTAAAAAATATGAGACCAAGTCACCTACGTACGCTGACTTATTTACCTAAATATAAATTACCAAATACGAATAATGTGTACGGTAAGAGGACGTGGGAGTATATGCTGCCTGACATCTTAAATAATATACCTGTAAAACTTCCAGATAGGAGTAATAGAAAGAAAATCAAACAGGTGCTTAAAACTTTCCTAATGTGTGACGGTGCTGAATGGTTGTTGATATTATTTTTTTTTACCTATGTAATGCCCAGTGAGCTGGGAACGCATGCCATCGTTCAAGCCCCTAGAGGGCTTTTGATGGCATTTAGTAATTTTAAATTGTATGTGGTTAACGTATTGAATAAATAAATAAAAAAAAAAAACCTAAGTACAGATTTAGAGAATTTTCAACAACATCGCGAGTCATTAGTTTTTGATAGAGTAAATGCTCTATGATTTTTGACCGTCATCGAGCAGCGTATGTTAACGTAATGCACTACATTTAAAAATATAAAATATTTTGAATAAGATTCCCTTTGTGAAAAATAGCGTGGTTAAAAATGTTAACATTAAAATTGTATAAAAGAAACGCAAAATATAAATTAATATTGATGTTAGTGTAAAAAATGTTGCGCTGCTTAGATGGAAAACGGGGTTTTATACTCTATGCGATCTATCAACCTTCTGTCATCGAAAAAATTGCTTTTTAATTGAAATGATGAAATGTATTATATTTTATAATTTATACGAAATAAATATTTAAAAATTTAATGAAAGAAATAATGCATAACATTGAAACATGTGTTACTGTAGCTACAACGATAAAATGCATAAATATGCAGTTGCCATTTTGTAACAGGAAATGCATGTAAGTTTTTATTTTATTGCCGAAAATAACTGTAGCTTCTATCTGTTTTATATTACACTGAAAAATCATGTTTTGATAAAATATATTTAACTAGAAAAACCGCTTTATTGGTCGTCGACTTTGATAGTGGGGCAAAATCGGGCATCCTCCTTTAAATGTTGACGTGTTGCGAACTATACATTTTAATGAATCATTGTTTACCAAGCTGTTGCCTGCGACTTCGTCTGCGTGGATTCGGTTATATCGCGAGTTCGGTAACATCACGCGTTCCCTAGGGAACTCATTAAAATTGGGGATAAATATAAGCATCTGACCTTCCGCAGGGCTTAAGTTATCCTTATACTAAATTTCATTAAAATTGGATCAGAGGTAAGACAGGCTTAGACACGTTTAGACTGGACACGGCTGTTTCGGCAACTATCTGCACCGGGTCACCCGTCGGGAGGAAACGCCGCAGTGTCATCACTGCAGTGCTCCGATGACACCGCCGGGCACACCCTCGTGGGGTGCCCGACGTGGTGACCAAGCGCGGTCGCACTGGATCACAACGAAGCCCTCACGCTGGCCAACATCGTAAGAAAGTTATAAGGGACTGTCGCCTCCTTCTGCGAAGAGGTTATCTCGCAGAAGGCTGCGGAGCTAGCATACGTGAAGACGATCCTCTCGCCGCCCCGCTCTGCCGCAGTAGGAGATGTGCCTTCATATGCGCTCTCCAACTACCCAAAGCAGCTGGGGAGGGGTTAGCCCAGTGGAACCGACATCTGAATGGGAGATATGGCCCTGACCTGGTCACCCGTCTGGGGTGTCACAAACAAGTAAACTTAGTGACTCCTTCCTAGGCGAAGTCCCAGCTTGTTTTTGCTGCTGGGCTGTCTCCAGGGGATGCATTTTTTTATTGCAACGAACTTGGCAAACAAGCAAACTGCCCACCTGATGGTAAGTGGTAACAGTCACCTATAATACATGTAGCTCTTGTGAGATTCGCAGCAAAACTGCTACTCCCACAAGAACCAAAGTGTATATGTTGCCAACTATTGACATCAGATGTAAAGTCACGGAACCCAGTAATTTCACTGCCGAATCTTACCCTTCAAACCGGAACAGCAATGCAAGCACTGCTGCTTTGCGGCAGAAATAGGTAAGACCGAGGTACCCAAGCAGACGACCCTGGTACAGTGTGCCCTTCCGATCCCGAACATACCTCCACCGGGCGCTTAGAGGTTTCAGGGGGTGCTAGCATATTGACCGATGGTGAACGGAACCAAGTCTTCCCGCATACCTAAGTGGGCGGTCTAGTCAACTTAGCCCTTTGGCATGGTAAAGAGGTTCCCCCACCACAAAAAAGGCCTGCTTCGCTGAGCAGGGTCTGTCCAAGTAAAATCGTTCCCTTTAGACTCTTGTTCTGCTCAACGGCCTATCTATACAGCGTACAGCGAATGTCGCGGGTCAGAGACTTAAAGATCTATTTGTTGAGCTGCCGACGAGAATTCAGAAGACTACGCAAGCGACCGGTACAGAGTCTCCATTTGGTAAAATTTATCATCATCATAACAGCTCATATACGTCCCCACCGAGGGGCTCGAGCCTACCCTATGTTAGGGTATTTATGCCTTAGTCAACCACTCTGGCCCAGTGCGGATTGGTCGACCTCACATACAACTTTGAATTTCATCGCTAATGTATGCAGGTTACCTAACGATGTTTTCCTTCAGCGTAGGAGCTTCAGACAAATGTACATATAACATTCGAAGACGAGAAACACATAGGTGCATGGCGGTCTCGAACCCCGGACTCCCAATTGGAAGGCAAGTGCTGAGACCACAGCGCCACCGACGCAAAAATGGTAAAATATACTCGTATAGGTACCTCATAATAACATAACGCATTAATATTGGTAGTCTAGTTGTAAAGTCGCGCTGTCCGTGTGTCTCAGTTATCAGAAGCGTTAAACGAATGCAAAGTGGATTCCTGTGTAGTTCAAGTTTCCAAAGTTCTGTTTAGACTGAACACTAAGATTGGATAGATCCATCAAACTTAACGTCTTGTGAGGAAATTAAATTACTTTTTCGTTTTCTGTTTACTCCTGGGACGAAAGCTTATCAAAGTTCAGATTAAAAATATTGTTAGAGGTTACTCAACTGTAAGAATTGTGAACCGGCAGTGGGCAGTGGGCTGGACACATCACTCACAGGATTGACCGTCGTTGGGACGGAAAGGTCATCGAGTTGCGGCCGCTTACAGAGAGCCGCAGCTTTTGATAGGCCCTCGCAAGGTCCACCGACGATCTGGTAAAAAAGTGGCGGGAAGCCGCTGGATGCAAGAAGCGCAGAACCGATCGGTTTAGTGATCCTTGGGGGAGACTTTAGTATAAAAAAATAGGTCATCTTGGCTGAAATGATGATGATGATTTACTTGTAGCAGACTTTGTACGATAGCGTTTACTAGCAAAGTGCATAACGATATTAGATCACTCTAAAGACGTTGACAGATGCGTGCAGTAACACTTTGTCAATACGGCAGTGTTCATTCCGATTAGGTCACACTACTCCTCAGTCCGTTATCAAGATAACAATAAAAATATTTTACAAAAATAAAAATCTACTTCAAAAACACTAAAAAGTCTAAAATAATAATAATAAGAGTATACAGTCATATCATAACATCATAGTTTTCACTCACTACATTAGTTAGTTCTTACATTTTTGAGGCTTTTGAAGAGATTATTGTTTGGCACCGATTTTAATTTAAAAATGGGTTATTTCCCGTGTTTCACTGCGTTGTCCACATATGTTGTATTCTTATATTATTTTTGACTTTCAGTGTTATATTATTGTGTTTTTGAAGTCGGTTTTAATTTTTTTTAAGAACAGCAATGTTCTTTGCCTTCACCTAACATGATAATAAGTAATGATAAGACTCAAGGTGGAAGGGATCTTCGTTTGGATTCGTGATTCAGAGAGAATTGGGTAAGTTCATATTCATTACCAGAGAACTGGGTAAGTTATATGTAGAATTAAGCTATAGATTTAAGAATATTTTAATAAGCCGATTTCTGAAGAATATTTTAATAAGCCGAACCGAAAGGATGAGGTTGTCAATTCGAAGCGTATTTTTTTTAATCAATCCGAAACAAAAAGCAGTTTCAAGTAACATGATTTGTTTTTAATAACCAACTCCAAAAAAGGAGGAGGTGCCCAATTCAAAGAAGTTATTCTTTATAAAATCTTATTTGAACAAAAAATCTCTATGCAGCACTGCAGTTGTCTTATATTCGAGCTATCAATAATTACGAGTAAGTAAAGCCAATTTCAGAGTAGACTCAAATGTATCTCAATACTTGATGTTTGAATGTGTAGAACATTTTTTTTAAAGTATCAAATTTGTGTATTTCAGTCTGTCACTCCACTCTTCGAAATCGTTCGTGCAATTTTCAAATGGCTGTGCCATTTTTAAGTTCCCGGTGTAAAGTGCTCTCTCGGGAGCAATAGCGGCTCCGGGGTATAGTTTAAACAGGACCTGAAGAGATAGTTTAGTGTCCCTCGTCCTTTCATTCATAAAAAAGTTTTATATGAATTATTACAAGGAGGCTCTAAAAGCGAAATGTGCTTATAATGTAGCTGTTCCTTTTTGAACGTCGGCGTTGATGAGTTAGTGTGTAAGAAGAAGCTGCTGTTTAATCTACATAATTTCACTAGGAACCATTAGCCTTATGATTTGACTTGATAATTTTGATCGTAGGGATCAATATTATCAAGTCAAATTATTCTATTTTATTTTCAATGTTTATCGTATTTGGCATTAATGACATAATTTGTAACGTTTAATGTAATAATAGTTAATATAAGAAATTGTAGTTTATAAAGTAATTTTTACACCACAGGATGGTAGAAACATGAGACTAAAACATACACTGTAATATCACTAATGACATGTTTTATGCAAATAAATTAATTATCACTATTATTAGAGGTGTTCATCTGACCGAAGTGCATTAATACAGGGGTGGTTTTAATAGAAAAAATAGGGAAATCCCCAAAGAAAAGTTCAAAAATAATACAAATTTGTATGGAAATCAATGATACACTTAGCGTTTGATCTGTCATCTGTCACTAATCAACAAACACATCAACGACTCATATATGTTAGTTTTATTCGATTTGTTCCTGATTCGTCATATTCCTGATTGGTCATATTTCTTGCTCGTATAGGAAAGGACGTACAAAATGCCCTTAAGAGGACGTGGATTGGGAGTGTGAAGTGCCAATTCATGACTCGAGTATGCATATTCAAAAATGCAATTTGTTGCACACCGCTTAGAGTTTAAAGTACGAGGCAAGTGCCTACATTTTTCATTGAAATATTGTTTCGGGCGATAACTGTTTTACCCCCCTAAACCTTTACGAAATTAGACACTTTTGATCTCATTACAATCAGTATACCTTAGTTTTGCTTTTTTTTATAATTCAGAATAAATTAGTCAAAAAAGAAAAAATGCTCGAGGTAGTTTTTAAGTCTAAAATATGGGTATTTAGATGCTAATAATTTATATTCTGAGCAATATTACTTCAAAATCAAAACGTACAAACCTAGATTTTCATTTTATCTCTAACATTTCCAAAAATTATGAAAATTGGACTATGTGAAGAGGGAAAAAAGCGTTATCGCTTTTTAGAGGATCGCGAAGCTGTAAATTTTCATGCTTTTTATTTTTTTTTCAATGCTTTCTATTTTGACAACTGAGCTTGTATTTTGGATGCTAGAGCTGTTGTCACATCGATCGGGCTAGTTTAAAAGTATAAAAATACTACTAACCCAATTTTCCGGGTTCCCTACCTCAAAAGTTTCCTTTAAAGTGGGAACTCTTATAGGATACCTTCATTTTTCGTCTGGCTGTCAAGACGTTTTTTCTTGGGAATGTGTCGAGATAAGCTGGAATTTATATGAAATACTCGAGTCTACAGCCCCTTTAGCTATGAACAAATCAAACTTGTAAATTAATGTACTCAGTGATGGACGGACTAATGAACGGGGATTCCTAAGTAGACTACTCGTTGTTAATAATTAGCTCCGTATCAACATCCAATTCAGAAATTTTGCAGATTACATGAAAATAGCTTAGGAATAAAAAATATGATGTTACTGTATTCTATCTATTATACGATTTTTTAGAAAGTCTTTAGTAATGTAGAAAAACGAAGTCCAACCGTAGCCATCTATATGGATATGACCAAAGCGTTTGACAATGTTAATCATAAAACTCTGTTAAGCAAACTTGAAGCTTATGGCATAAGAGGCAATGTCAATAAACTAATTGGATCTTATCTAAATAACCGAAGGCAAATTACCCACATAAATAGGATTAATCCTAAAACTGGTATCAATACCACTTATGTGTCGAAAGAAAGGTGTCTGCTTTGGTGTTCCACAAGGCAGTGTTTTAGGTCCACTGCTATTTAATATATATATTAACGACTTTCCTAGTGTGACTAATCACTTTATGACAATTTTTCCTGATGACAGTACCTACTATATTATTTAAATTTGTCAATTCGCATGACATAGAATATGACATTAATAACACTTTAAAATTAGTAATTAAATGGTTGACATTAAATAATTTGACAATAAACCTATCAAAGACATGTGATGAATTTTAAACTACGGAATAATTCCCCATTAAATTTTGACATAAATTATTTAGGAAATTCAATAAAAGAAGTGGAAATAACAAAATTTTTAGGAGTAACAATAGATAATAAGTTGAGACGGAAACCTCACATTGACATTTTAGTCAAAAAATTTAATCAATTTTCTTACGCTTTGTATAAATTAAGACAAGTTACAAATTTAAAAACACTTTTAACAGCATACTATGGATATGTTGCGTCCATTATAAAATATGGTTTAATACTTTGGGGAAATAGTACTGATAAGCAAAGTGTATTCAAGGCACAGAAAAGATGTTTAAGAACTATGTTTGGCCTGATGCAGGAAGATTCATCATCACAGCTCATATGTTAGGGTGATTAGGCCTTAGTCAACCACGCTGGCCCAGTGCGGATTGGTCGACTTCACATACACCTTTAAATTTTTTCGTAGATGTATGCAGGTTGCCTCACGATGTTTTCCTTCACCGTAGGAGCGCCAGACAAATGTACATATGAAATTCGAAACGAAAAACACAGTGGTACATGGCGGTCTCGAACCCGGACCTCCCGATTGGAAGACAAGTACCGAGTCCACAGCGCCACCGACGCAATATTCATCAATAGGAAGATTCATGTGAACCCTTTTTTCGTGAACATAAAATATTGACTGTCACCTCTATTTATATTAGTGAGGTAGCAAATTTTGTGAGAAATAATATGCATTACTTTGAAGCATATCCCAACGGAAACCGTCAAGAGGGCAAATTAAAAGTAACTCATAGTTGCAAGACAACCCTTCGCAAATTTGTGTTAACTGTATGGCACCTACTGTGTATAACAAAATTCCATTGTCTATATCTGACAATCATCAGTTTAAAACTACACTCAATGGTTTTCTTGCTACTAAAGCGTATTACAATCTTCAAGTCTTCTTAGATGATAAGACAACTCAGCAATGAAAACCACAATAATTGTATCCATTTATTATATTGGTTTAATTTAATTGTTTAATTTCATAATTGACATTGTAACTTATTTGACATCATAATTACCTAATTTGACTACATAAATTATTTTGTACCTATAACATAACTTTCATTGACATTATAAATACCTACTATTATTATTATTTTATTTTTGTGATATTAAATATTATTATGATCGTGGTTATCCCAATTTGACATTATTTATTATTAATGTATTTAAGCTTGTTTAGAATTGATTAATTTCTTATTTGATAATGTAACTTATTTGAAATCATAATTCCCTAATTTGACTACATAAATTATTTAGTATCTATTTTATAATTAAGTTTTATTGACATTGACATTATAAATATTAATATTTTAGTGACTATAATTATTATGAAGATCGTGGTTATCCCAATCTGACATTTAATTATTATTATTGTATTTAGAATCTTGACATGTTAATTTTTAATTTACTTCTCATATGCCTATGGCGAATTATGGCTGTACTCTGTTTGTATTGCATTTAACACCTATGTATATACCCATGTTTTATGAGCAAATAAAATGATTGATTGATTGATCGATATTGTGCAATATAATGAAAACTTTCAAGAAATAAGAAAAAAAATTAACACGAGTAAACAAATTGGTTGTATGGACTTGATTTTTTTGCCTTGCCTCGGTAAATGTATAAAAAAATTGAATTTTCTTAGGAATTTTCCATTGGTATGACATGTAACACTAAAGTATAACAGATTTGACTGGAGAATTTAGCACCCGCCATGTTGTTTTAATTCATTGGTTTTTCCCTATTTTTTGTGTAGTCAGCTTCCTGTGGGAATTTAAAAAATCTTTCCTTAATGGGGGTCATAATCATTTCCTTAATAGTTAGTCAGTCACCAAAGCTTTGTAATACAGATGTGATGGGAATCAGCGAGCCATCCCCAACACAAGTATTATAATACTTTCTGGGGCAGACTCATGAACTGTTTTTTGTAAATATGGAAGTAAACGTCATTTATTATTAAAATTAAGTGTACCGTCATTTTCTATACAACAAAAGTACAATAGAGTAAGGTGAGTACTTGTTGCAACGAATAAAAGATTTGTTCCTGATTCGTCATATTCCTGATTGGTCATTTTCCTAATTCGACATTTTCCTAACTGGTCGTATTCCTTACTCGTCATTTTCCAGATTCGTCATATTTCTCACTTGTTATACCATGTAGGTACATTTGCCTGCACAAACTTATTATAGAAATCCCCTGTGGTAAATGATGAGAACCTCTTTAGATAAATTAATAGATGCGTGTTACTTGTATTGTCTAGTATCCGTAGTACAAAGTATAACTACTTCGCACGTGTTCGCGATTTCATTGGACTGTACAATGACCAGTGAGGTATATGACGAATCAGAAATATGACGAGTTAGGAATATGACCAGATAGGAAAAATCTAATAAGATATATGACCAATCAGGAATATGAAGAATCAGAAACAAATCGTTTAGGGTGCTTCTGGGGCTGCCTTGATTTGGTAGTGCCTACCTAGTAGGATATTCGCGGATATGCGAGTAAATTGTTTTTGTGCCACCATTCGCAAGCATAGCACGTCAATCGTGCGCAGGGTGCGACTGCGAGACAGCCCCAATAGCATCCTGAAAGTATTCGCGGAACTTTTCGACTGTCACTACATAAAGCATTGCAACATGGTTTATGTTTTTTTTTTATTGCTACTAAGTTGGCAAACGAGCAAACTGCCCACCTGATAGTAAGTGGTAACAGTCGCCTATAATACATGTGGCTCCTGTGAGATTCGCAGTAAAACTGCAACCCCCACGAGGGCCACAGTGTACGTTGCCAACTTGTGACTTAAGATGTAAAGTCACGGTATTCACGGATGTAATTTCAGTGCCATATCTTACCCCTCAAACCGGAACACAGTAACGCAAGCACTGCTGCTTTGCGGCAGAAATAGGTAAGACGGAGGTATCCAAGCACACGACCCAAAATATTGTTTTAATGTGTTTTTATTTCAATCAATAATTAATCAATACATTTTTACAATGTATTTGTTGCAATTTATAGGGTAACTAGCTGTGCCCGCTAACTACATTTCGCCTTAATTTATTTTTTCCCGACATCTTCAACAAATATCGTTAATGTACACAGATATAAATACAAAAACTTAATAAATTATTTACTAAAACCTTCCTCGAGAATCACGCTATCGAGTCGTGAAAACCGCTTGAAAATCGGTGCAGTAGTTTTTGAGTTTATCGCGAACAGACAGACAGACAGACAGACGCGGCGGGGGACTTTGTTTTATAATATGTAAGCATTGTTACTAACACCTGGATCATTAATATCTGACTTTTTTTTTAAATTTAAGGTATTCACAATTAACCACACATATTAATTATTTATTAGTGTACTGTGACAAGGTGTTACAAGTTACAAATTATTAATTAATACAACAGCGACGACTACTGAAGATGTTCAACACCTAGCAAACTTCAGAGGAGATTTGTTACAGATAAGCGACCCGTCTCTGGAATTTGGGTCGGTCCTAATTACTGGAGAAATTTTCACCATTACCCCGAACGGCCGGGTTTCATGTATGCTCCATAGATTATAGCCAACATAACCGAAAACGGAACACTCGATAAATTTATAAATAGACTTGAAAGGGTTCGATAATCTTAGGTATGTTTATCTCAGTTTTATATACCTACATGTTATCTTCTCTCATCTCATCTTCTCAGTTTTATATAATGATAAAATAGGATTCCTCTACTCTTCCATACACATACAAAATTGCCGAACGTAAATTTTGCAATTAGGCATAAACAATGTGGATAGCATGACCCTTTCATAATGCTTACTTTGACAAAACAAAAGAATTTTAAAAATGATTTTTTTAAGATTTTTTTTTATTTAAGGAGAAGAGTTTAAGCTATTCTATTGCCAAGGGTATAAAAAAGAGATGTTAGTTTGTATAGAACTGCATAATATATTAAATAAAAACAATGAAACAATGTATATGGTCTATTTAAAATGATAGTAATCCCGAATAACGTTTTTGAATTTTAGCACCTTTATAGGAACGAAAAATTTAAAAACGTGTTTCAATGGGACGTTCATACAGACACAAACTTTATATATGTATAAAGACTGATTGGGAAGAAAAAAATCGTGATAATTTTACAGCCTTCAATTTTGCTCTACACGAGACAGGATTAAAAATTCGAGGCCATCAATTTTTCACGCACAGAATAAACATTTACAATGTTATATAAAGCTATACTATACTAGCTTTTGCCCGCGACTTCTTCCGCGTGGAAATCCTTTTTTATTGATTCCGTTTATAAATCCCCCCTCTCCACCCTTTTTACACCCTTAAAGAATGATTTCGGGGATAAAAACTATTCTTTGTCCTTCCCCACAAGTCAAACTATCTCCATACCAAATTTCATCTAAATCGGTTCAGCGATTATTGATTCCCCATACAAACTTTCATCCCCCTTTTCTGCCCTTTAAGGGGTGATTTCTGCGATAAAAGCTATTCTATGTCCGTCTCCTGGTTCTAAGCTACCTTCCCACCAATTTTCAGCCAAATTGGTTTAGCCGTTCTTGAGTTATAAATAGTGTAACTAACACGACTTTCTTTCTTTTATATTACCTATACCGGGTTATTTTTCCATCAGGAGCCAAATTTTGTATGCTTTTTTAGACAAGCAAAATGAACAACTTTTACTATGGGACCAAACTCGAAATCGCGAAAAAAATCAGCTGTTCCATACAAATGTTCAACACCCACTGAACCTAAATGTATGGAACAGCTGATTTTTTTTAGATTGGTCCCATAGTAAAAGTTGTTCATTTTGCTTGTCTAAACAAGCATACACAATTTGGCTCTTGATGGAAAAATAACCCGGTAGATAGATACGAGTACTTCTCTTTTGATCGATTGTAAAATCTCTGTATAAATGAGTAATTTATTAAAATCTTACAAAAAATTCCCGAATTAAGTTCCTAAGTCGGGTATTTAATATACGAGTATAAAAATCTCGTGTCACGTATTTATATTATCGAACTCCTCCGAAACGGTTTGACCGATTTTTATGATTTTTTATTTCATAGGTCTGAGAATAGGTCGTAGGTCGTATACCCCTAGGTAAGAAGGGTATCTTCCTCCAGATTTTTTTGGACGTGAAGGTATTAAGTGAACAATTCAAAATTATAATTTTAAGTGATAAAATGCAAATATATTTATATTTTATAATAAATTATTGTAAATTATGAATAATTATATAATAATAAATGTTTGTTTAACTTTATTAAGGACGTACACATTTATTTATTCCAAAAATGTATATAGATTTTCAGCGGCATAAAATCTTTTTATTGTTAAGTACTAAAAGGTACTAATTTAACTTTGTGTGGATAACTAATTACGCATTAGTATGTAATGTTATTACGCACGTGTGTAGTTATTATAGCTCGGTTTATGGCCCTAAAAGCGATGTAATCGATGTAAGCGATAATAAGCTCTCTTTATGTGCAAGTATAGGTATTAAAAAATAAATAATTGGCGAAGTACTGACTATGTACACTCTATTTTATCTTTCAGAAAGAATAAGCATCACACTCATTATTATGATATTATTACTATATGTTATTATTATATCTTTTACAAATAAACCTTTTTTCATAGCATTTTCATTTGTTTTATCGTTTTCATCAATTTAAATCTTTAAATAATTTTTCTCTCAGAGCAGCAGTGTTCACGTAATCTTAACAAAAGAATTTGAACGTTATTCTAGACTCAATTCCTAGGCCGGAGCTCAGTCAACAAAAGGTTATTACACATTCCCGTCACTCGCTCGCAAATGTCGAAAGGATCAGCTCACGTCCACGCGAATTAGGCACCTGCCACGAAAAGTTAAGATATATTTTAGGTCATCGCAGGTAATCATCCTATTAAAGATGGCAAAACGATTGTATTCAAGGCGAAAAAGGTCAAAACTGCGGCGGAAATTAAGGAAATAGGTGTTTTATTGTCTATGAACCAAGAACAAATGCAGTGTGCGTTGTTGCAAGGGGTGGGAACAACCCCCTGGGTGTTCGTCGGGGCTTTCAGTCTCTGGCCGTCTGCGGGCGAGGGCGGTTGTGCGGCGCGTTCATCTCTCGGCTGAATTCCAAATTTGAATTTGCAGTGTGCCTCTTCCAACGGAGCAGAGCGCGATTTCGGTAAGTCTCTTTTTTAATTTCACTGGCCGTAACGAATGAACTTGGCCAGTTCTTTAAGTGAGGGATTATTAAAAAACTTTCCGTTTTCGGTGCGGCTGTTTGAAGCTATCGGAGGGCATTTAAATTGTTGCCTCTAAGAAGTTGATGCTGCCTATTCTCTTTAATATTCTGTTGGCTAACATCGCCGCTTCTTGTTGTACTTTGGAGAACTTTGAGTGAGGTCTGTTGATGTATGCTGTGATTAAATCGGGAGGAAATTAATGATTTAATCGGCAACTTTCGTATATAGACAGAAAATTAATCTTCATTAATATTCTAGGTCGCATCTACGTGACCTTCGATCTTCTAAAGATTTAATTGTTTATATTTGAACAATATTGCCTATATTACGCATACTTTCTTTAGACTTTTTGGTTGAATCAGAACTGAGTTTTTTCGGCTTTTTAACGTATAGAAAAATAAAGATAAAGACTTCGTTGCAACAGAGCGCGACAAGGCATGCACCGGCTTTATGAACCTAGCAGGTTCTATATCCAACTTATTTTAAATTATTTCAAATGTAAATATGTTATGAACTTACTTTAAGTGACATCTAGTTTTTTGTTCATACTCTGGCATGATTCTTTACAAAGTTAGAGGTAAGATAGCCAATTATTTTGGGATTGAGGAATCCAGATAAAGCTCACTTTCTGCTCCAGCTTTATCACCGATTACCATAATGATGGATTCCTTTTAATAACAGCACGGAATACCAAGCCTTTAGATTCTGTGCTGTTAATAAAACCAAATATAGTCGTATATGTCAGTTTTTCTCTCCTCGATTTCTGCTTGCAGGTATCATAAAATTTATTTGTGGGAATTTTAAAAAGTCACTAAATACTTCAATTTAACCAACACTCTAATCTCACTATTGTATCTCACTTCAACCCATATATGTTCCATTAATGAGCACAGGACTCTCTAGACTTGTTTAGAGATTGACATAGTTTTGCATGGCCATTGGTAATGGGTCGCTTTGTGTTAAATTCCCTTACGACATCCATGAAGAGATAGAGCGACATATGCCCGTCACCGAACAGATATGTTATAACTTGTGCCTTCCACAGTACCGCCATTTAGTACTAGCACCGCCATTTGTTTTTTATTAATTATGATGCATTAAAGACGTTTCTACGAAAAATAGAACAGTCAGGAACTCAATATATATATTTTAGATTTTTGGGAGCCATTCAGGCATAGATTAAAAGTAAGGAGTAATCATAATCAGAATTATTGCTAAAAGTGGCCACTTTAAGCAATAATTATGATTTCGACTATTCTATACGGTTAATGTGTACAAAATACGTAAATATAAATCTGATGTATCTATATGTATTGAGTTCCTGACTGTGCTATTTTTTGTAGAAATGTCTTTAATTTATCATAATTAATAAAAAACGAATGGCGGCGCTGTGGACTCGGCACTTGCCTTCCAATCGGGAGGTCCGGGTTCGAGACCGCCATGTACCACTGTGTTTTTCGTTTTCGAATTTCATATGTACATTTGTCTGACGCTCCTACGGTGAAGGAAAACATCGTGAGGAAACCTGCATACATCTGCGAAGAGATTCAATGGTGTATGTGAAGTCGACCAATCCGCATTGGGCCAGCGTGGTTGACTAAGGCCTGATCACCCTAACATAGGGTAGGCTCGAGCCCCTCGGTGGGGACGTATATGAGCTGTGATGATGATGATGATGATGATGAATGGCGGCGCTAGTAGTAGGTACTATGCCCTCTTAAGATGCCAAGTCGCAGTCAAGTCAGATGTCAAGTACCTTCAAGCCGGAACACAGTAATAAGAGCATCGCTGATTAGCAGCAGAATAGAGCCCGCGCAGACGACATTAGTGCTGGATATCCCTTGGTTCAATTCCCTTAAGCTCCCTTACGACATCCATGGGGAGAAAGGGTGACAAATTCCTCTCCAGCTCCATTATTCGGTTAAGGCTACATTATAGGTTTTCGACAGATTCTGTTTAGGACAGATTCGCTTTAAGACAAATTTTCTACACGCAGGAGAAGAAACATGTTAAGCAACGTCAATGTCGTTCTGTTATATAACACTAGCTGTGCCCGCGACTTCGCGTGGATGTCGGATATCCCCCCTCATGATCGCCCTGCTCGCGCCCGCCCGCCTTGGCTGTCATAGATGCGTGCGTGGTACTCGTATGTGATCATTATTTTATTGCGGAAATGCGGAGTTATTTTAAAACTATGACATCTCTTAAGATATTCATTGAAATCAAATGATGTCAAGAATAATTTTGTTCAAAATTAAATACTTGTCATGAATAACGTATTTATTTTGATAAGAATCAAGTTTACAAAAACACCTTCGCAGATAATGCCTTATTTTAATACAAAATTACCAAAAATAAAGTTAAAGTGAGTCAACCTTAAAAGATAGACATGGTTGACTTTTTTAAGAACTTATAAAGGAGAACAATTTCGGCGTACATGATTTGTGCTTAACTTTCACCGTTTACGCAGCGCACGCAACGAAAGCGTTGAAAATAAATATTTGTCTCCCGTTTTTGCAACAATTTTCATTGATGCTCAGCTCATATTAGTCGTAGCGTGATGTCATATAGCTTATAGCCTTCCGAGATAAATGGATTATTAAACACAAAAAGAATTTCTCAATTTGAATCAGTAGTTCCTGAGATTAGTGCGTTCAACCAAACAAACAAACAAACAATCAAACAAACTCTTCAGCTTTGTAAAATTAGTTTAGAGAGATTTAATACAAAGTTTTTTAAAGTGAAACCTTTTTTACATCGCCGCAATTTTTTTCATCCGTCCATCTATCGCATGTCGCATTACAAAAATACATGAGATATTTAATTTCACTACTTCATATAAGTCATAGTCATATCATTTATTGCCACATGTTGGTATAACAGATGTTACATGAAAGAAATGTCCCATAAACATGACCCTGTTAGGGTATCGCAATTCAAACAAAATAATAATCTTTTGTATGTAAAAAAAAGTATGTTTAAATATATTTATATAAACTATAAACGTAAAATATTATTTGGTATTTTGAGGTAATAGCAATAAATAATAATTTTCACTTAATTTAAGTACCTACTTAATAATCTTTAAACATCGAAAAATTCCTTTAATGAGTAATAACATTTTTCTATTAAATATTCTTTTAACTTATTAATAAACTCTGTATCTTTTTGCAGTTCTTGGATATCTTTAGGTATTTTATTATATATCTTTATATATGGTATTTTATTATATATAAGTCGAGATTGGTCTATGCGTGAGATCTTCGAATTAAATAAAATCAGTACGGCAGTGGTTCGATCTTGGTGTAGAGCAGTGTTTTTCTATTATTTTGTTTTTAATTTGCTTTTTTGGTTATTATTATTTTTTTTTATTTTTTTTTATTTATATTTTTTTTTCAGAAGACAAAGATTAAAGTTAAGTATGATTAAAAATGCGATTTTAAAATCCTAAATCCATAATTTTTCGAAAGTTTTCAGTTAAATGCCTACGAGCCGGAAAAAAGTTTCACTTGCATAGTGGTTTCATAAAAGCACACAATGATTTTTTATCCGGCTCGAAGGACCAAAAAACTGTACGGTGAGTACAGCAGTGGTGAGTGTAGAATATGGTGAAGGGATGTTAACGTACGAAACAAACCCAGTAGATCGTTCTAACACTGATTTATTTACAAATTAAGAGCATTTATATATAGTATAGTTTCTATAAATGCAGTGCTAAGCATATTTGCAACATTGTAATGAGGTGCTTCGTACAGTTTTTATTAATTTTTGCTTAACTCAAAAATCTTCAATCAATAATAGATATTAACAGGCACTTTAAGACGTCAAACAAAATATAAATAATCTAATATAATCAATAGTATAATAATCTAATTATTGATCATTTATGTATTGTTATTGTTTGAGCGTCGGTGGCGCTGTGGCCTCGACACGGGACTGTGCTCCGAGTAGAATCGGGAGGCCCGCGGTCGATCCTGCCATGTACCAATGTGTTTTTCGTTTCACTAATTTCATATGTACATTTATCTGATGCTCCTACGGTGAAGGAAAACATCGTGAAGAAACCTGCATACACCTGCGAAGTAATTTAAAGGTGTATGTGAAGTCAACCAATCCGCACTGGGCCAGCGCGGTTTGACTAAGGCCTCATCGCCCTAACTAGTTAGGATAGGCTCGTGCCCCTCGGTGGGGACGTAAAAGCTGTGATGATGATGTATTGTTTTTGACATTTCCCTGTGTTTTAAATTATATCATACTAGCTGCTGCCCGCGACTTCGTCTGAGTCCCTCGGCAACTCATTAAAATTCGAGATACAAAATAGCCTTTGTTATTATCAAGGGCTTGAGCTATCCCTATACCAAATATCATTAAAATTAGTTCAGTTCAGTTGTCTAGGGCTGAAAGCGTAATAAACAAACAAACAAATTAATTTTCGCATTTATAATATACTTAGGTATGATTTGGTCTTAATGTTAATTTCTTAAAATGTCGTGTTACTTAGACTCAAAATGACAATTATATTTCAATTAACATTTCCCTCTGGGACATTTAACATTTTTCTTTTTGACATTTATTTATATGATTCATAATTAGAATTTTTTAACGCCGCCGACATCATTAAAAGCTCTTTTGAATTTAATGTGTAACAGGGCTTCCAAAATTTGATAAATAAATATATTTTTTCTTCTTAAGTCATACATTTGCACATTCACGAGTTTACAGTTTACGTAGGAATCAAAATTATTTGCAAGAATATTCCTGCAAATAAAGACTCTTTCTTTCTTTCGTCAAACAGAGGACATCCTGTACTTATCTCGCTCGGACCGTATCAGTTACCGAAAATAATCCAAAACTAAAATCGGCCAAAATAATCCAAAACCAAAACCGCCTTTTGTAGGCCCTATAATATCGACCCGATTTTTCCGACCGACTCAACGCATACGTCTATCACTTTGTCGGTGGCCGACTTTTTAGGGTTCCGTAGCCAAATGGCAAAAAACGGAACCCTTATGGATTCGTCATGTCTGTCTGTTTGTCTGTCCGTCCGTATGTCACAGCCACTTTTTTCCGAAACTATAACAACTATACTGTTGAAACTTGGTAAGTAGATGTATTCTGTGAACCGCATTAAGATTTTCACACAAAAAAAAACAATAAATGTTGGGGGTTCCATACTTAGAACTGAAACTCAATTTTTTTTCTTTTAAGCCATACGTGTGAGCTTTCAGGGATCAAAATGTTATTGAGGTTTCTAATATCATTTTTTTCTAAACGCGAGTTTGCGCGAGAGACACTTCCAATTCAATTCAATTCAATCAACTCAAATATAAAAATAAAACAAGAACTTTTATATTATGTTACTTTTATGAGCGAGTCCGACTCGCACTTGGCCTTGGTTTTTATAGTTCGTGTGCGTTGCAACGCAGAACTCCATATGTTTCATTTTCCACCGACAAAAAAACGGTCACCGATAGTTGGTCGTATGCGTTTGCACTATGAGAATGAAGAAAGAGAACACACCGTGTATTTGGGCAGATACATCATTAATACGTCGCCACCGAGAGGTTCGAACCTATCCTACGTTAGGTTTTTTTTTATAGTGGGTTTTTTATAGCAAATGACTCCATTTCACCTGATAGTAAGTGGTAGTGGGGTCCAAATGCGAAGATAGCTAGTGTAGCAGAGAGAATACACGCTGCACTAGCCACCCTCACCTTGCCGACTTGCAAGGTGCATCTTCACGCCTCTTTAGGACCCGGGATTGTAAGAGGGAGGGAACACTTGTGCTGGCAGTGAATTCCATTTTTTGATTGTGCGACAAAAAACTGAGTTACCAAATTTCTTTGTACGCGTTGGAATGGTAGTCACAGTAAGACGGAGACAGCGCATACCAGCACGCGTAGTTCTTAAAAGGAATGGCGAGGAAGGGGTTAGAGAAAAAAGTTCTTCAGAGCACTCGCCGGGTAAAGACGGTAGAACGCGCTTAGCGACGCAACGTCGCGACGCAATTGCAGAGATTCGAGGTTATTAATCACCTCTATATCGCCAATGATGCGTGTTGCGCGCCGCTGCAACCTATCTAAAGCATCGAGCAAATACTTGGCGGAGCCATCCCAGAGGTGCGAACAACATTCTACACAGGACTGTACGCGTTTTGTATAGTAAGCACAATTGGTCAGCCGTGAAGAATCGCCGCACCTTGTTCAAGACTCCGAGTTTTCGTGAAGCTGTTTTTAAGCTAACTGCTTAACACTGCTTAACACCCTAGCCTTCAACCACGCTGGCCCAGTGCGGATCGGTCGACTTTACATACACCATTGAATTTCGTCGCAGATGTGTGCAGATTGTCTCGCAATGTTTTCCTTCACCGTAAGAGCGACAGACAAAATTGTGCATATGAAATTTGAAAACGAAAAATATATTGGGACATGGCTGTTTTAAACCCCGGACCTCCCGATTGGAAGGCCGTGCCGAGTCCTCATTGGCCAATACTTTTTGCACAATAATAATATCTCTTACGCAGATAATGAGTCTCTGTTGAGATTTGCAGTCGTGAATCTATTAGGGGGACTTTTTTTTTGTGTTCCCATTACAGGATGTAGAGTCTGACACACGAAACATGAGCTTGGAAAAAAGCGGCAAATTCAAAAATTCTAGCTCTGGTAATACTGTCTACAGAAGGTAAAATACATTTTGATACTTGAAATATTCTAATATTTTTTTACTTATGTAGTAATTTAGAATGTTAAATTTGTGGAAGGATTGTCTTTTTTTCCTTGAATATAGTAGGAAAAAAAGGAGTTTATACTTTTTTTAAATTAAATATTAGGTAATGTTTAGTTTCAATGAACTTCCGACAATAAACCTTTTATAAGAAATCGCTGTATTTGGATTTCATGAATGTTAAAATGTTAAAATTTCGACAGAAATTAAGAAAAAAATATTATGAAATTGTTTATTACAAAGTATCAAAATCACCATGTTGAACTAAACTACATGGATACATTGTATAAGTGTTGCTACTTGAAAAAATGTCAGGTTCATGTTTCGTGTGTCAGACTCTAACGCAAGACCGAAATAACATTTAAGGGTATGCATGCACACACCAGAACTAAAGATTCTGTAGCAAAATGTTGGGCCTTATCAAACTACTTTTTTTCCATACAAATAAAATTCATTATTTTTTGATCTTAAGTGTCGACAGCCCTACATCTTTTACACCCTTAATTTTACACCCTTCAGATTTTACTTTTCTTTAGTGTTAGTTCCATAGTCAGTTGCCACAAAAAACATAAGATGGGACATAAGGCCACATCCATTGCTGTGTCGTGCGCAGACTTGTTGGAGCTAAAAGACTTGTTTTAAAACTAGCCTTTAGAAACAGTTACTTATAAAACCGGTCAAGTGCGCGTGGCCCAGCGCAGTGTAGGGTTCCGTAGTTGCAAATGCCAACTTTGAGTTCACACTCACACCTCACAACACGTTGCTATTAAATTAGGCATTATTATTAAATCTGCAATGATTTCATATTTCCTTAACTTCACGTGGTTCGTAAATTAATATTCAGTACTAATTTTCAATGAAATTTTACTTTTCCGAGTACATTTTTTAAGTTGGTCGTCTATAACTTTTAGTTTGTACTTAGTACTCAACTCTGATAGTTTTCCTTTAAACATCGTTAAATATACTACTGTTGTAATTTTTTTCACGTATCGATATATAACCGTTTAGCAGATAGAGGGGGAGGGGGGACACTTACCTCTAACAAAAATTTGTTAGAGGTAAGTGTCCCCCGTCCCCCTACATTATTTTTTAAAGACCTATTCAACAATACCCTACACGATGGGTTAGTCGAGAAAAAGAAATTACTCCCACTTAATTACAAGTTTCTAGTACTAATAGTCTCTGAGTAAAACCGCGGACAGACAGACAGACATGGCAAAACTATAAGGGTTCCTTGTTTACTACGGAACCCAAAAAGGACATAAACGCACTTTCCTTATACCAAAAGGCCACAAAAGAGGTTGAAAGGCAGAAGAAACAAATACAGCAATTTGATTTGCCTCCACTAACTCCCCCCTACGTTTTCACGTCATATTACCAACTGCAAACATTTTTAACGCAAAAGGAAAAGTTGTTTTAACTGTCACGCTATTTTCGACAGTTGAAAGGGTCGCCATCTCGGGACGCCATCTTGGGACGCTCGTGTATTTTTTCAATATGGCGTTGATTAAATAAAACAAAAGCGTGGCAGTTAACTTTCGGGTCTTTCGAAATCCTCCTTTGATTAAATAAAACAATTCCTTTGGCGTCAGCGGATGTTTTGGAAGCGGAACGCTTCGGGCGTTGAAAATATAACGGACGATGTTGGATATTGTCGCTAATTTCAAGCCATCAAATGTCTAGCGTGAAAAGCGTAAGGAAAAATTTGTTTTTTGTTCGTCGGGTTTACGGTTTATGAATTGTGCTTGCCAGTTTTGTAATTTGAGAGACAGAATTATCTTTTTAAATAGAGGAGAGATGAGAGTCCTATTACCAAAGAACCTACAAAGGCCGCATCGACAAAATAATGATATGATATTAATAAAAATTGATTTTGATAGCTATAACAAAATGAAGTATAAAAAAAAACTTTTCTTAAATACAAGTTTTAGTACTCGTCAATAGAATCAAAGGAGCCCAAACTCGATGGGGTTGTATAGTTTTATTGCGGAGTTCCCATGGCCACCTTCCAGCTCCAGCATTAGATCAACTCCAAGTCATTATAATATTATTTTGTTACGCGATATTCTCGTACATCATCATCATCATCATCATCACAGCTCATATACGTCCCCACTGAGGGGCACGAGCCTACCCTAACCAGTTATAGTAGGGCGCTTAGTTAGGCCTTAGTCGAACCACGCTAGCCCAGTGCGTATTAGTTGATTTCACATACACCTTTGAATTACTTCGCAGGTGTATGTACTATGCAGGTTTCCTCACGATGTTTCCTCAAAGTCCGAGAGTTTTTGTCCGTCATGCAAAATTTGAGCTTAATCGAAAACCGGAGAGTGGATCAAATTCAACTTGCAAGGTTTCATCACAGACACCGGGACAGGTGAAAGTAAATAAAGGCTTGTAAAATGGCCAACAAGCTGGCAATTCGTATTAGGATTGGAGTGTAATGCATCTTATGCAGTTCTTCTGTTTGATAGTTTTGTATGAATAGTCGCACGAATATTCACATGCATTGCACTCTATTCGTACTACGAATTTCGTAATACGAATTTTCGTTTTCTCACGGCTCCCTAGTTATTACTTTTCATTTCTTTTTATTATTTTTGTTGCAACTTTTTTGGAAATTGGATTATTAGCGCCTCGCGGCACCCCTGATCTCTCTTGTGTGGCAGAGTCCCCAGAGTGCCGCGGCGGCACCCTCTTTGGGAACCTCTGTTCTAGACCATACCTGGGAAATAATAGTTACCGAGATATTTAAGTTCAAAGTGACAATTATTTTTTTGGGGTTTTAATACCAAAATATTTAGTTAGTACTTACATTATTTGTTAATTTTCGTGCAAAGAAATATCAAAGAAAAAATCAGTATTTATTAACTAATATAAGTTTTTAATTTACAAAACCCAATGTATTTACAACGGACGCTGTCTATTGTCACTACGAGCCGCTGACTCACGCAGATACGTGATACGAAGCGCGCTCGCGCGCGTTACATTGTATAGTACTTTTAGCAGTTGTTTCTAAAACCTAAAAATAAATTTAGTTTCCCATTAAATGTTTTTTTATATAAGTTAATTTTAATGGTTTGAATGTGTAGACGCGGGCTTCGTTATGTGTCTTTTTACATCCTGTATATGTGGACAGATATTAGAGTAGAAATGAATGGATTGCGTGAAGAAAGGTATATGACTCGAATCTATCACGAGCGAAGAATGCCAGTGCTGAGATGACGTACGATAGAGATAAAAGCAAGAAGAAAACCGTGTTGCGCCGATACCACATAAGAGAAGGATAATATAGGAATGATGGATGATATTAGTAGACTGATTTAGAGTGGGTGTCTCGTTCGTTTCTCCCGCGTACTTGCAAAATGCGGAATGAGCTCCCTCCGGAGGTGTTTCCAACATGCTATAACATGGCATTCTAAGGCGAGGTTTCATGGAAATCTGCTCGTGCACGGCGGCTACTTTATTGCAAGAAATTATAGTTGATACTTGTTTATATTATTATAAATTACCAGAATAAATGAGAAAAAATATTACTGAAAAGACTTGGGGAGAAATTGGAAAGAAATTTCGATTAACAGGTTTGTATTATTATTTATTGTTCTTTTCTCAAACATGCTTGGAAATTTGAGAATTATTTTGACAATCTTCTTCGTGATAAATGGAAATTGCTGTACTGGCCAATAACGTGCGAGCAGCGGGCGGCAAAAGTTGTATGAAAATCCATATCAGGCAATAAATGATAAAATTAGTTCATTATCAGTAGCTTATTGTGCGATACACGGATCGCTAACTAGTATCCAACTAATTTTCAACTCGAGTATCGTATCTTTTGGGTCTCGTAATGAGAGAGGTGTTACAGATGTTCACCACGGGTGACGATGACCGCCATTGACCATCAGGTGGCTCGTCTGCTTGTTCACCGCCTCAAATGGCATAAAAAATAGTTTTATTTTACTGTTAATTACGTTCTTGATATTATATTAGGCCCAGAGGCTTTGTCTACGATATTATTTTATTTATTCCATCTGACAAAACAATCAGAGGACCTTGCGAATGTACATAAGTCAATACGCAATAAATAATGCAAACATAGGATAGATGTGCAATAAAAATAAAATAAATAAATACATTATTTATTTATTTTATTTTTATTGCACAATTTCAAAAAAAAAGGAACATGGCGGACTTTATGCCATATGGTATTTTCTGCCAGTCAACCATTGGGTTAAACAGGGATTGCATATCGGTGCATTCTTATTTAATCACTATGTTTTAAGGATACTGACATATACACGGTTATTTTTTTATCTTCTGGAAAATTTAAGGGACGCTTCACGACATGGTATTAGAATGATTTAAATATGAATAAAAAAATGCAGTGCTGCTGCAATAGTTGAGAGCAGCATTTTTAGAAATTTTTTTTTCATGTTTTATTTCTTTTTTTATATATATAATAATGGATGTGTCCTGAAGCGTCCCTAAAATTTTTCAGGGTGATAAAAAGTAACCGTGTATGTATACACTACACTTATTTAAATAAATACATACGTATAACAAACAGATACACCTTAATTTATTCAAATAAGTAAAAGGAAACAATACATGATGAGGAGCATTTTAAGCTTTATATTTAACATCTTTCCGCTCGCGGCTTCGCCTGCGTTATTATTGTTTTCCCTTGGGAATTTATATTTTCCCGTAGGAAAATAATTTTGTAGCCCGGATAATAAATTTCATAGAAATTGGAGCAGATTTTAAATATTTTTCATAGAAACTTTCAATCCCTATTTTGCACCCTAATGGGTTGAATTCCAATAAACCATGAAACACGTGTTCAATGAAAAATTTTCAAGAGCATGAATCTCAAGTTTTATCAAGTTTTTTTATCGTTGCTAATTTAAAGATTTTTCCACACAAACTTACAACCCCTATTTCACCCCTTTAGGGTTAACATTTTTTAAAATCCCTTCTTAGTGTGCGTCCGCATTTTGAATTAAAACAACTGTCCAAATTTCACATTTCTACCATGAGCGGTTGCGGCTGTGCGTGCGTCTATACACGGGAACTCATTCTTTTATATATATATAGATAGATAGAAAGATTCTGCGCAAACGGCTTTTTAAAAGTAAATAAACTTCTAGACAGTTGAATATTCAGAGGTAGTTTGTCTATTCAATGTATGTAGTATGCGACATAGTGATTCCTGATAAAACCAAGACACAAAACATAAGCACGTACTGAGATCATTATATTATGACACGACTTCGTACGCGATGTCTGTGAATTCTGACTCACAGTCATTAGAGCTCATTGAGGTGCGATTTGCTAATTTATTCCCCAAACGACCTTTGTTTCAAACTGGACCTCTCGTTTTTGCTCATTTCACGCCACTTGGCCAGCTCTCGGAGCAGAAATTGAGGGTATTTCTAACTATTTTATTAGTGAAATGTGGTAATTTATATCTAACAGTTATTAAAGTGTAATATGGTTTCATTTTTACGATGACTTCTTTCAAAATAAAAAGTATTAAAGCGTCCTGAATGAGTGGTTCTCTGTTAAAAAATAAACGTTTCAAAGGAGCTTTTACCAGGTCAAATTCAGTGAAGGCATGACACCTTTCCTCTTCTGCTTTTTTCTTAAAAATAATCACCGTCTCGCTTAAACTCTAAAACGACTTGACCGATTATTTATTTTTACCTTTTGTTTACTATATGCAGGGGTGGTTTAAAGAGAAAAATTATAAGGAAAATCCTATGGAAAAACTAAAAAATAATATTAAATATTATAGGTACGTTTGCATGAAAAAGGGCGGTACACTTTGTTTAGATCTGTCATCTATAATGGAGATACGAAGATTAGCTGGTCAACTAGTTTCGAATAAAGATTATATTGTATTGGTAACTTCAGAAAAATCACACAGGCGCAACTTTTCGTGTATTGATTTTAATGTTGTTTGCAATATTATTATGATTTGATTTCTAATTAACATTTTTAAAACTTTATCTATTGGATAATCCTTAGCGCATTAATTGAAACAAGTGTATAACTGAAGGACTTTATGCCCTGGGCATGCTTTTCTATAAACCTGTTATAATAAGGTTTTCAAAATGTGGAAAACCTTATTATAACAGGGTGTGAAAGTGTGCGAAATATATTTCAGAGTGTAAATCTTATATATAAAACTCTCGTGTCACAGTGTTTGTTACCAAACTCCTCCGAAACGGCTAGATCGATCTTTATGATTTTTTTTGTATGTTCGGTAGGTCTGAGAATAGGTCGTAAACTATTTTTAGGGTTCCGTACGTGCGAATAAAAAAACGGAACCCTTATAGGATCACTCTTGTGTCCGTCTGTATGTCGATCACAGTCAATTATCTCCGAATCTACTAGACCGATTAAGTTAAAATTTAGTACACATATCAATTTCTGTGACCCAAATGCAGAGGTGTGACGTGAATAGATGAACTGTATATGGGAGGTCATTATTGGGGGGAAGGTGGAAAATTTAAAAAAAAATTGAAAACTGCATCGTGTGACATATCAAATGAAAGGTCTTATTGTGAAGATCTTAAATGTATTTTTTTTGTAATTTTAAAATAAATAGTTTCCAAGTTATTCTACCTCCGAAACTACTGAATCTAAAATTTTGAAAAAAATACAGAAATTAGATTTCTACTTATAGATTATAGGAGAATCTATAAGAAGTACATGATATCAAAATAACATGCTAAGTCACTCAATATAGGTAACATCGTACGGAACCCTCTTCACGCGAGTTCAACTCGCACTTGGCCGGTTTTTTATTATGGCGAAACGTATTTCGCGGACACAGTTAGTAAAATATATAATATAATATTTTATCATGAATAATAATATATATGTAAATATTTTCTCTTTTATGTTTATTTATTAGCATGGCCCATTAATATATCCATCTATAATAGTCAGAGAACATTTTGCCTTTTATCACTCACTCACCTCCATCATTTTAACGCATATATGCCCTACTGTTGGGCATGGGGATCTCCTTATACGAAGAGGAACTACGGTAAGGGGGCATTATGATAATGTTAACTACACCAAACTGCCCCTTTACCATGAGATTTTTGCAGATGTGTAATTCCGATAATTTCCTTTATTCGGCTTTTACAACATTCATGGATCCGATCTAAATTCGTCACCGCATGGCAATTTTGCCTTAGCTTTTATAATTTATTGGCACCTATTGTGATGAGAGTAAACATCATCATCACAACTCATATACGTCCCCACCGAGGAGTTCGAGCCTCCCTTAAGTTAGGGTGGATAGCCCCTGGTCAACCACGCTGGCCCAGTGCAGACTGGTCGACCTCACATTCACTTTTGAATTCCTTCGCAAGTGTATGCAAGTTGCCTCACGATGTTTTCCTTCACAGCGGACAAATGTCCATATGAAATTCGAAAAACGTAAAACATATTGGTACTTGGCAGGATCGAGGCCCGGACCTCCCGATCAGGAGGCCAGTGCAGAGTCCACAGCGCCACCGATGCTAACATATTCAGTTTCATTTCTAGTAAACTTAATCAGAGAGTAAATATACCTATTCAGTCTCATTTTGCCGGAGTCTGTAATGTTGTTAACCAAGTATTTAGATGGTTCTTCATTACGTTAGCAACAGCCCAACTTAGTGTATCCAACGCAGATTATATTAAACAAGTTTTAGCTGTCCCCGAACAACTAAATCTTGTGTCGCCTTCTTCGGAACGGTGCGGAGAGAGATGGAGATACAGCGAAACTCTATGGAATCATAATGAGGTGTAGTTTGTAATTACAAAAGGAATTCATGCTTGAATGTTGTTGTTTAGGAGTTGCTAACTTTGTTTTGTTCGTGTTACGGGCACGATTTGCTTTGTGCCTACGAGTTTTACAGAAGTTTTTATTCAAAATGGACTACAATCAGACGTAGTACCGCCCACTCTTAGAGCATTTAGCCTATGAAGATCGCAGTATACATTTTTCTGCCACATTTGGCGGGAAGCGATGTAAACATGCATGGCACACTACGAAAATCTAGAATTCAATTACACTATAACAATATTACCTTACAATAAAGAAACACACACACATCGACAAATTAACGTGTATCTACGAAATCGCCCGCAACTCATGCCCGTGTACTGTGTTTGAGCTACCAACGTACCATTGTATTTTTCTATCGTGACGGCATAAAAATTACTTCAAGATTCTGTCCAGTCGTTTCGGAGGCGTTCGATAACTTAGACTGTCACACGATACCTCTCAAAATTGGTCCGGGTATGATAGCCCTGAAGTGCTCGGATTTTGAATATCCAATCCCGAAGGGACTCATTCAAATTCAAAAATCTTTATTCAACATATGCCTTAACAGGCACTTATTGACGTCAAAACAAAGCAAAATATTCTAATTTAAAGGAAACATATTTTCATTCCTCATGCTCGGAAAGGAGCGTTTCCTTGATCTGAGTATTGGGAGGAAAACGCTAGTTCCCACCAGCGGGCGGGAAATTCTCATACTATTTACTTCCCTCCTTAGGGCGGAAAGTAAAATTTTAAAAATAGAACTGAATTAGATTACGTACATACAATCTTTGGTACAATGATAATAAAAGTATTTGGCTGAATGGCCAGTAACAGGTAACGCGATGTTCCAAATTTAAAAATACCTGTGAAAAAGATAATTTTGGCGGGAGGGGAATCTGTTACGCTGTACCGAAATCTTGATTGTGTGATTTAGGTATTTAAGAAAAACAATGAATTCAAGCGATTCTGAAATTTCGGGTCAAGATTCAGTCACGAACGAAGCAAATACAATACTCGAAATTTTTTTGCCAAAAATTTCAAAGGAAAGATATTTAAATACATATTCCGACTTTATGAAGTGGCGAGATGTAAGGAATATAAAATCATTCTCTGAAAATGTATTTCTTATATACTTTAATGAACTATCTCATACAGTGCAGGCGTCTACGCTATGGAGCAGATATTCAATGCTTAAAAGTACACTAAGTGTAAAACACGATGTCGATATGTCATGTTAGGAGTATTTTTATTAATAAATTTTATTAGAAAAGCTATTTTTTATTTTCCTTGCATTCGAAATGAAAAGTAGAGTGCTACACACGGGTAAAAGGAAACAAACCCTACTCGGACTATAGCCGCCCTCGCTGCGCTCGGGCGTCTAACAACCTCGTAGGGATTGATTCCTTTCCACCCTTATAAAGCAATCTACTATTCCATTCTCCTGCAAGCTAGAAAATCGCAGTGGCGCAATATGTGTTCCATGCTCTCCCCTTTCTCTTTGCAGGCCCTCCATGTCTATTTATTACTCAAATCCATTTTTGCTAACATACGATTAGTGTCGAGGTGATCAGTTAAGGCGCCTAACAGGAGTCGAGTTTGCCTTCTGCCTGCATTCATTGTGAATTTGCTAAAGTTATTGCAGGCCTATTAACAGCTTGTTGTGAGTCATTCCTTTCAGAGCGACTTATTCAGTTTGGTGTCTTGTGATAACAGAGGTGATTGAACATTGTGGTGGACTCACGAATAGTTCCGGTGCCACAAAGTCGACTTCCGATCCCTTTCTCGCAAGATTATCGGCCCTTGTTTCCGTAGAAACACTCATATCCTGGGGGCCTATTTTCTAACTTCGGTTGGGAACTAAAACTGTATTTTTTTAAAGAAACTTATGGCCAATTGCACTAACCTTGTCTTAGCTTAGGACGATCTCAAGAGGCATTAAAGACTAGGTTTCCGCTCGCGACATCGCCCGCGTTATTTCAGTTTTCCCGTGGGAATTTTATAGTTTCCCGTAGGAAAAATAATTTTGTAGCATATTATATAGCAGATTTACTTTACGCAGCTTCGCCCGCGTTGTTTTTGTTTTCTCGTGGGAATTTTATATATTCCCGTAGAAAAAATAATTTTGTAGCCTTTGTTACAAAGGAATAATGTAGCATTCTAATGGTGAAAGAATTTTTCAAATCAGCCTAGTAGTTTCGGAGCCTATTAAACACAAACAAACGAAAATACAAATCTTTTCTCTTTATAATTTAGTATAGATAAGAAGTGACAGAATTGTTCTTAGGATTGTCTTAGCTAAGACAAGGTTAATGAAATTGGCCATCAATATCTATCATTGCTGTTAAGAACGCCGCCGCAACACATAATCACAAAACTATTAATGGATATAAAGTTTATTTCAAAAATGACAGTTCTTCTTACCAACTGTAGTTAATAATAAATACCTTGCTAGAGTCCATATCAAATGCAATGTATTTTTCATAATTCGTAAGTAAATATTCAATAAACATTGTGATATAGCGAACTCCCACTCCATAACTTTAATTCGTTTTATCTCAGTAGTTTTTTTTTTTGTAATTTCGGCAAAGCAAAAAATTAGTGTTTGATATTTTTTTCCAGCTAATGAATAATTTAGATTTTTACCTTTTATAACTGTCCGCTTACCTATTGTTGCATGATGAATATGACTTTATTATCCTACTACGATTTTAAATGCCACTGTATTTAAAATCTTCATACTCTGCCCATCTGGATATATTCTATCAAAACATCGCCAATCATACTTATTTTCAATAAACCAACTTTATTATTAATGTAAGTGAAATCTCTTGTAGAATTAAAAAAAAACTTGTGCTTTATCGGGCGAAACCTACCAGGGCCTCATGAATTGGAGGAGGTTATTTTTCGGCGTAAACAAAAAAGAGTCGAGTATACAGCTTTTATGCGAGTCTAGTCCTTTTCAAACAGAGCAAATTTATTTTGAAAACGTGTTTGCCCCTGTAGTACTCACTTACATACTTATAATTATATGAACCATCGTATTTGCAAAAAATGCTTTATATGGGTAGTCACTTATGAAATAGTATTTGTAACCTCAGGGGTGCAAGTTACTTATTTAGTCCCGAGACGGTGTTTGGCGCCCGAGCGTAGCGAGGGCACCAATAGTTCGAGGGACTAAATAAGTCTTTAACCCGAGGTAAACACTGTGCTTTTCATTACGAATCCAAGGAAAGTAAAAATAAAACAATGTATTAACTAAAGAAAAAACGTGTAAATTTTCTAAAAAAACCTCTGCTTTAGCCCGCTTTCTCTTATAAAATCAGGCGTTAACTCTATACCTGAATCAGATGAACTCATTCTGTTAATTATTAACACAATGCTATAGAAATATAATTAACAGTTAATACAAATCTCTGCTATACGGAAGTATTAACAAAACTCTACAAATGGAAAAAACAAATGAAGATCGCATTGCCGATTTCCCGCTTATTTTTTTTCTGTGGCCGGCCAGCTATTCAGCCATTATTTTTCATTTTCATAATTTAAAAAATGGTAAATATTTTGCCCAAATCTATGTTATTTTAAAGAAATAGTTGAAAATAAAGTCATTAAAAAAATATATTCTTTTAATACTTAACATTATGTTATTTCAATTTTACACCGCGCTGTAATTGAGTGGCTGTATAGAGTCGGAACGTGGTTCAAGAAAAATGTGAAAAAAGAACTAGTTTCTTTTAAAAAATTATATTTTCATTACTCATACTCTGAAAGTAGGTCTGAAGTTGCCTGAGAAGCGGGTTGAAAGTAATACTTTTCAGCCCTAGGGAGAATCACTTTCAACTGACAGCTGTCAAATGTCAAACCATGTTCCAACTTTCTATACATCCATTCAATTACAGAGCGATATATGTAAAATTAAAATAACATAAAGAGTATTAATTAAAGAATTTCTTTTTTCTCTTATTCATTTGTTTTTTTTTCGAGTTTAAAGTTTTGTTTTATATTTCCATATAGCATATTGTATTAATAACATAATGAGTTCATCTGATTCCGATATGGATTTAACGCCTGATAAATTCACTCATTTGTTCCTTAACTAATACATGTTTTTGATTTTACTTTCCTTGTATTCGTAATGAAAAGCACAGTGTTTACCTCGGGTTAAAGATTTATTTAGTCCCTCGAACAGCGAACTATTGGCGCCCTTGCTACGCTCGGTCGCCAAATCCCGTCACGGGACTATGTAAGTTACTTTCACCCCTAGGGTAATAAAGTACTATACAAATGTGTTTTGCACTATCTTTTAGATTATCAACGCTGACGACTGTTGAATATCACAGTGTTACCTAAGTTTGTAATGTGTTCTAACAATGAGAGGTAAGATAGTCAGTTCCTCAGTTGTTGAGGAGTCCAGGAAAAGCCACTCACTTTCTGAGTGGCTTTTGTGAGTGACCGACTATGGTATCACCGTAGAGCCCAACTGTACTGAATAGTTTCAGTAGTTTGATTCATATTTCCCCAGAAAGTAGTAAAATACCTTGTGTTGGGGATGGCTTGCTGATTCCCATCACATCTGTACCCCTAGCAAGAACTACTCTCCTTATAGTGTAGTAATCGTATTTACTAACTATCCGATAACGATTGAAATATTAAATGGACAGCAGAAACATTGTCGTAAGAGTATCGTGAGCTCGTATCGTAACGATAGTTCTCTCACTGTAAAATACTCGATGAGAGATAATACGATAGCTAGCTGTCGAATAAAACGATACGACATGTCAAAAGTGAGTTTGCGTTGACGATTCTCATACTTTAGCTTTCGTTAACCATACCCTTACTATGATGATACCATTTAGTTCCTTAAACGATCGTAGCGGCGCTGCTATAGTTTTTATACAAATAAATAAAAAATAATGTCCTCCTAACCGATATTCGGTCACGGCGGCCAATCTTAACAGAATCTAGCCATCTGCGCAGGCGATATTATAGCGCACAAGTGACTGCGCAAACACAAGTGCACTTTCTGTTCCGTCATTCGCCTAGTCCGATGGGATGATTAACCGACACGACCGGGGCGAGATTAGGCGCAGGACCCACTGTTTAACGTGCCTTCCGAAGCACGGGGGAGCTTGAGATGTTTCGTATTTTGGTCACCCATCATAGGACTGACCACAGCCAACGTTGCTTAACTTTAGAAATCGTTTACTGTGCGCACGCGCCAATGCGCTACAAATGCACAAATTATACGATTACGATAACCACAACTATAGTGGTTCGTGCTTAGAGCATTGTATTTAAAGACTTTGGCAACTGACTGACTGAGATTAAAACGTAGATCAAAAACAACTGAAGCGTTATTTAGGCGTCCACTAAGGAAGGTTTTTCAAAATTCCCACAGGCAGCTGGGAAATCCTCATCGAAAATATTAGGAATCTACAGCATTTAGCTTTATTAAAGCGAAGCTAGGTAGTTGTTAAATAAAAAAGTGTTATACGTATTCCAGCATCATCATATCTACAGCACCGTGCAGGCAGGAAATACCGCACATTAAAACCCGCATATTTTCCATTCAAATAACAAAGTTTTCACTTAAAACAAGCTTTTATGCAAACGGCTTAAAAATACGAGCACGAAACAGTGGGCCAAGCGGGCGCCATATTGCCGACGTCTAAAATCCAACAAAAACGCTTCAAAACTTAAAAGTCGCACTATCGCTTTTTATTATTTCCGCTCTCCGCGACTTCTGCAGTCCTGGTGTGACCGCTCTGTTATTTACTAATTTAAATACCTTTCAGTTTTTGTAAGAGTGCCGAAAATAAGTACACAGCATTAGTATATTACCTACAAGCACTGTGTAATGTGTATTTTCTTCTTCTTTCTTCTTCTCTTTCTCTTATATATAAAAATAAATCGCCATTCGTTAATGCTGCTTAAAGTCAATAACCACTTGACCGATTTAAACATTTATTTTATATTTTATTCGCTTTAATACAGGAAATAGAAAGTAATAGGGAAAATCCTAAACAAGTGTTAAGAAATTATATAAAGTAATAATGGTAATTTTGCATGGAATATGACGGTACACTTCGCGATTGTTCTGCCATCTGACAATGTGATACGAAGTTAACGTTATAAGTTTAGATATATGTAATGGTATGGTATATAATGGTGCTTATAGATAATATTTATTAACAAGCTTAATAAATATCTATAACATATTATATATACCTATAGTGCAGTATTCTTTATTATTTATTCTTTTACTTTTTATAAATTTTTAAATCATTCCACTACCGTGTCCTGAAGCGTCCCTTAAGTTATCCGGGGTCATAAAAAAGTAATCGTAATACACAGGGAGAGCCAAAATCTCTTCTGAAACTGCAATAAAATGTCCATCATATTATAAAGGAGCAATGTCCATGGTATGTATAGCGACCCGCGGACAGGGTTTGTTTTAGCTATGAAACTGAAGATGACGACCAAAAGCTTTCAACAAGACCCCCGAGATCAATGTAATATATGACACACAAAGGAAGTATGCATGCAAGTTTCCATAATCCATAGGATTCTTGTTAAATTACATACTTTGGAAAGTTACGGGACAAAGGCTTTTTTCTGAACGAGTTAGGGCGCTCTCATATGTCGTCGGCTTAGGGTTCTGGAGACCTCAGTCGCATTGTGGACCTTACCTAACGCGCCCCTAAGGGCAGGGAGAACACCGGGGGGTTTTAGTGGGTAGGCCTGGCACGCTGCCGGGAGAGCCCCACACACGCTCGCCGTCTAGGCAACGGCGGGTACGGTGCGGTTACGCATTTCCCCCCGAGAAAAAAAAAAAAAAAAAAAGGGTTCTGGAGACCTTCAGTGATTCAGGCGAGGTTTCCCAGGAAATCTACTCGTGCATGGCGACTGCTTTATTGCAAGATAATATAGTTGATAATTGCATAGCTTCTAATGTTGCTTACACGCTGTAACCGAACTATAACGTTACTTTCTACACGTTTTAATCGGTTTTTGGAAAACTACTTTACAAAATAAAAAATGTATTTTTTTATTTTTCTAGACTATAAAAATGCACGTCTATTAATAAAAACTTTTATATATGTATTCTCTGATTCACAGCTGTTTTAAAATATATCTTTGGATGTTTTTCTATCACTATCACTAGATAGATTGAACTTTTCCTTCCATGTATAGGTATACACTAGGCAAATTGAAGTTTTAATCTGTACCCCCCCATCGAAAAGTTATACCTACGCCTATGGTGTTGCCTACAGAAAATCGAAACTGTTCGAAAACGGGAAATTAGCGCCTTAAAGAGCTGTCATATACCCATACTTACTTATTGTAGAGTCAACTTTTGTTTTCATTCCTACTTGTATTTGCAGACATCTTGAGTATATTCAGGGTTAATATGATTTCTTTAAATTAGATTGTTTTGCTTTTTTTGACGTCAATAAGTGCCTGTAAAGGCCTATGTTGAATAAAGATAAAGACTTATTGCTCTGTCTGTATTCGCATGATGAGGAAATGTCCAAATTAAACTATTTTTTTTCTGAATAACAACGAAAAGCGGACAGAAAATCATTGTGAGGTTTTATGAAACCACGAAACAAGTCGAATAGTAGGCATTTAACTGAAAACTTTGGGAAAATTATTTGATTTAGGGTATTAAAATCGCGTTTTTAATCCAACTTTTTTTAAGAAAAGAAAATTATACTTAAATAAAAAAAACTAATTGATAAACAACCAAAAATTAGGTAGGTAATAAAAATAAATTAATAAAAGAAATATAAAAGCAATAAACAAAACAAAATAACAAAGAAACACGTTTATGAAAATATGATGCTCTACACCAGGATCAAACCACTGCATACAGATTTAGAGTCAAAGATCTAACGCATAGACCAATCCTGACCTATTCAATGAGGATGTGAAATTAAAGATCTCACGTTTTTGGGTAATGCGATATGCGATAGATGGACGAAAAATTTTGAGGCGATGTAAAAAAGTTCACTTTAAAAAAACTACACTAAAAAAACCGCCAAGAAAAACCGTTGTTCCCATAGTAAAAGGTGTGTATACTTAGATAAGTTTGTACGGAACTCTCGGTGCGCGAGTCCAGCTCGCAATAGGCTAGATGACTAAAAAAATTTTTAGCTTTAATAGAAGCTCATTTATGTAATAAACAGAAAGAAAAAAACGGTTTCCGAATAACTATAAAAACAACCAAGATATAAGGTATTAAAGATTTTTCTCCATCTCTTTCTAGCAAAACGGCTATTTACAAGGAGTTTATATGGCCGTACCTTAGATCATTTAGTACTAAATGGTCTAAGGGCCGTACTCAACGATGACGTCACGGTTGATGTCGGATCTCTCTGTTTGATCGCCTTCAAATTAACAACTTAAAATGCTTTAAAATGCAAATTTTACAGGACTGCTTTTTTTTCCACGGTATTTTAATATTTAATGACGAGACGTAAAAATTAACATTCAGTCATCATCCCAATTGACCGGCTTTTTTTTTGAAAATTTTGATTGTAGTTGGGTTTTGGCACACACAAAGCTAAATAGTCTAATATATTGTTGAGGATTCAGTTCCAATTGTGATCATACAAAAAATTGATGGACTGGGAAGTTTTGCTATATTTTCTACAATTATCTAATTGTAATTATATATTTGACGTTCATAATATTTTTACATAATCTGAAAACTCAAACTAATAGTTATTTGTTATACATGAGTGCAAAGTTGCTTTTTAACCGCGTGCTCAACTTTGATGACCGAGCAAGCGAAGGATTCTAAAATTGACTCTCGCGCGCAGCGAGTGATTCAAAAATTAAAATCCTGAGCGTTAGCGAGGGATTCAAAAGAGCACAAGGTGAAAAATCTTTGCACTCGAGTGCAACACGTAACTTTTCATCCCCCCTCAGCGAGGTAATGACTAAATGCAAAATAAAACATTAACAATCACAAGATACTTTTATTTCAGTTTAGGTACATATTTACTACAATATTAAAATAAACTTCTTCGTCGCTGGAATCAATCATTTTCGTTTTTTTTTTACTTGTTTTCAAGTTTCTTATTTATAACAATACGACGTCAAAACAAAATGGCGCGCGCAAAGCGAAATAAATACAAAAATACACCAAGGAGGTTCAGAGTCTGAGTTTTTAACAAATTTAAAAAAGTTGTATGATAAATTCGGCACCATGGAGATGGAAGTAAATAGGTTTAATGATGTTTTGAAATCACATACCTAGTGCACGCGATGTTCTAAATTCAAATTTACTTTAACCTCAAGTGGATAAAAATCGAATAGCAAAAATACTCTTCCCGAGATGGGGCGATGAAAAAATCTTTATTCAATATAGATCTTTACAGGCACTTGTTGACGTCAAATGAAACATAAAAATCTTCAACGAAAAATCTAATTGACTAAATATTTCATCCTTGTATGTAAACACACCCCAACCATTATTGAGATGCATGCAAATACAGGTAATTTTTTTAAAAAAGTTGACTCTACACCAGCTGTTCGGAAATTAGGAGAGCCGAGTCAAGAACAGGCAAAAAACTCGGAAGGTCTTGTATTTATTTTGTACAAAGAACTTTTTTACTTCAATTGCCTATGCTGAAGAAACATTTCTGATTTAAATTGAATTAATATAGAGGAAACCTCAACTCGCATATCCGTTAGTTACACTAAGTAATGTATTGCATTTCATATCGCGTGAATCGAATGCATTCTTGAATTAATTATGAGCCGCTGTCGGTGGTACCTACTTTCTGGTTACTGCAGAGCGGCGGCGATGATATCCAGGCGGAATTAATTTGCAATTTAAACGACTGTGTAACTCGTTGCCGGGACGTAGTGCGACATGGTTCTGAGTGATACGTTGTTATATTTATAATAGTTGGCAGGTTGCCTGTGTCGTCACCATTGTCACGGCATTGCATAAAAATACACATTTAACACAGCACCTAACGGAACTACCACACTCGGTAGAAAAGCACCAAAAATACCGTATTTATTTATAACTAGCTGACCGTATGCAACTTTGTTTGCATTATAACTTAATTTTCCCGTCAGATTTTTCCGCAGGAAAACTTTACCCTATATCCTTCCCCTGGTTTTGAACTATCCCTATACCAACTTTCATCAAAATCGGTTCAGTAGTTTCGAGGCCTATTCAATACAAACAAACAAACACTGAAATCTTTCCACTTTATAATATTAGTATAGATGGCACAATAACAGACATCAGGCAAAATAATACGTTTTAAAAAGGCATATTAAAAGTGCACGCCTGTGCCCAATTGTAATTGTGCACAGCTTTTGCAGTGATGGCAATAACTATTCACCTACAAGATCAATAATAATAACAAAACCTAACAATAGAAAATAAATAATTTCAATTCACTCATAAGCGCCTTATTACTACATCATTACAACTTATCTATAATACCGAATTACAAAGATAACTTTGATGAGTCATTTGAACGTAAAGCAGTAAATAGTGATCACTTTAAAGAACGAAAACCGTAAATATGTACATGGGAGCCTTTATACTTAAATAAGTTTCACGGTACCGTCTGCGCAAGACCAACTCTCACTTGACTGGTATTTTTTCATAAAATTAGCCGTTTGGATAATGAAATAATAAATTGTCAATGTCAGGATCGATAGTGATTTATTTATTTATGTATAGTACCTACTGCCACATGATACATATTAAGACATCCACAGAACATTATCACGGTAAATTACAATTCTGATATGCATCACGAAAACGGCGTACATAGCGCTCAGCGTATTAACATTAATAATGCTTATATTTATTCAAGACGATCACACACGACATTAAATTTAAACTGTTACTTTTAAACGTTATAATAATTAAAGTTGTTGCAGGTATCTTAAAATTTTGAATTTATACTTTTGGAAGCTATCGTTAAATATATCAAAATCCAAGATATTGCTATGAAGCGTGTTGTATTCCCTACAAATTCGTGCCAAAGGGGACTGGAGTTCAAGACTTGTTCTGGCAAACAGTATAGCAAATGTTTTGGCGATATAGTGTCGCGGGTACCTATGTGGTACCGCTAGCGATACCCTTGACAATATGTCGTTTGACCGAATTTACCCTTTGACAATTTTATGGAGAAAGCACATATCCAAACAAATTCTTCGATTTCGGATGCCGGCTCCAAACTATCGTCCAACACTCCAACACTCCAACATTGACACCAACATCGTCCAACACACGATCGATCAAACAGACTCTCCACACGTCAATAAGGCCACTAGCCAACCTCATTCACTATGGAGGACGTTGAACTGATAGGTGCTTCTGCGCTATACCTAATGAGTGCATGTTATTATTTTTTACAAGTGTATAGCCGACGTAAAACAAAAAAAAACGTACCATAAACGAATATGCAAACCAGGGATGTTGCGGATGCCGATTTTTTCACATCCGCGGATGTGAATGCGGATGCGGATTTGTGAAGGCTCACATCCGCGGATGCGAATGCGAATGCGGATGTTTAAGATATTGTTATAGAAAAAAAATATATGAATTAAGAATTAAAATAATAATAGAGTAATTATTAACATTTTTATTAATTACTAGCTTTCCGCTCGCAGCTTCGCCCGCGGTATGTTTGTTTTCCCGTGGGAATTTTATATTTGCCCGAAGGAAAAATAATTTTATAGCCTATGTTTATTAGGGATAATGTAGGATTCTCAATGTGAAAGAATTTTTGAAATGGGCCTAGTAGTTTCGGAGCCTATTTAATACAAACAAACAAACAATCAAATCTTTCCTCTTTATAATATTAATAAGTATAGTAATTAGTAAATGAAGTTAAATTCGTCCACTGGTTTATTAAGAGACTCCGAAATCCTCAACCAAGCATCGTGTAGGGCTATTTTATCTTTGTGACGACGATGCTTCGGATTCCATAGCACCGGTTCGCCTTCATATAACTCCAAAAACAAGAGTACGGTGTCATTACTCCACTCAGTCATGCTAAAGTTTAATCGCAAATTAATTTATAACCGGAGCGCTACGTGTCAGATATGTCTGCCTCGCCCGAGTAAACAGACAACACTGGTGTGTGGAGGGTATGTTCGTGCGAGTTGGCAAACTCCATTGATCTGAGTACAATTTACCGCCATCGGACCGATCGCGAGCCAACACGAACCAACACCATCCAACATATACGAACTATCTCTCTACACGTGGAAGGTTGGACGAACAGTTGGAGTGTTGGACGAATGTTTGGAGCCGGCAGGAGAGTGAACATATTGAACTTGGCTAGACGCTCGCTATAGGGCTGTTCGTGAGAAACCCCACTACAAGTGAAAGCAAGATGTCTAGTAAATGCCCTTTAAATACTCTCAATCCTCTGAGAGTGAACACCATAAAAAGGACTCCACACAGTAGAAGCGAACTCTAGGTGGCTACGCACCAGGACGTCATACAGTAAAATCTTGGTGCTAATGTTATCTTTCACTTATTTTGGAGTTATGTTCTTTTCAGCTCTATGCAAATAATAGTAACTTGAATGACTTTAATTAACTTCACATTTCCTTCATTGCTTAATTACACTCACACAGAGGCTATGTGGGCAGTTTTCTTTTTACCCGCCTATAAGGGAATGAATAGGAACAAAGGAATCAGGGGTGATCTCGTTAAGCCTTGCTTGAAGGAGCGGACATAGAACCGCCTTGCTCTGACAGCTATAATTTATGCGTCTCATTCCTTAGGGGGCTCTTCGCAGACTCATATTTTCTCTCATGAGACGTTCCATGCTCGTCCGTGTCTTATATTATGGATTACAGTGTATGATATTATATGTATCTTATTAGATTTCTGGAGATCGCTTAATTTTACTTTTTTACGTAAATTCAAGCACTTATGAGAAATTATAGCGCAGCGAAATCATAGCAAGTGCATGTCAAAGGTTATCATCGCCACAGCTCATATACGAGTACGTCCCCACCGAGTAGCTCGAGCCTTAGTCCACGCTGGCTCAGTGCGGATTGGTCGATTTCACATACACCTTTTGTATTTCTTCGCAGATGTATACAGGTTGCCTCACGATGTTTTTCTTCACCGTAGGAGCGTCGGACTATCAGTAACTTTAGTTCGTCTACGTATCTCATCATTCGACCATATAGAGAAACCCCGAGCATAGCCCTCTTCATTGCCTTTTGGGTGACCTTGAGCTTTCTTTTGAGGCCCACAGTAAGCGGTCACGTCTCAGTTCCATACGTCATCACTGGCAACACTCACGAATTGAAGACATTCCTCGAGATACTGCAGTAGATGAGCCGAGAATACGCTACTTAGCTTCCCGCACGTTGCTCAGTCGAGTTGGAGTCGTCGATTAATCTCTTTCTAGATGTCCGAGTCAAGTTGAATCATATTCGTCAACAACATCCAACATAAAGCTTCCAACCTTCACAGAAGTGGGCACGTTATAATAATCCGGCAAAATTTCTGTCTTGGCCATGTTCATTATAAGAATAAAGGATTTTAAGACCCTGCGACCCTGAGACTGCTTAGGGATATCAATTTTAAGGGCACGTGATATTATGTGACATCAAGTTAGGGCTAGTTATCGGGACCCTATTCGGAAACATGCTGATTATGAAAAAAAAATATGACATTTTAAATTAAGGACTAAATAATTATGAGACAAAATAGAGAACTCGTTGAGCATTGTGCCCAGGTCTTCCAAGGCCATAGCTACGATGTCACTAGAAAAGGAAGGTGAGTCATGTACTCGCCGTTTATATTGATACCGATTCCTCTCCAGTTCAAAAGCTTAAACAGATCCTCCAACTCAGCTGTGAACAGTTTCAGAGATAGTATAACGTCGCCCTGTCTCACGGTGTAGTGTCAGTTCAATTCACCTCTAGGGTCAGTGGCTGAGTAACAAATGTTTGCGATAATGTCCACAGAAACCTTTCATTACGTGGTTCTGGATATAACGACTCTACCGTCCTCTGTTTAGAGCTTCTTAAACTGGGTCTACCCAAGCGACAGATCTCTTTCGAAAACTTCGGAGCCCTTGTTTCGCTCAATGAACTCTTTAATATGTTCTGTATTCAATCGGCATTATGTCAAGTTAGAAACTTGGAGATCTGATTGCTGTTAACACTGATAAGCATCTTCACAAGACCACTTATCAATTTCACACCTTTCTTTTAACAGCTTTATTATCGTCTCTGTAATCTTGTTCTTTGTTTAGCACGGCTGGGTTGAAAAAACTTTTTAAAACCAGTAGAAGAATAGCTTCTACAGCCCTATCATTAACATCCGTGTGATTTTGCAGTTTGAGTTGAAAGCGTTCTGGATACGGGATCTGGAATTCCATTGCCGGGCTGTTTTTTGAAGAAAAAATTTATCATTATATAGTGTCCATGTTGTATACAAATAATTTTTATCTATGTTGATTATATATAAATTTATGTATATTGCCTTGTATATTATTTCTCAATTGTCGATTTACTAATCTTTCGAAAATATTTATTCTGTTACCATAATATCTTTTAAGTTGTGAACTTAGAGAAGAGCTTGCACAAATAAACCATGAATCCAACACAACAATAATGCCACCTCAGGATATTGCGGTCTCCAGACTCCGGTACTCTTCAACCGGTTCGTTTCCGGTATCCTGTTACCGGTAACTATGTAACGTAGCTTTGCAAATGGAAACTTTCTACGTCAGAGGGCAGGGTGGAAATCGTTGTAGCAGCAACTTTGATTTATTTGCTGACAGTACGGAAACCTTCCTCTTTGATTTACAACAACTCACCGTTGTTTACGGATATGCTGCTTGAAGTATTAATGGCGGATTATCTTGCGCTCAAGTGCAATGTGATTTTTAAATTAGATATCATGAAACATTCTTTATTTATTTGGACAGCTTAATAGCTGCTAGAGCAAGGGCCCTTTTCAATATGTATAAGTTAGCTTAGTTATCGATTAACGTGACCTATTTTGATCATTTTGTCATTCCTTCAAAATTCTTTACCGAAGGGAGACTCTGTACCAAAGTCGCCTGCTTGAGTACCTTCGTCTTACCTATTTCTGACAGCACACAGCAATGCTTTGTGCATTGCTGTGTTCCGGTTTTGAAGGCAGTCGAATCACTGGGTACCATGACTTTACATCTTATGTCACAAGTTGGAAACGTACACCGTGGTTCTTCTGGGGATTGCAGATTTACTGCGAATCTCACAAGAGCCCCATGTATTATAGGTGACTGTTATCACTTACCATCAGGTGGGCAGTGTGCTTGTTTGCCAGCTTAGTAGTAGAAAAAATACGTCACTTAAATCGATGATTGTTTCACTTGAAGCTTTTCTTGTATATTGTGAAAATGGCTCTGATAGTTACAAAAGCTGCATGTATAAATTGTGAAGCATTCAACATAACAATATCATGAATTAAAATACTGATATAGGTACCTTATTTATGAAAAACTTAATAACTTAAGTAACTTTCAATCATACTGATTCACAAGGACAATATCAGACACATAATTATACACACATTTTATGCGTATAGTATGCATGTTAATAACAATTATTAGACGCATTAGTTAGCGAATTCACCAAATTTAATTAGCGTTAAATTTTACCGCATTAATGAAATTCAGACAGAAAACAGAAGCATTCAAGAAAAATCCAGTTCATAAAACAACGTTCAGCAATTTCATATTTTTGGCTTAAAAAGCTACTTCCGAAAAATCCTATAATTTGAGTAGAATTCTCAAAAATCCTCAAATATGGGTAAGTAAGTAAGCGTTGGAAAATCTACTGGTCAAATTTAAAATGCGGTGTAGAATTTTAATAATTCTCACTGAACAAAGGTGATTTACTCAGTTATTTTTTTTGTACAATATACTAGCCTTGGCCGTGACTTGACTCCCGTCAAGTACACTAATTCGGCGGTTTTCTTTATTTTCATTCTCGCGGGGATACCACAATTTTCGATGAGCAAAACCAAAGAATTAAGCAATTATTTTCGTTGGTACCATACCAATGCTGGAACGATGATTGACAAATTTCTCATACACATTTTTATCCCCGTCTTACTCCTTTTGACTGCTGTTAACAAATGTTGTTCCGAAAATACTGTCGTTTTCATGTAATCGAAAGACTAATTATCAAATCCCATAATAATATTCTCACTAGCTGTGCCTCCGAACTATACGTTTCGCCATATATTTTTTTCCCGTTTTTGCAACATTTTTCATTGATGCTCAGCTACTATTAACGTGATGTAATAAAGCCTTTAGCCTCCTCGATAAATAGACTATCCAACACAAAAAAAAACACAAGAAGATTTCTTCAATTTGAATCAGTAGATTGTGAAATTAGCGCGTTCAACCAAACCGTCCAAACCGAAAGCTTCATAATATTAATTATAGATATCCAATTATAAAATTACTAAGCTTTAACTATATTAAACGCTCATCTATCGTCACAGTGACAATCGCAATTGTTTCTAAGTCCGATTTGCTCGAATTCACTGCGCGGTCGGAACAAATGGATCCCGGAATCCGCGCCATTAGTCTTGCTTAGGGCTGCCGGGTCTAAGCATGTTATGTTACCCAATAACTAGGCAAATAACTCTACCCTCAATTGGGATGATGACTGAATTCAAATTTTTACGTCTTGTCATTAAATATTAAAATACCGTGGAAAAATATGCAGTCCTGTGAAATTAGAATTAAAATCGGTTTAGAAATACATTAGATACAAGCATTTTAAGTTGTTAATTTGAAGGCGATTAGACAGAGAGATCCGACATCAACTGTGACGTCATTGTTGAGTACGGCCTTATTGACTCCTTGTAAATTGCCGTTTTGCTAGAAAGAGATGGAGAAAAATCTTTAATACCTTATATCTCGGTTGTTTTTATAGTTATTCGAAAACCGATTTTTTCTTTCTGTTTATTATATGAATGAGCTTCTATTAAAGCAAAAAAATTTTGTTAGTCATCTACCCAATTATAAATACGAAAGGTTGGACTCCTTCAGAAATCTGAGCATCTAACATGCAGTTCAAAGATACGAGCATCATTTATAATGCACTTATAAATCTAATGTCATCTTGCACTGTCAATATGTGAATGAGCGTGACAGCATCAGCTTTAATAGGAAGCACTAGCTTGAAAGCCGCCCTATTTTTGTTTTCCCCTGAGAATTTTATATATTCCCCTAGAAAAAATAATTTTGTACCCTATGTTCATAAGTTCATAATGTAGGATTTTAAATGTGAAAGAATTTTTCAAATCAGTCCAGTAGTTTCGGAGCCTATTCAATGCAAAGAAACAATCAAATCTTTCCCCTTTACAATATTAGTATATATTACGTCAGGGCGAAATCACTCGGAATTTACGGTTTTTCTTAGAAAATATTAAACAAAGAGTCAAAAAACATACGGAATAGAAATCAAAGATAGTCACTGGTAGTGTCACTGGTTACCGAAAACTTCGATTGTATCAAATTTTAGTCAATGCAACCATTCCTTCATTTTCAAAGATTTTTGAATTATCACTTAGCTAAAACGTTTTTCACACAACAGGGAAGCTCTTGGCCTTCTCTTGGTCTTTATTCAAGGTGGAGGCCAGCTTCACCTGGACTCCTCGACAACTGAGGTGACTATCTTAAGTCTTACTGTTGGACCACAATAATGTTACCAATATTGCTATTATGGCGATAAACTTAGGTTAAGACAGTGGTAGAGTTAGCCAGGTGGGCTCAGAAACACTACCATCAACCAAACTGCTACTTTTTTAATATACAATGCGACACAAGACTCAATGAGGGATCACCATTTTTTTTCAAATCAAATCATCTCATGAATCTTTATTCAACATACGGGCACTAATTGGCGTCAAAAACAGTTCAAATATGTTCTAATCTCAAGATTTTTATTTAACCTCGTATGCACATATTATTCCAAACTAAATTAGGATGTCCGTCCTTTAAATTTAAAAGATCTACACATCTTTCATGCAATCTCGACAAGCTACGAAGAAGATAATGTAGTTTCTTAACTCTGTCCTTACATGCAATGCACAAAGGACAACTAAATTAGAAATCGTTAATTTTGGCGCAGCCAAGAACCGAAATATATATTTCCCTAGTCCCGCTACTAAGTCCATTGCCCGTCCAGACCAGCAAAATGATATGCATGAGATTAGCAGTTTATCTGTCCCCTGGGCGAGCCGCTGGCTACAATTATGAACCGTGCCAGCCACAATCTAACCCTAACTCGGTGTAATTAAGCTCATTTTAGCTTGAACGCGCTAATTCCGAGAACTGAACAGGGGACGGAGTGAGAGGAGTACTCGTAAATGCAAGATATTGGCTATCGTACTCCTGACAGTATCTGTTATCCTGGTAAAGTATTAAGGTCATAGAATACCTTCACGGTAATGGAAATTCTTAAGGTGTATAGTTGAATGTTAAACTGTATTGGGCTTCAATGTTTTAACATACTAGCCTTCGTGCGTAGCTTTGTCCGCGTCAGTTATTCGAATTTGGCGTTTTTTTTTCGTACACGCTGGGATAAAAATATTTGTGAGAAATGCCAAATAATAAAGCAGCTGTTTTCATTGTTCCTAACGCTGAAATGTCGGTATGTTCATACAATCTTTCATCTACCATTTTACTCCCTCTTTACCGCCTCTAGGATAGTGTTTTAAATTAGTGCCGATACGAAAGTCAAATCTAATTATCAACTCCCATAATTGTAACCTACCATCTGGTGGGAGTATTTTTGGAAATTCCTTTATGATATGATAATGAAAAAATAAGAATTATATGTAGGAAGCACCCCCCCCCCCCCCCCCCTTCTACCTCTTAATTATTACTTTAAAGGTTGAACTCCAAAAAGATTAAAAAAAATTTTTACAAAAAATAGAACCGACTTCAGAAACACTGAAAACTTAAAAATAATCTTCTTCTATATTGAAGTCGCCGCCAAACGATAATCTAGAAAGTGTTAAAATTTGTCACCGACTTTAATATAGAAGAAGATTATTTTTAAGTTTTCAGTTTGAAGTCGGTTCTATTTTTTGTAAAAAAAAATTATTTTTAACTTTTTAGTGAATGAAATATTTTTAGTGAAAGAAACCCTAATTTAAATTAGTGTTTTCCTCTATTTTCTATGGGATCCCATCATCCGATCCTGATTTTGGTGACCATGGGACCACCCTTGCAGTATACTCTATCAAATACGAAAAGAATTTTGGATTTCGGTTTAAAAATGACGGAGTTATGAGGTAACAAATATAAAAAATAAAAAAAATACAACCGAATTAATAACCTCCTCCTTTTTTGAAGTCGGTTAAAAAATATAAATCAACATTTGAAAATGATTCGTATTAAGGTTTTTGGAATCACAGCACCTTTGAGGTGTAAAATAGAAGGTTATCGAATTCAAAAGTCTTCCGATGGAGTTTCTGTTTCCATAATTCTTAATAGCTGCTACTATGATAATTATATTTTTAAAATTCATCAATATACTATATCTCTCACTACCTACATTAATATAGCGGTCTATTTAAGATTCACACATGATTCAGAGATAAGTGGGCCACTGTAGCTATCGTATACACATTATCATCACACATGAATAAATGATGAGAGGCTAAGCCGACGTACACACACGAGTTGTTGATAGCGGAAAGCACCTATATAAATTATGTCGGCATTTTAATAAAAAGCTTCGTTGCTACGAAAGCGTTAACTGAAGCTCTGCATAACATCGCTGTTATTACTTCAAAATACTTCCCAGGCGGGTTTGGGTTATTCCCATGACTTGACGCTTGGAAAATCCCCTTTGACGCACGTGTAATGAGTTTTACTAAATATTTCTTGATAGTTTTAAAATATATCAGTAATTAGACGATTCCTACATCATTTTCAGCACGAGTTTAAAAAAGCTTCGAGCTTACTAATAGTAAAACGGGCAGACATATATTTATCTTTTAAGATGAATGGTTTTAATTAAGAATATATAAAAATATTCTTGTCGACTGTGCGAGTAATCCTCACAGCATAACATTTTTTTATCCAATGGAAAATTCAAAATTCAAAAATCTTTATTTAACATAGACCTTTACAGACACTTATTGACGTCAAAACAAAGCAACACATTCTAATTTAAAGGAAAAATATTAACCTTGTATGTGCATACATCCTGAAAATACTCAAGATGACTGCAAATACAAGTATAAATGAAAAAAAAAGTTGACTCTTCACCTGGAGCATAAGATGGAGCAGTTAGTGTGTGAACAAACACACTGATAAGCTTGCCTATAACATTAAAACCATCTGCGTATCTTAAAAGACATAAGAAACTAGCCGCTCTATCAGGTCGTTGATAAATACAATAAAATGAAGTGGACCTAAATGGAAACTCTGTGGTACACCTGAGGTTATACATGCGGGGTTAGATAATTATTCTTTGAGTGCACCTTGTTGACTCATTCTATTGTATACAGATAAGACGCAATCGATCAGTAGTTACAATTGCGTGAATTTTCTCACAAGTTTGCAAGTATTTAAGATTGCCACATTGAATATATATTTTTTGTTCATTTAAATAAAACAAACTAGACACCGTCCCACGAAACTTTTGTCACAATTTTACAAAAATATTTTACAAAAAATAACACCAAAAAACCGACTTTAAAAACATTGAAAAGTTAAGTTCATATAAGAATAGGTAGAGACAACATCACACTTCTATATTGAAGTCGGTACCAAACAATGATCTCCAAGAAAGTCTTAAAATTTGGCACCACACACTTCGGTACAAACATGAAACACGTTGGACGTACCTATAAAATTTAAGGGTTTCCCCACGATTTCATGGGATCCCATCATCAGATCCTGACTTTGGTGACCTTGGGACCACCCCAGGAGTATACTCTATTGAATTCAAAAAGAATTATGAAAATCGGTCCACAATTGGCGGAGTAATCGCGTAACACACACAAAACACGTTGAAAATACCTATAAAATTTAAGAGCTTCCCACGATTTTTATGGGATCCCATCATCAAGTATAAAAAAATTATCTAAAGTGTTCCTAGTTAATCTATACGTACGCTTTATGTGATTTTAATCATTATTACACGTTATAATAAAAACGATAAAAAACTATAATGACCAGATCTGGCGAATTTGCCTCAATAGAACTCGCTTAATGGCGACACTCAAATTTGTAAGCTCAGTTCGTAAAGGACTCTACGGAGTCGGCGCTAACAAAGGGACCGGCCCGGATTATCCGGCGGCGGATTATCGCTGTCCGGCAAACCGGCGCGATGCAAGAACGTGCGACGTTTGGGTCGTCATAAATTATGTGATAGCGTCAAAATATGACAGTTGAAAAGAGTTTCAAAGGCTGTGGAGGTAATTAAACTTTTTTATATAAATATTGGTTTTTTTGGTTAGACTCTAAGGGGTCAATAGACTGAAGGCCCGCCGCGTGTAGAATTACATGGATTAGTATTGATACAGACTGATTATACGTTAACGATAACTAATCCTAAACGCAGCCATATCTTACATTTTCGACCCCGCCTCCCATCTATTGGGACTTAATATTTGAACTGCCTTCCGAAGTAGGAAAGTAATCAATATAATATGCGTTTTCGGTCACCCATCCGGAACTGACCAAGGGGTATATTCGCAGTGATATATTCTTTCGCAGTAACGATTATCAAAATCAAGCAACGTTGCTTGATTTTGATAATCGTTACGGCGAAAGAATATATCACTGCGCCATTGAGACACGACAAAAGTAATACGAGTAGTAATCGAAAGAAAATCTTCATGAACATTTCTATTCCGCGAACTCGCCGATAGAACTCATCGGCAAATGAGTTCGAGAATTATCTCTGACGACAGAAAAACCACGACCATTTTTAAAAGTTATTTTTAATTCAGGCCACGGCTGATTGTCAGTTTGTTATTGTTCGCCACGCGAAGTTTAACGTCCGCTGAGATTTTCTTGGTCGATACTATTTATTTCAGTAGGTACCCTCTGAATTCATGATGTTTCGGTGGCTGCTATCTTGGTTACATTGTTTTCGATAGGTACTTAAACATGAACAAATCATCATCACAGCCCATATACGTCCCCACCGAGGGGCTCGAGCCTACCCTATATTAGGGTGATTAGGCCTTAGTCAACCACGCTGGCCCAGTGCGGATTGGTCGACTTCACATACATCATTGAATTTCTTCGCAGATGTATGCAGGTTGCCTCACGATGTTTTCCTTCACCGTAGGAGCCTCAGACAAATGTACATATGAAATTCGAAACGAAAAACACATTGGTACATGGCGGGTCTCGAACCCCGACCCCCCGATTGGAAGGCAAGTGCCGAGTCCACTGCGCCACCGACGCTCCAACGACAATGACGCTGAAACGACATGAACAAAGGTTTCTTGTAATTATATAATTTATTCTCTAATATATAAAACCCAACAGTTCGTAACTACGAATGCTTATTAAGGCTTAAAATACTTGTATAGGATATGTTTACTAATTACAACTTGTAATTAGTAAACATATAACGTACTTGTAATTAGTAAACGTATAAGTAACGTGTTCGTGACAAAAATTGTATTTTAATGAAAGATATGGTTTTTTTAATTAACCGCTGTATCTGGCCTTATTCTGCCAGTTCTGAACAAGTAGCGGAGATGCATTTTTTAATAAAAAGCGAATTTTAAATTTAGACACGAATACAAATCATGTACGAAATTATTTTATACTGTTCCCAATTTTAAAGATTTTTGAATCACTCGAATTCAGTGTTGTCATTAGTAACAAATTCTATAAGATTCCGTTTTACTCAGCAAAAATAAAAACCGCAATAACCGCACGTAAAACGGAAAGTATATACGTTGCGTTTATTCTAACTAGCTTTCAGCTCGCCGCTTCGCCCGCGTTATTAGTCTTCCCGAAGGAATTTTATATTTTCCCGTAGAAAAAATAATTCTGTAGCCTATATAGAAGACTGTTATTTATATTTAGGAGCACGAATTATAAATTTCATACAAAAATTGGAGCAGATTTTAAACATTCTCCACTAGAAACTTTCAACCCCTATTTTGCAGCTTTAGGGGGTGATCTAAAATAAACAATGAAATACGTATTCAACGAAATGTTTTTAAGAGCATGAATCCCAAGTTTTATCAGAATCGTTGATAATTTAAAGATTTTTCCATACAAACTTGCAACCCCTATTTCATCCCTTTAGGGTTAAACATTTTTAAAATCTCTTCTCAGTGTGCGTCCACATTTAGAATTAAAACAACTGTGTAAATTTCACGTTTGTACCATTGGCGGTTACGGCTGTGCGTGCGTCTATAGATGGGAACTTCTCCTTCTATAAAATAAAAAACAAGTGGGTAGGGCCACTCGTTGCAAAATTCACGGAATGAATATTCAAAAATAGTTAATTGGGGAATTCGTAGCCGAATCTTACAATTTCGAATGTGAATTTGAATTCTATTGTCTCAAAAGTGCGCCTCGAACAGCGTATCTCCTACGAAATGCTACGACACAGGTTGCTGCAGTCGCTACGACAAGCGTTACAAAACCTCTGATACAATAGTTGCTACACAGCGTCTACGCAGATAACTACGAAAGCTGGCTTAATTTTCGTTTAATTTTGTAAATGTGCTGGTAGCAGTGGGTCTAACGAACAAGTAATAAGCCATCCGTGATTTTATTTTATTCTTTTTTATGCCACACACAATACAGCTTACCCGTGGTACTACCGTTGGTACTACTGGTAGTACCACGGGTATTTTTTTGCCCGTGGTACTACCACGTGTCCGGTAGCACTACGGGTAATTAAATTTACCCGTGGTACTACTTATTATTTTTGAAATTAAAAAAAACACCATGTGGGTAACAATCAGTTATAATATTTTATTATTTTAAAGAAATTAAGCTTTAATAAAACTATTTTAAAAGCAACTTCAACGAAACTTTTCAACTGCGAGTTATAGTGTAATTTGATTATTTAATCGACTTCACAAAAAGGGGCACTTTATCATTTAAATTGTTTTTGTTTACGTTTGCTATCTCATAACTCTGCCACTTATTAACTGATTTGGAAAATTGTTTTTTGTTTGAGAGGGCCCGATTAGCCTCATTGTCACCCAAGTCGGGATCTGGTTATGGGATCCCAAAAAAATCAAGGGAAATCTTTATTTATGTTTGTCATCTCGTAAAGAACTGTGTTTATCATATTAACCGATTCAGATTTTATTTATTTTATTTTTATTTGTTTATATTTCGGAAACATACAATATTTTATATCTTAAATATAACCATAAAATACTGGTACATAGATCAGTGAAGTTTCCACTATTAAGTAACAAATACTATTTATATTAATTTAAAAAACTACCAAATAATAAAAACAATGGCAATGTTATTATTTGAAATAGGACCAATCGGGAAATATACCCTCTTCTCGATTGATCCCATTGTCACCAAAGTCATTCCCTTGCCTTTCCCGGGATCCCATCACCAGATTCCGACCTTGGTGACAGTGAGATTAAGCGGGAAGCATACGCTCTCAAACAAAAAAGTTATGAGATAGCAAACGTAAAATAAGTCCCCCATTTTGTTAAAAAATGAAATTACACTATAACTTGCAAATGAAAAGTTTCGTTGAAGTTGCTCTAAAAAATAGTTTTATTAAAGCTTAATTTCTTTTACATCAAAAAAATATTATAACTGATAGTTACCCACATGGTGTTCTTTTAATATCAAAAATAATAAGGAGTACCACGGGAAAAATTAATCACCCGTAGTACTACCGGACACGTGAGTAGGGCAAAAAAATTACCCGTGGTACTACCAGTAGTACCAACGGTAGTACCACGGGTAAGCACCGAAATGTTCATCATTTGTTTAATTTTCTTATTTTGACTTCCCGTTTCGGCCCCTAGTACTAGCACGTACCTACGTAGTATTTCAGCATAATGTTGGGTAAGGCGCATAGAGTAAAAGGTTGGGAACCCCTGCTCTATAGTAAGAGCCAAGTCTTCGAGGAAACCTAGCTTACATCCCAATTATTCAGACTTACCGCTAACTCTTTTCACTTAAGCCACTCCTCGCAGAGATCTAAGTTGCCGCCGCAGTGGCCCCGCGAATTATGGAGTAAATTCTTCAGCCACTCCCGAGGTATTATGCACTTTGAAACTCAGTATGCTCCGCATCTCGCAAGCTTAGATCTGACTTTGTAATAAATTGGTGGTCGGGCTAAATATTTTGTGAGGTAGCTTACGAGTGAGTTATGCTCTAGCAACGTTGCTATTGTTTTGCGCCTTCAAAAAGCTGAGAGCTTAGTTATATGTATTTTTAAATTTATAGAAAACTAGCTGTGTCTTTGAATTACGTTTCGTCATTATAATTGTCCAAAAAACATTTTCGGGAAACGGCCACCCTTATCACCTGGGAGTATTAAAAAAATGTTTACAAAAAAAACCGACTTCAAAAAAGTAAAAAATAATATAAGAATAGGCACAGACAACATCACATATATCGAAGTCGGTGCCAAACGATGATCCCTAGAAAGAAAGAAAGTTCCTAGAAAATCTTAAAATTTGTCACCGACTTCAATATAAAAGTGTGATGTTGTCCGTGCCTATTCTTATATTATTTTTAACTTTTTTGAAGTTGGTTTTTATTTTTTGTAAAATAATTTTTTTTGAAGTCGCGTTAAAATTCCCTATCTCAAAAACTATTGAACCGATTTTGATGAAACTTGCAGTATTCCCTAAGTTGAACAATACCTAGTACAACAAAAAAAGAATTACTTAAGAGGGCACAGTACCTACTACTAGCGCCGCCCTTCGTTTTTTATGATAAATTAAAGACGTTTCTACAAAAATAGATCAGTCAACTACTCAATACAGATATTTCAGATTTTTTGAGCTATTCAGATTACATGTATAAGAATAATCATAATCCGAATTATTGCTCAAAGTGGCCACTTTTAGCAATAATTGGGATTATGTAAAGTGTTTAAAAAAAATCCCAGCGATATAATGAAAACTGTGGCGATATGATTAGAAATGATTTCGAGGCACTTAGTAAATAATAGAATCAAAGCTTCTTGTACTGTAATTACCCATTGCAGTCGAAATGAAGCTAATCGAGCGACGGGCTGCGCCAACAGTGCCATCTCAGTGATTCCATGAATGCATAAATTGTGGCGCCGTGCCAACTCCGCGTATCTCTGTCTCGCTAATAGATAAATCGTGACATATGCCGAGGGTTGTCCCCTGGAGTCAACTAGCTAGGAGTGTCAAGCGTTAATTGAATGTTCCATTTTTGAACAGACAAACGGAAGTCAACTTTATCGAGCTACCGGATTATCTTACCGGAGGGAGACTCTGTACCAGGATCGCCTTCTTGGGTACCTCCGTTTTACCTGTTTCTGCCGCAAAGCAGCAGTGCTTGCATTGCTGCGTTCCGGTTTGAAGGGTAGGATATGGCAGTGAAATTGTTGGGTACCGTGACTTACATCTGATGTCACAAATTCGCAACGTACACTGAGTTCTTGTGGGGGTTGCAGATTTGCTGCGGGCAGTATGCATGTTCGCCAACATAGCTGTATAAAAAATCTATTCTTCAATCTCTAGTATCACTAGTCTACTGGTAATTGACGATTGAAATTACCCTTAGACCCGTTAATGGTCAATGCACCGGGACAACGGGTAATAGGTGAAACGCTAACCTCTTAACTGAACTGATAATATAATTCAAACTGTGATTGGCCATTACCTCCGTCAGTTCTGTTGTATTTAAAAAAAAATATAAACCCAATTCAGGTGGAGATAACTAGTCAAACAGGACACAAACACCCCCGCTTTAAAATGTCTTTAGTATCCGGAATAGAAGATGTGGGTGCCGAGGAAATATCACCTACCCTGAAGAGGGGTGCTGATTAACCGGATAGCGGTTACACAGCAACCTTTCGGTGCACTCCCAGTTACTTTAATGTGATCAGACTTACAAGAAATATTCCTCAAACTATTGAAGTGAGAACCTTGTACACTTAAAAATCTTTTTCCGTGCTATCACAATCTGCACTATTATTATAAAGAAGATAGATTTGTATGTAACGAATAAACTCAAAAACTACTGGACTGATTTCAAAAATTCCTTCACAGTTAGAATTCTACATCATCCCCGATTAATATAGGCTACAAAACTATTTTTCCTATGGGGAACTATAAAGATCCCACGGGAAAACAAAAACAACTCGGGCGAAGCTGCGTAAAGTAAGGCTAGTTTATATATCAATTACAATAATTACAAACTACTAATGACTTCCTCTGTGGTCTAGTGGTTAAGGTATTGATCTGCAGATACAGGGTTCGAATCCCCATGAATGTAGAAGTTACTCTGCTTTGTTTTATTGGTGGTAGGGTTTGTGCTAAGGGTTTGTGAGCCCGCCTGTTTAGCTACCAGTATATTACTTTGTCGCCATAATAAGTGTCATAATATGTCGATTAAGATGAGATGAGATGAGGAGCTTCCCTTTGGCGTGTTTAAAAAAACGTGATCACAGTAATCCGTTGTTAAGATGTGCATGTCTAATATTATGAAGAGAAAAAAAATTGTTTGTAATGAATAAACTCAAAAACTACTCGAGCTATTTTAAAAATTCTTTCTTTAATAGAATGCTACATTATCGTTGATTATGTAGGCTATAAAATTATTTTTTCTACCGAAAAATATAAAATTCCCTAGTATAATATTCTTCAGTTGTTGGTAAAGACAGAGTTACTTTCGCATTTATAATATTAGTAAGTATGGATTTAGGATCATGTACGACATTTTTTTTGTAAATGTTATACCTTTGATTAAGCTAATAAGTTTCATGCGCCTATTCTTCTCATCAACTAAAATATATTGGTAAAAATTTAGACGATTAAATCAAGTTATATCTGAATAAAGAACGTTTTGATATCCTAAAACTTCGAATTCCATGGCTTGTCTGTAGAGCAAACTATACAGACATTCGTGGAATAGGGGTAGGCTATTATAATACCAATAGGCTAAGCTTAAACCCCTTCCCGGGTGTACTTTAGGGCTCCGGTCCACCAGCGAGTTATCCGCATGTTCTGATACATATTGCCATACAATTTCTACTGTAAATTTTGGTCCATGAGCTGGGATTACACACACACAACAAGTTACGAACTAGTGACATAAGATGTCAAGTCACAGTCCCCAGTAATGTCACTGCCTATCTCACCCTTCAAACCGGAACACAGCGATGCAAGCACCGCTACTTGGCGGCAGAAATAGGTAAGATAATTATAGGTACCCGTGCAGTCCGACTCTGGCTGGTACAGAGTTTCCCTCCGGCGTATCTGATGCAGTGATATGCAACCTTTTTTTATAGAGGCCACAAACAGGTTTCACTTATGGTATTGCGGGCTGAATATGCTCAAGATGTCAGCAAATACAAGTAGGAATGAAAATAAAAAGTTGACTCTACACTGCATTACAATATTATTATCTTAATAGGCTGTGTAATTCCAACTCAAGGACCATAATTTGCAGTAGAAATATGTATCAGAACTGGCGGATCACCCAGGGGTTTAAGCTTAGCCTATTGGTATTATAATAGCCTGCCCCTATTCCAGGAATAGCTGGCGTTTACTCTACCGACAAGTGCCATGGAATTTAGATATCAAATCAAAACGTTATTTATTTGAATATAACTTGATTGAATCGTCCAAAATTTTACCATCATATTTGAGCTGACAAGAAGAATGGGCGCATAAAATTTATTAGCTTAATCAAAGGTATTACACATTTACAAAAAAAAATATGTCGTACTAATATTATAAATGCGAAAGTAGCTCTGTCTTTCACACCAAAACTACTGAACCGATTTAGATGAAATTTGGTATAAACATAGTTTGAGTCCCAGGAAAGGACATAGGATAAGTATTTATCGCAGAAATCACCCCTTAAGGGGGAGAAAAGGGGGGTGGAAGTTTGTATGGAGAATTAATAACCGCTGAACCGATTTAGATGAAATTTGGTATGGAGATACATATAGTTTGAGTTATGGGGAAGGATAAAGAATAGTTTTATCCCCGAAATCATCCCTAACGGTGTAAAAGGGGGGGGGGGATTTGTAAAGAGAATCAATAAAAAAGGATTTCCTTGCGAATGCATTTCACCATAAACGAGTCTATACATTTCTACAACTTATCTCTTTTGTTTAAATGATGAATTTGGAAAAACGTATTTAATGTATTATAATTAATTAATAATATTAATTTAATATACATATAAATTTGTTTTACTTTTCGGCACAACCCTGGCTGTGTCTACCATTCAGCATTGTTTAAGCAATTAACTCTGTCTGCTTCAGTACAGACTTGTTCAGTGCAAACTCAATGCTATTTTTATTATAGTAATGAAGCACACGATTTCAATGAGGTTTTTTTAGTATAATCAATATCTCACGCATTTAATGATTAAGATATTTTAAAGTTTTTAAAAACAGTGTTATGTCATCGATTCATTATGACATAACTTATGACTTAAATTACGGACACTCGATGACAAGTGTCCGTAATTTAACCTTATCAATGCCAATGCTTTTTATATAAGACACACTAACTCCCCGCCTTCAACAACACTTTTTTTTTGTATATACAAGACAAACATGTGAAAAGAAATGTTCGCAGTCGTGTGTTTTTGCTTATATGAAGTTGTTTATGCGCATATTAATGTTTATAGGCTGCTATAATATCTTATTAAGATTAAATGACAAAACATATGTGTTTAATATTTTATTAATTTCTATATGCATCATCACATAAACACCTTTAGTTAGTAGATGTAAGTGTTTTCGCTCAGCAACAATGATACGGTCTGAGCACTTAATTTTTATATACAAAAAATTACCTCGCCCTAATTATCCCAACCCACATACCCCAACTCATATACATAATGTGACAAGGTAAAATATTCACGCAACAAAGGGCAAAATTTTTTGTCACACAACCCGCCAAAAATTTGTCCCTACTCTCCCCGTAACGAGTTTTGCCCTCATTTTATTAACTCACTGGAAACTTTTTGATACGATCGTCCCCGTAAAAACTTCGGAAGCTTCGGAATTAAATTTTCAGATTAGTTTATGAATTTTCCATGTAAATGTTCGATTAGGATTCTTGTAACATTATATATAATTTGATCTGTCTAACCAGTCTGCGTCACCGATTACTGATTTTAAAATAAAAACATATTTACATTTTTCTTTGTGATTAGTCTTTCTTCACCATTTCAACCTTTACCTACCTTCACCAGTCCAACTGCTAGCCACTCTCCATAAACGAAGAGAAATCAGTCTATATCTACAGCCAGACGGTTTCTATCTCTGCGCAGTGGTATGATTACGGTAAACTCCCTAAGTCACCTTTTACAACATCCACAGGAAGGAACGGAGATGCGACACATATTGTATTTAAAGTTCATCATCGCGTAATGAGGGCGTTGTCAGGCACATGACAGTTTAAACGTGTCTTTCGAAGTGCAAAGCCTGCATCATCACAGCTCATATACGAGTACACCGAGGGGCTCGAGCCTACAAAGGTTCAACTTCACCTACACCTTTGAATTTCTTCGCAGGTATGCAGGTTGCCTGCCTTAAGATGTTTTCCTTCACGTTAGGAGCATCGGAAATCGTAAGCAATTGTAACGCGGAGTGAAAATGCCCGTAGTAGCACAATTTGTGCAGTCAGCATAATAATTTTTGTAACGTAGCAATCGCAGCGGGATATCGTAGCCGCACCGTACGGTCGTAGACTAGTCGTAGCCTACGCGTGTCTGTCATAGGCGTATTGCAAAAAGCACATAATATAATACATTTTACAATATACCTACATTCTTACGTACGTAGATATGAGTGCCTATCAGAAAGAGCAATTTTGTTTGCACTCAAAAATAAAGAGCTTATATTCTGTTTGACTAGATAATCCGTGTGCAGTTTTAAGCCGATTAATATCTAGGAACCGGATTTTTTTTATAAAGCTATGGAATCAACGAAACTTTTGTTGCCCTTTTATTCTTTATGTTTTAAGTTTAAGCTGGAAATAATTAGTTTTTGCTGAATTAATAAATCAATACAAGAAACTCTCACCTCGGACAGGATTTGAAGTTACGTATTTAAGTTTTTGTTGCTAAAAATGATTTTAGGCACCTAGCTCACCCTATCTTTTGTGTACTGTCTATAAAGGTCTGTTGATTGGTCTATCCTACTCGCATATATTCTAAAAAAATGGTCGAGCGACGTTGCTTTTGTCGACACTAAAATATAAACCATACTCAATGTTAACGTACGCTGTTACATCTTTGCATCTACTTACATTGCCTTTCTCCGGTTTGAGGTAAGACAGGCAGTGATATTACTGGACTGTGACTTGACATCTTATGTCATATTGTTATGTTGGCAACGTACACTATAGTCCACGTGTAGGGGTTGTATATTGCAACCCCGACGATGCGAGCTACGCGTGGCGTGAGGCGGCGGTGACCTCCCACTACCAGTCATCCTCAGTAAGATGATGGCTAGTGTGAGGGAAAGGGAGGCTGTCTCCTCCTTCTGCAAGAATGTTGTCACGCAGAAGGAGACAGCGGAGAGGGAGCGGGAAAATAACCCAAATGCCGCTCGTCACCTACGCAGACGGTTGGACAGAAGGCGGACTTTTGTAACCCACCTGCTATGACCGCCCTAGGTGTGGCCTGCGCGCTATGGTGGCTCCTGATGTGCGCGATTAAAGCCCTCCCCTGTCTGCGTATACCCTCGTGTTCAGCGAAACAGCCCCACAGACATTAAGATCCGGTCCGTAGCTGACCGGGCTGTCCCGGGGTGGTTCGGAGATCAGGATAACCCAGACCCCGGATCGCATCGCATAAGAATAAACACCCTAACTTTGACAGCTATGCGACAAGAACAACGAATGTAATTACAGCCCATTTTTGTTAATTTGTGTTTTTATAGGATTTTTATAATACTGCTTTGTCAACACTTTACAGTTAATTTTTGCCACAGATCTTGAACTAGTGGCCCTCCAGATCCGATCCAATCAATTTCTAGTGAATCGTCCAGTTATGTTGTATAAAAATTAATAGTCCAGACCACAATATATATTTTTTTTTATTTGAAAAACCAATAGCACATAAAACATACAATTGACAATAAATAGATATAGTAGGCCAACGACAGGTCTCCACGTTTAAAATCAAGTAATTAAATAATATTACGTGTGGACAAGATAATGCATAACAAATCCCTTTTATGATTTAGAAAAGAAATCTTGTCTTAATAACCGCCTCGCTGTTGTTATGCTAGAATAAAATATATCAATGTTATATGTTTTGCAAAACTCGTTTAAGCCTTTGCTTGCTCACCACAGAAATGCGTTTTGACAGTAATTTGTTGAAACTGACGGCAGATGAATAGGAGTATAGAATCTTTAACTAATATCTGCAAAATATCCAAAACAATTCAAATGATGTTTATTTGGAATGCAAAGATGTAAACTAACTATGAAATTTTTCTAGAAATATTCGTAACATAAAAATACAACACCATTTTACTTTATCATTGAAGCAGCTCAGCCTAACGGGGATTTACGTCAAACATCGCGAATCGTAACAGTAAAAAAAATCTCTAAACCGGCTCTCGGCAATGGCGCCCGAATAAAATATGAAAGGTGTTCAGCAAAATGTGTGTATTTTATATTTTTATGGCGCCAATCTACGCTTTTACGGTCACAGTAGTCGCGAGCCGATGCTTGCTGGATTTATTTTTACAAAGCGACGTGTCACGACGCGATTTGTCATCCGATCCGATCTGATAGTAGTTCGACGTTGTATTCTATTTCTCTTTCGCTCATTGATAAACTGGAATGTTGCCAGTAGTAAAAATTTGTTCATTGATGGTGGCCACTTTTCATGTAAGTCTTTTTAACTGACTTCAAATAAACGGGAGGTTCTCAAATCGATGCGAATGTTTTATTATGTTACGCGATTACTCCGCCAATTGTGGTCCGATTTTCAAAATTGTTTTTGTATTCGATTGCAATGGTCACATTTTCACCAAAGTCGGGATCTGAGGAAAATCGAGAGAAACGTAACGTGGTTCATGTTTTATCCGAAACTATTCAAATAGCGCAGAGGTCGAGTACTGCCTACTGCGCAACGGGTCGCGGGTTCGACTCCCGTACGGGGCAAATGTTTTGTATTATCACAGCTCATATACGTCCCCACCGAGGGCACGAGCCTACCCTAACTAGTTGTGTTAGGGCGATTAGGCCTTAGTCAAACCACGCTGGCCCAGTGCGGATTGGTTGACTTCACATACACCTTGAATTACTTCGCAGGTGTATGCAGGTTTCCTCACGATGTTTTCCTTCACCGTAGGAGCGAGCGGGCGTAGATCGACCGCGGGCCTCCCGGTTCTACTCGGGACACAGTCCAGTGCCGAGGCCACACCGCCACCGACGCTCCAAGGAAATTGTTTTGTATGGCCTACAGAAATTTGTTCCGGTCTGGGCGTATGTGCATGTCATATTCTATGTTTGTAACTCCTAAAAATCCTAGTGTGGGGCGACGTTTTTAAAAAACAATGAAACAATGAAGCTATTCAGATAATTTAGTAGATACAGCATTACAGAGAAACAATACAAGAACATGCACAAAGATGAACTTATCTCCAAGAGATCTTCTACCAGCTGCCTGCCTATATACACACGGTGATTTTGTGTCCGATGTATAACGGATAGCGTTTGTCGACTGTACATCGGATCGGTGATTCATGTTTTTTACCTTTATACATATTTAACATTGCGCCGATCATCACCCTATGTTTTTGAATAGGCTCTCTCGTCTGATATGATGATGATGAATTATTTATGTAGTCAGCGAACATGCTAAATCAGTCCTGATTGTAATAGAAAGTAATCGAGAACGATGGACTAGTTAATGCAAATATCAATATACGAGTAGTCGAAAATCTTCCTTCCCGCCTTATTTAGCTTGACGATTTATAATCAAGACAAGAAGGCGATTTATTACAATTTTTAACTAATTGCTCCGTGATTTATCGCTGGATCCTTATTAATTGCCCGTCGTTCCTCCTCAGGTACCGTGGAAATTCAGGCCATCCATCAAGACATCATCCGGTGAGTTCAATTACTTAACTACAGACATAAGCTGTGTTACTGCAGGACGTGTTCTAATTAAACGAGCTGGTACGTGTCAAGCCAAGCAGTAATAAAACCTGTTCATTCCAGTTACACTTCCGAGCAAAAGTAAGCGGTGATTAACAAAAATTGCCTCGTAACTAAGAAATAGGTTTATGCTCTACATGAGAGCAGACACTTGTTGTCGAGTGTTGGCTTTAAATGGCGAACTACCTAACAACGAACAATTAATATACTAAGCCATTAAGAAAATAAAAACAATAATAATATATTGGGGATGTCCTGTCCTAAACTTTCTTAAAAAAAATCAATAGCTACTCAAATGAAATATATCAAAGATTAAAATTAAAATACTTGAAACGTTTTATATTAAAATAGCAAATCTTAACAATTTATTCTTATGTTGTATTATCGACATGACAAAAGTGGTAGGTACTAATGAAAACTGAATAAATGAATCTTACCGTTTCAATGCTTGGTTAAGCGCAGGGTATTTCAATGTATTTTTGTTACTAATATTGTTAGTTTCCTCCACGAATCTATTAAAAACTTCAAGACACACCTTCGGATTTATTGGTTTTACTGTCTACCGACATTCTCTGGTGTTATTCGTGACTGGGTTCGCTGGGATGTCACTGGATGGCGCCACACATCGCTACCGAAGATAGAAAAGATGATGATTTACCTACCTGCTTTCGGGGCATTATTGAAACGAAAATTCCGCTGCTACGTTGTATTTGCCGACAGTGCGCATCCTAAGTACATCCTACAGTAAATCCGCTTTCGTTAACCAGTGAAAGTTGCAAATAACAATTGAAGATCGAAGAAAGATTGATAAAAATTGCAAGGCGTATTCAGATAAGAATTACAGAATCGAAGATACATCAGATGAGTGTTGCTGGCATTGAGCCTTTTATTTCCGTTTGGTGTGTCTTACATTCTTTCTTGCTTTTTTATTGTACACGTCGAGCGATAGCTATTTACACGCTATTGTTCAATGCTAAAGGGCATCTGATGCGGACCCTTAGTTACGCCTACCTATGTGATTGAACGTCATGCCTTATTTTTGCAAATGTGAGAGACCGAAGAACCCGCTGCATGAAAACTATGAATCGAAGGTACTGAATGAGTTAATGTGCAGTACCACAATACCACAATCTAAAACATCTCCCAAAACTTGCCGGCTTATACGAAGAAACTTGCGCCATAATTTTTTATTTCTATTTGGCATTTTCGTTCATCTTTACTAATCCATACTAATATTATAAATGCGAAAGAACTCAGTCTGTCTGTCTGTCGCGCTTTCACGCCAAAACTACTGAACCAATTTAAATGAAATTTGGTACACAGATAGTATAGAGCCTGAGAAAGGACATAGGATAACTCTTATTGCAGAAATCACTCCTTAAGGGGGAGAAAAGAGGGGTGGAAGTTTGTATGGGGAATCAATAACCGCTGAACCGATTTAGATGAAATTTGGTATGGAGATAGTTTTAGTTGTGGGAATGGATAAAAAATAGTTTTTATCCCCGAAATCATTCCTCAGAGTGTAAAATGGGGGGGGGGGGGGGGATTCGTAAAGGGTATCAATAACCAGTGAACTAATTTTAATGAAATTCAGTGTAGTATCTCTACACTAAGTTGAAGAGGTTATTTTTTATCCCGGATTTCAATGAATTCCCCAAGAAACGAGTGATAACCGAACTCGTGATATAACTGTGTCCCACGCAAAGTCGCGGGCCACAGCTAGTATAGTAGTGTATAGTAGTATAGTAGAGCGTCAGTGGCGCTGTGAACTAGGCACTGACCTTCTAATCGAGGGGTCCGGGGTTCAATCCTGCCATGTACCAATGTGTTTTTCGTTTTTCAACTTTCATATGAACATTTGTCCAACGCTCCTACGGTGAAGGAAAACATCGTGAGGCAACCTGCATACGTCTGCGAAGAAATTCAAAGGTGTATGTGAAGTTGACCAATCCGCACTGGGCCAGCGTGGTTGACTCGGTGTCCTAAACAAGGTGCGTAGGGCGCGCCGGACCAACTATGTCTGTTGTATAAAACTCAGGTTAGGTCTTGCGTGAAATATTGCTTGCACCTTTGGGACGGCTCCGCTCAGTACCTCCCTACCTCCTCGATGCTCTGGACAGATTACAGCGTCGCGCTATTTGCATAATTGCCGATGTAGAGGCAACTAACACCCTCGAGCCTCTACAACTTCGTCGTGACATCTCTCTTAGCGCCTTTTACCGAATGTTCCATGGGGAATGCTCTGAGGAGCCCTTAAACCTTGCCCCTCCCATTCCATTACTTAACAGAAATACGCGTAAGAGCCTTCGGAGTCATCCTTTCCCTGTATCCTCCTTTTCACACCGTACCAAGAAATTCCAAGATTCCTACTTCTGTCGTTCATCCCACACTTGGAGTTATCTACCTGCGCACGTGTTTCCTCCATCCTACAACATGGGTTCCTTCAAAAAAGGCGTGAAAAAGTATCTTTTGAGCCCTGTCAACTCATTTGGGCCTCTTCACCGCTTAACATCAGGCGGGAGGAGGTCATTTGCCGGGCCCTCCATAAAAAAAAACTAACGCCTAAACATCCTAACTTAGGGTAGGCTCGAGCCTCTCGGTGGAGACGTATGGAGCTGTGATGATGATGTCGCGAAAATCTGTTATTGTTAATATACCTGCAACGTGTTAATAAAATCGCACTAAACATCAGACATCTCAAGTTATTTTATTATAAGAAGATAATTATATAAAAAACTAGCTGTGGCCGCAACCTACGTTTCGCCAGTAAAAATACTAATATTGCTATTAAAAATGGAGGTTGGTAGTAGAAGGGTGAAAATATAGGCTAGAATATTTTTGATGCCAAATCGTAAAATATATATATATATATATAAAATTTCAAAAAAATCTGGAGGGGGCCAGCCCTATCACCTAGGGGTATAAAAAAGTCTATAATCTATTCTCGAACCTAGCAAATAAACACAAAAAATTACATAATAATCAGTCAAGCTGTTTCGGAGGAGTTTGATAAGAAACACTGTGACACGAGATTTTTATACATTTTAAAAATTTATTTTTAAAATATTGTTAATTTGTTTGTTGCATATCTTGCATTTTTTTATCCCGGATTTCAATTCCTCCCTAGGGAACGTGATAACACGGGATATAACTCTATTAGAAAAAAGCTAGTTTAAAATATCTGACAGTGCCAAACTCCACTTGGCCACAACCCGTCGGCAAACTCCGAGCATTCCAATTCAATTCAAATTCAAAAATCTTTATTCAACATAGGCCTTTACAGGCACTTATTGACGTCAAAACAAAGCAAAACATTCTAGTTTAAAGCAAACATATTTAACCTTGTATGTGCATACACTCTGAATATACTCAAGATGTCTGCAAATACAAGTAGGAATGAAAAAAAAAGTTGAATCTACACCACCACTACATTGACATAGTATGTAACCAAAACGCACTGTCCGGTACAGAGAAAGTACTCACTAAGGTGGTGGTAATTTTATTTTCGAAATACCATATAGCTCTTACACTTCCGCCAACAAAAGTGTCCACACGGCGCATCCCATTGTGCTAGCGTTAACGACGCCCAAGTTCCAACCATATTTCTTATCCCATTTTCCACGCAAGAAAGCGGCGAGAACCGGCCACGATATTAATTTTGAAGGAATAAATTATACGAATAATACATACACAATCCGCTTTAGGAAGTGCTTAAGTTATTACCTCATTGTCGACGGTGTCTTTGTTGGGGAATGTTTAATGTAATTTTAATTACAAGTAAAATGTAAATTTTATAAATTTGACTTGAACAAAAATCATGGTGGTTATTTTGTTATATAAAACAAAACCCCCGCAGGGTATCGTTTTATACGTCTTTCTATGTCTTTAATGTAGTACTGTCGCCAGCGCGTCAACTTTACGCATGTGCCTCAATAATAAAGACCTCTATTTACAAGCGATATAAGAGATAAAGAAAGGTCATACTGTAAAAGTGTGGGCTCTTATTGTCTGTACAATATGAAAAAAAACTTTTAAAAATGTTTTTATTAGTTTATTTTATATTTTTTTAGTTGTCGCGGACATATTTATAAGCTTGTTAAAGTTTTAACGCGTCAATATTGCATGGTCGTTGACCATTCAGTGATTAAAGCGTTTCGAGACAAAATAAACAACGGCATGGTCGACAATACTAATCTGCATTTTGTGTACTTTGCAAGCCCAGCCCAGTATAATAATTGGCAACATCCTACGTTCAGCAGTACCGTGGATATGTTTTGTTAGATGCTACACATATTTTCTATCTCGATCTCTATAAATGGGTCAGTAGGGAGAAATCAGAAACTATGAGAGATAGCAAAATCTGTTCTTAGGAACCATGGCGTCGATTATAAATTAAATAATATTGGCATTCAATTTTTTTAAAACTTTCATTCGATTTCCGGTATATATGATACCGGAAATCGAACCTGGTCGAAATCTCTGTACAAAATGTTATAAATTCTGCAAGTTTTTTTGTAGTAATTGTTGATGGTGGATTCAATCGAATAAATTTATCTAAAGAGACCACTATACATATCTTATCTGCATCGATATTATGCATTACAAATTGCGTTTATTTAAAATTAGAACATATTCGTTCAGCGGGCGGGCCAATTTATTTAATATTTAAAAATACTTCAAAGAAATATTTTTTTTTTCAATTATTTGAACAAGGTTGCATTAAAAATGTATTTCTTGTGATTTATGATTCACACCATCAAGAATAACAACGAAAAAACTTGCAGAATTTATAACATTTTTACAGAGATTCTGACGAAGTTCGATTCCCGTTATGTATGTATGAAAGTTTAAAACAAATTGAATGCCATTATTATTAAATCTAAAATCGACGCCATGGTTCCTAAGAACAGATTTCACTATCTCTCATAGTTTCTGATTTCTCCCTACTGACCCATTTAGATTAATCACCCTGTATAGTATCATACATTTTAGTCAGGCCCTTTCATTTGATACCCATATTGTGGAGGTTTTACAAAAGATGTAATCTGCCATTTTATGATGGCGGACATATTGGATTTGATTTTTTTCATAGTGTCGTGTATTCTAAAAATCAAGCCCTTTCATTTGTACAAAAATTTGTAAACAGCCATATTGTTGGAGCAGCCATTATGGATTTATACCAATACTAATAATAATAATAATTGTATTTTTATCAGATCTACAGCTGTGTCCCAAATTTCAGCTCAATTGGAAACTGGCAAGTGGGTCAAATTTAACTTGCAAGATTTGTTCCAAACCAACATACATGGACATACATTGCAAGCTAATCAAATGCTTGTAATTCTATAATCCACACTATATACAACATACAACAAATGTACTACATAAAAAGGCAGACAATTCTCTTATCCTTCTTCTAAAAATTAAAAATCAAGAGAATATTAAGGATTTGAGTTGCGACATAAAATGTCATAATCTCATAAGACGCTGCGCTGATTTGACTCTACCAAAAAATTACAAACAAAAGAGTTTCCAAAACTTGTGTTGGAAGTCCTTGTGAAAACTAGTGTACTTGTGTAGGTCCACCTATTTTTTAAAGTGAGAGTTAAATTATAATGTACGTTTATATTTCAAAGGTTTAAGACAATATGGCTAACTATTTCACAACACATGAAACTGTTGTTGTCATTTTTTTATAACAGTCACAATGAGTTCTACAATCATTAGTTCTGCTTATAGCGCTCGAAAAGACAGCCACCGAACCTACCTCCCATTACGGAAACGATGATTAATGTTGCCAGCAACGTAGAAATTACCCACCTACCGAGAAAATGCACTTTCAAGATGGCGTCTCATGAAGATTTATGGGAAACACACACGCCAGAATATTTGCCGTTACGGTTATGGCTGTTGACGTTGCACGCCTTTGCCTTTTTAAAATATAACAATGTGAAGAGTTTCGGCAGGAATCTTGAGTTTGCACGCCGTTCAGTGTAAATAGGTGAATTATGGGAGCGGTAAATAAGATACATGATGACTATGAAGCCAGTTGACTAATCTCCAGTGCTTAAGAGGATTGTGAAGCTGTAAATTTTCATACAAAAAGCAATAACGCTTTTCTCCCTCTTTACATAGTCCAATTTTCCTAATTTTTGGAAATATTGTAGATATAATGAAGATCTAGGTTTATACGTTTTGATATTGAAGTAATATTGCTCAGAATATAAGTCATTAGTATCTGGATATCCATATTTTAGACTTTAAAACTACCTCGAGCATTTTTATCTTTTTTGACTAAATTGTACTGAATTACAAAAAAAAAACTAAACGTACAAACATAGATTAAGGTATACTGAAACTAATGAGGCCAAAAGTGTCTAATTTCGTAAAGGTTAAGGGGGGTAAACCAGTTATCGCCCGAAACAATATTTCAATAAGAAATGTAGGCACTTGCGTCGGACTTTCAACTCTGAGCGGTGTGCAACAAACTGCATTTTTGAAAGTGCATACCCGAGCCACGAATTGAAACTTCACAGTCCTCTCAAACGTGGCTTAAGCTTTGTAATTCAGGCAAAATGTGATCTGTTAAGGTAACTTCAATATGTTGGCAATCTGCTATGGATAACAGGCAAATGATAATTGATTGACAAAGGGTTATTAATAACCCAAAGTTTTATAAGGTCGGCATTACGTCTTGTGACGAATTACTTAGTGGAATGAGCATTGATGGAGATATTTCAAACCTAATTAAAGTCAGCGATTCTCCCCAATTATCAGACTGCTGATTGGTTTCCCTCTCAATGCGTGATTGAGGAGGGTCATGATAGATTGACATAATTACCTCCTAACTGAATGCTGGCCAAAGGTTTGACTTAACCTTGGATAGTTCAGTTAACGGGTAATTTATAAGAGTTTATTGGGATAAATAAGAGTCAATAGTTTGTTAACTTAGTGCTTTATGAGTATATGGCTAATACGATCATCTGTATCGTCATAATTATTATTTTATGAAGTCAAAAGACACTAACAGCCGGTTGCACCAAGTTTTACGTTATACGATTTCGTAAAAAGTAACAACTTAATACCTAAATATGGGTCGTTTCACTGTTAAATATATGATTCGCGCCGTACATTTAACCTTTTTAAACGTAAAGTATACAATAAAACTACAATTAAAACTAGATTATGGTGTAATTCTTACGTATTTATATTGTTAGTTTTACGAAATCGTAAAATGCTAATTTCGTGCAACCTTTAGCTGCCGATCATGATCGTGGTCATGCTCCGCGTTGAGGCGAAATTGGAGGCTGTCGCCTCCTTCTGCAAAAAATTCATCTCGCAGAAGGACGCTGCGGAGAGGGAGCGGGAGGAAAATCCCCAAGCCGCTCCCCTGCGCCGCAGACAGATATAGGTAGGAGTCTAATGACCCTGCCATGGAGGCCTGCGTTCACGGCAGGCCACCGATAGGCCCTCCGTCTGAGAATTGCCCTGGTATTCTCGAGCAATCCCCACTTAGCGATAGCCCGTCCGGTCGCTCGGGCTAGCCCGGGCGCGTGAGTACTGGTATCACGTTGTGGACCCTACTACATGCGCCCTAAGGGGAAGAGAGGTCGCTGGGGTGCTTTAGTGGGTAGACCTGGCACTGCCGAGAGCCTCACACATGATCGTCGTCTAGCCAACGGCGAGTACGGTGCGGTCACGTGTTTCCCCGAGAAAAAAGGCCTGGACCATCGTAGCGCATTCACCGTGGACGTCATCCTTCTGGAGATTATCGCCACCAGATCGTGACATAAGCTAACATGCATATACACGACCATATCTTGTCTGTTAATGATTTAAACAAATAACAATATTATTATCATGATCATTCTTAATGAATGTGGGATAATCAATGAATAATTAATATTTAATAACCTTCATTACGCCGTAGGTTTTTAGTTAAATTGTTTTAAGTATTTATTGTTATAACATATAATATACTGAGTACAACCAAAGCGCCGAAATAATATTTAAAAGGCGTGTAGGTTAGATATTAGATGGACCCCAGGTGCTTGTGCTAGATCGGGAAACCTAATACTTACCGAGTTAACCGAATTTAAACTGAAAGCAAAAACTTTCAAGTGACAATCATAGTCCAGCTGGCTATGGACTTAACACAAAAGAAATGAAACACTTAATGAAGAATCAAGATACGTTGATGCAGGGTTGTCAACACTTAGGATCAAAAAATAATTTATTTTATTTGTATGGGAAAAAGTAGCTTGATTAACCCAACATCGTCTTAAGGAATGTTCACTTCTGATGTATAGATACCATTTAATATTATTTTGGTGTTTCTTTACACTCTGTATAGTTTTTATTATTTTTATTAGTATTAGTATTTAGAGAGACCCACTTTGGGCGCCAAAACATATTTGATTTCTTTGGCTTTACATATAGATCTAGAAAGAACTAACATAAAACAACTGTACGCTTGGAATCAAGGAGAAAGCCGACCCTCCGCCCATTACTGACTTCTCTACTTTTGCAATTATAACGAATTAATGCCCTATTCCCGTTGGTGACATAAAAGAAATTGAAACAACTACGCAAACTGGACTCATTAAAAACTCAACAGTCTGGGTCCACCTGTCTGGGCTTACCACGAGCGCTTAGAGGAGGCTAGAACAATATGTAATCTGAGACATCGCTATTGTAACATATGACGCCATCTCGCTCCAGCCGCCGCTTTCAAATTGTTTTAAGCGATCAGAGTAAGCCGCTTGTCCAGACACGGTGTTAATATTTAATCCATGAAACGCATAGCAAATAGTCCGGATCAATATTTCCTCTATGTGTTCATTTGTGTACCAACATGTGGTTAGTTATAAATTTAAATCAGTGGTCAAATGAAAGACTAGATAAACGAAAAAAATTTTGCTTTAATAGCTTATTCATATGATAAACAGAAAGAAAAAATCGGTTTTCGAATAACTATAAAAACAATCAAGATATAAGGTATTAAAGATTTTTCCATCTCTATTTAGCAAAACGGCAATTTACATGGAGTTTATATGGCCATCCTCAACAATGATGTCACGGTTGATGTCGGATCTCTCTGTCTAATCGCTTCCAAATTAACAGCTTAAAATGCTTGTATCGAATGTATTTCTAAGCCGACTTTGATTCTAATTTAACATGATTGCACCTTTTTCTACTGTATTTTAATATTTTATGACGAGACGTGAAAATTAGAATTCAGTCATCATCCCAATTCAGTGTCAATCGGGGTATATTGGGCGTGGATGGGAAACAAAGCGTAAGTACAGCAGATTCAATTTTAGAATAGAATTCAAATTCGCATTCAAAATCTGCGAACACGAATTTCCAAATTCACTATTTTTGAATATTTATTCCATGAACTCTGCAACAAGTAAGTAGTCCTACCCACTCGTTTTTGATTTCTACGAGTAGAATATACGTGACGTATGTGCCGTTTTATATGAGATTCATCGCTGGTTTTTTAAATTAATGAGTTAATTATTACGTACTGGTTTTTAATATTTTCTGTTTGAAACAGAATCTAATATAGACTTTGTTTTTAATGACAACATTGAATTCGAGTGATTCAAAAATGTTTAAAATTGTGAATAGTAGAAAATAATTTCGCATATTGCATGTTTTGTATTTGTGTTCGAATTTAGATTCACTTCTAATGATTCAAAAATGCGTCTCCAGAACCTATGCCAGTGTTGTAAGTCCTAATCGACCTCATCGACCGTGTTTTTTATTTCCATATTGTTCACATAGTTGGTTGTAGTTTTGTTTCAAAAATCTAAATTAAATTGCTACTTTAAATATCCGTCTAGCAGATTACTAAAGTCTATTCAAGATGAGAAGGTTCCGGTGACAGGTCGGAGTTTTTCGTTTCATGCATACTAGTTTCCGTGATTAAAAATATAACTTATCTCTTTAGGATATTTTGTTTTATCAGTCCAGTTAAATAAAATTATAATTCTGAAAAAATATTTGCTTAAATTTTACAAATAAAATATGATTGTGTAACGTGTATGTACTCGAACGTCCCGATTCACGATTCAAATACTTAAATAAACAAATATTTTTTCAGAATTATAAATAATTATATTTAAGTGGACTCACATTCTTGTCTCTATTTAATGTGAAATTAATTATTGCATTTTTCATATAAATAACCTAAAGAGATGTTATATTTTTAAAACATAATATTTTAAATCACGGAAAATAGTATGCATGAAACGGAAAACTTCAACCTGTCACGGGAACCTTCTTATCTTGAATAGAATATAGGTAGGGATGGGGGATGGTAATCCGTATGGTTGACAGACACAGCCAAGTCGAAATCAACCTTTTGTTTAACATTTTAGATCACCAATCAGGATCTTGACCACGGCGTACGTTGTTTAACTTTAGCAATTGCTAAAGTTACCAAAATAAATTTCTAACAGTTTCGTATAAAAATCTCAAAAACAAAATTGTAACTTTAACCTTGAATATCTCGGCAACTATTAGTTTCACAACCATGGTCTAGAAGACAAAAACTATAGTGATGATGGGAGCAATGCGTGAGTTTCAGCTTCGGTACCGGTCTTTTTACACCTGTATATATTTAATTTTAAATCTACCTATAACTTAGTCACAGATAATATAATACGATAGATAGATAATATAATACTAGGTACTGTACCTAGTGTCAGAGGGTCACAATCAAAATTCAAAAATATTCACCTGAGTACCAGGGCGACATGAAATAGAAAGAGTGTAGATTAACCGTACCCCGACGGGTATTAGCGGCTCTAAGCTATTTGGACTCGTTGAAATTTATGCCGCGGTGATGCTAATGAGTTGATTCCAGCCCTTGTGAGTCATAATCCCCTGGTATGCCAGGCTAATTGTTGTAGACAATTTTAGAACTTTTTGCGCTCACGACGACTGCCTGTTGAAGGTGGTTGAACTCAGCCTTTCGTGCTAGATGAATTAGCATTTCAAATAAATTAATCTCCCTAATTAGCAAAATGCTCTGATGAATCCTCATAATGAGATTGTAATGGACTCCGAGTAACATTGTCCCTAGACTCTCAAGATTATTTTTTGAATGAGTAATTTGTAAAAGTATTTAGGATGAGCCGTTGACTCGGTTTCATTTGCTAGTTTATTCCCAACATAATATTATGATCGACTTTTGTATTGATTTGTCATTTAAACGCAGAACATAGGTGTTATAAAGGCCAATACATAACCCTAAAGAGTGCATCGCAAAATTCATATAAAATATTTTACATAAAAACAATTAAGTTTTTTAAATCATGATTTTAATAAAATTAGATTTAAGAAAATATAATTCTTGACCTTAAATGGAAATTCAATAACATATAATATTACATTATAAATAGAACAGTATTAATATCAAAGTAAATCTTCTAACATATTAAAATCTCGTGTCACAGTTTTTGTTATCGAAGTCCTCCGAAAGGCAAGCTAGAACTGAGTAGAGGACATACACGTAGCAGTAAACCTGTACAAACTCTCAGTTGAAGCCATGGCATCGCCATATCTCGACGCTGTAGCGCTGATCGGTTTATTATTTGTTTCGACCTGACCGCCACACACGCTCAATTTTGCCTGTACAGTTAAACTATACAGGTATACCAACGCTCCGGTTTACCTGTACAGTTGAAATGTACAGGCAAACCTGTCAGGTATAGGTACCCTAGCGTGTGTGGCTACATGTATTGAGGAGCTGTAGCGTGTATTGAGGGCCTTGGTGGCGCATTGGCGCGTGCGCTCAGTGAATGATTGCCAATGTTAAGCAACGTTGGCTATGGTCAGTCTTATGATGGGTGACCAAAATACGAAACATCTCAAGCTCCTCCGTGCTTAGAAAGGCACGTTAAACAGTGCGTCCTGCGCCTAATCTCGCCCCGGTCGTGTCGGTTAACCGTCCCATCGGACTAGGCGAATGAAGGAACAGAGAGTGCACTTGCGTTTGCACAGTCACTATAATATCTCCTGCGCAGATGGCTAGTATCTGTTGAGATTGACCGCCGTGACCGAATATCGGTTATTATTATTTGTATGGCTACCTTAAGTCCAGACGTATACTGTTTTAATTAAAAATATTTTGTCAAATTAACGCCTGCTAGTTTGTTCTTATGTTCGTAATTAAAAGCTAACAAACAGACATAAGGACAAAAGTTGATTGTTGCTACGGATCCATCAATCTTTTTTAATTTATTAATATCATTCAGATATAATAGGTATTCAGTTAAACAGGTTGTTTTACACTTTGGTTCGTTTCTAAATCAAACAAAAACTAATAAGATTAACACACCGTTCCTATCGGACCGTTGAATACAACGCTCACTAACATAGGGTAATATTTAAATAATGTTGACACCGCCATCTGGCGCCGACAGCCCATCATGGGAGATTTAGTTGCGAGTTGTCTGCGTCGAAAGATCACGGCATCTTTTACCCATGAGACAAGCTGTCTCAAAAGGATTATCGAGAAGAACTCCATAGCCTTTTTCTGTATTTTTTTTTTCAGAGATAACAGTGAATATCTTGACATAAAATGAGGCACATGACATGATACTCGTATTTAATAACGCAAAGTTTAGTTAGTTAACGTTTCCACAATAAACTCCCAACCATTATTAAATAACTCAGCTTAAAAAAACTGACTTCAAAAACACTGAAAATTAAAAATAATATAAGAATAGATACAGACAGCATCATACTTCTATATTGAAGTCGGTGCCAAACGATGATCTCCTAGAAAGTCTTAAAATTTGGCACCGTCTTCAGTATAGAAGTTGGATGCTGTCTGTATCTATTCTTATATTATTTTTTTAACTTTTTAGTGTTTTTGAATCGGTATTTAATTTTTTGTAAAATATTTTTTTTTTTGTGAATGAAATCTTTTCAGTGATTTCCCTCGATTTTCATGGGATCCCATCATCAGATCCAGACTTTGGTGACCTTGGGACCACCCCAGGAGTATACTCTATCGAATACAAAAATAATTAAAAAATCGGTCCACAATTGGCGGCGTAATCGCGTAACATACACACAAAAAAAACATACGCATCGAATTGAGAACCTCCTCCTTTTTTTTGAAGTCTATTAATAAATTTAAGCTTGTAATTAAGAATGTACTTATGAAAGATTTATTTGACAGTAAAACCGCTTAGGATGTCTATAATTTGACGTTCATTAAGTACACTTTGCGATTGTTGGATGAATGTATTTGATTTGGTAATTGTTCCAATCACTCCGACAGACATTTCTATAGTGTATATTTTTGTAAAACGAAAGTTGTGTTTGTGAAATAGGTAATATATAATTGTTATGTTCACAAATTAAAAAGGAGACAAAATATTAGACCTTCCGAGTTTCTTGTCTGTTCTTCCAACAAGTTGACTTTTTTTTAATTTACTTGTATTTGCATACATCTTAATTATGGTTGGGGTGTGTGTACAGTCGAGGTCAAAGATATATTTACAATTGAGTTCCAAAAATATCTTTACATTTAAATAAGTTTACACAAACTATGACAAATACTTGCTTACAATGCATGTGACAGTTTCACCTTTTCACAGAATGCTCCAAAGTTAAGTTTACAGCCTTTCTTTCATAGAATTTTCATAGAAAGAAAGGCTGTAAACTTAACTTTGGAGCATTCAGTGAAAAGATGAAACTGTCACATGCATTGTAAGCAAGTATTTGTCATAGTGTGTGTAAACTTATTTAAATGTAAAGATATTTTTGAAACTCTCAATTGTAAATATATCTTTGACCTCGACTGTACATAAGAGGCTTAAATAATACTTAAATAATCGTTTTCTTAGTTTCTTACATTTTTAATTAATTTGTTGATTAATTAGATTCTTGTTATTTGTTTGACTATAATAAGTGCCTGTAAAGGTTTATATCGATTAAAGATTTTTGAGTGTGAGTTTGAATTTGAGAGATATCTCGCGACCTCATTACAATGGACGCAGAAGAATTAACCATAGATTAAAAAGTAATGACAATGAAAAGTTTCAGGCAAAAAAAAGAAAAGATTTTCACCTCGTTTTTCTAATGTCTGAAACTCCGAACCGCCGAACGCTCCCCGTTCGGCGGTGAAAATCGGAAAGCAATTAATCATTAAATGCGACCCGCGTCGCTGATTGCAAAACGAAAACAATTAAATGGGCTTTTTTGGCCGTTGAAATGTTTGATAAACCTGCTTGAACGCGGCCTGAGCTGAGAGTTTTGATAAATTTAATATGTTAATCTAAGTGTATGTACTCGTAGATGTACAGTATAGGATGTCTACAAGTTTATTTTTTAATTACCAAAAAAATGTTGTGTGCTTGTTCAGACAAGCAAACTGAACAACTTTCACTATGGGACCAACTTTGACATCGCAAAAAAATCAGCTGTTCTATACAAATGTTCAACATTCACTGAACCTAGATGTATGAAAGAGCTGAACAGCTGATTATTGTTAAATTAACTAAAAAGAAGGAAAAATAAATTATTTTTACAAAAAATTAAACCGACTTCAAAAACACCAAAAAGCCATAAATAATATAGGAATACAACATCACAGTTTTATATTGAAGTCGGTGCCAAGCTTAAAGCATAAGGTGCCAAGCAATGATCACTTGGAAGGTTTTAAAAATTTTACGAAACATTTAATGTAAGAGGTATGTACTTATACAAGTTATATGTAGTTAAAATTTGGCACCAACTTTAATATAAAACTGTGACGTTGTTTGTATTCTGATAGTATTCGGTGTTTTTGAAGTCGGTTTTATTTTTTGTAAAAAAATTTGCATCTGCTTTTGACTGAAACTTGATTTTCGAACAAATATACAGGATGTAACTGAATACCCCAATAACATTTAATGGTATGTATCCATCAGAAGTAGTGATGCTGTAGAAAAAATATGAGGGCGAACAAACCTACTTTTTTCCCCATACAAACTAAATAAATTATTTTTTAGTATTAAGTGCGGACAACCCTACGTAAGCGTACGAGGAATACTACGCTCACGTCATACAAACTAAATAAATATTTTTTTGGTATTAAGTGCCGACAGCCTTACGTAAGCGTAGGAGGAATACTACGCTCACGTCTGTCACGTGTCATTTTGTGTTTAAATTTATTTTCTGTTAAGAGCTGATTATGGTTGTCACTTAAAAGTTTTTGCTTTCAGTTTAAAATCAAATAACTCTGAAAGTATAGGGATTCCAGATCTCAGACAAGCACCTAAGGTCCATTTAGTATCTAACTTATATGCCCCTTAAATATTATTGGGGTGTTCAGTTACACCCGGTATAGACATCTGTCTTATAGATCTTCAGATAGATAGAAAGATAGAAGATTATGCATTATACGTGTGCAGTATGCTCTAGTTCTCCACCAATAATGATTCCATGCTCGCAGCGTTGATTGCCAATAATCGACGGGCGGCCGCTGCTCGACATTAATTAATTTTGGCGCAAAGTGCACCGGACTGCTAAGCTATTACCGGCAGCTATGCAAGCAGGCTTCGAACCATTCGCACATATCATAAAACAGCCCCCCTAGACAAGATGTCTTTCGATAATCGCTAACGCAATCGTTAAATGGACAATGTATGAGATTTGACAATTGCGCTCGAAAGCTAATCGAGGGCTTATGTCAAATCGCATACATTTTCCTTCTAGCGATTGCGTTAGCGATTATCGAAATGCGTCTTGTCTAGGGGGCAGGGCGCCTATACAGAGGAAAAACAGACATTTAATACTCCTATTCATGTCAAGCGAGTAAGTACACAAACTAGAAAACACTGGCAATTATTGACGACAAAGAAAATACAAAAATCTAATCGACCAAAAATCAAATTACCTAAGATACGAGTATTTATTCACCTTCAAGTTGAATAGGGAAGATGCAAATGTAATATTTATGAACGATTTATAATTGAAATGTTATAAAAACCTAAAATAAGAATGATGGCAACGTTTTTATTTTAGTTAATACTATTTTTCATGAAAAATTGCAGATGAAAAATTCGCGAAAAGGAACGCATCTTGATCTACCAATCAGCGACTAGTGACGTCACTCGTGTTTTATGTCCCGTCAGAGATCAAACATTATTTTTACGGAAATTGTTTACATTTTTTTTGTAAAAAAATGGTAGTTGGTTGTATAAAAATATACCCCAGAAACCTACCGAGAGTTAGTGTCGACATGGTAGTAACTTTTTTGTTGAAAGTGCCGAGTTTTCGAGTGCAGAAATGAAAGGAACTAAACTTCTGCGGTAGGTAAAGTATTAAATTACAGTAAAGTCTTAGTGTTTCATTAGGACCATAAAGTACGAAATGAAGGTTATCGTGTTACAATCATTTTTTCAACTTTGGATCAGAAGGTCCAGTTAAAAACAATTGATTTAGGAATTTCTTTGAATTCCATGGACACATTGGTATAAAACATGAATCCAAACGTCTTTTTTCAGAGCAATAATTGCTTTTTTCTGACTATCTTATATGGATAGTCCATTTAAAATAAGTCATTTGAAACAAATGGAAACTTTCCCTATGATATTTATTTTGAATTGAATTGTTAGCGACGAATGAGTGACAGACAGGAGTGACGTCATCAGAACTGTAGGCCCGTTTTAGCGCAAAATTTGAAACTGTTAGTTTCAGACTGCATTTTATTGCAATAAAATGTATTATTTTAATTTTTATCATACTTGTGATCTATTCTACATGGGATTCTTTACAATAAACGCAAAAATAAAAATATTGCATGTTTCCTTTAGTCACTTGGTTGATTTGAAAGGCATTGTTATATTTATTATACTTTACCTACACATATTTTTTGGTGATATTTAATTATTACTTTATTTAATTATTAGTATTTATCTATTACAATATTATTATATTTATTGTATTTTTACAATCATTAAATTGATGATTAAAAATTTGTCTGCTAATATTTTGGTACATACTTACCACATCTGTTCTCTTCACTAACCTTTTTTTTTTTTTTTTTTTTGGGAGGGGAGAAAATGCATTTACGCATTCCTCGTGGTCGAGCCAAACCACGAGGATATGTGGGACTCCCCAGACCGTACCCGGCCCGGGCCTACCCACTAAAAACCCCCCCAGCAGCTCCTCCGTCCGTCACAAGACAGAGGGAAGGGGACAACAGCCAGGCCTTATTCCCGCTGACCCCCTGCCCGTGACATGTCCGTTGCCGGACTCTCCGCCTGGCTCTGCTGCTTTGTGGAGCGGCGCAGAATTGCGCCGCTCTACACCCCGCAACTGGTTTTTTACTGTGGTTGTCTTCCACGCGGCCCGACGCTCAGTGCGCCGGGCCCCCGGCCCGCTCAGTGCGGGTAACTGGTTGCCCGACGGCAGATCCCACTGGATCCACCGCCGCGCGGGTGAGCCGAAGCTCGGGGAAATCCCCAACGGGCGCGAAGCGCCATGGCGAGAAACTCGCCTCGTCCCTACTACCACCAGAGGTAGCCGCCGGGATTGGCTTCCAGCGAGAGCCACACCTCTTCTTATCATAAGAAGAGGGGACTTCGCCCTTCCCCGCATGAAGCGGGTGGCCACACAAAGTGGCCCGCCGGGTTGAACCCGGCCATCCCACGCCCCATATGGGGGTCCTCTCGTCAGACTATTAGCCCGCGGCAGAGAATCTGCCGGGTTGCCCAGGGTGCACCACAAGGAGGTTGTCTGACATCGCACCCCTCTCTTCACTAACCTTTTTTTTTTTTTTTTTTTTTTTTTGGGAGGGGGGAAAATGCATTTACGCATTCCTCGTGGTCGAGCCAAACCACGAGGATATGTGGGACTCCCCAGACCGTACCCGGCCCGGGCCTACCCACTAAAAACCCCCCCAGCAGCTCCTCCGTCCGTCACAAGACAGAGGGAAGGGGACAACAGCCAGGCCTTATTCCCGCTGACCCCCTGCCCGTGACATGTCCGTTGCCGGACTCTCCGCCTGGCTCTGCTGCTTTGTGGAGCGGCGCAGAATTGCGCCGCTCTACACCCCGCAACTGGTTTTTTACTGTGGTTGTCTTCCACGTGGCCCGACGCTCAGTGCGCCGGGCCCCCGGCCCGCTCAGTGCGGGTAACGGGTTGCCCGACGGCAGATCCCACTGGATCCACCGCCGCGCGGGTGAGCCGAAGCTCGGGGAAATCCCCAACGGGCGCGAAGCGCCATGGCGAGAAACTCGCCTCGTCCCTACTACCACCAGAGGTAGCCGCCGGGATCGGCTTCCAGCGAGAGCCACACCTCTTCTTATCATAAGAAGAGGGGACTTCGCCCTTCCCCGCATGCAGCGGGTGGCCACACGAAGTGGCCCGCCGGGTTGAACCCGGCCATCCCACGCCCCATATGGGGGTCCTCTCGTCAGACTATTAGCCCGCGGCAGAGAATCTGCCGGGTTGCCCAGGGTGCACCACAAGGAGGTTGTCTGACATCGCACCCCTCTCTTCACTAACCTAAGATAAGCTCGTATAAGGAGAATGTCCGTGGCATTAATCCTTTGTACATACATAAAATACATGAATATTTAATTATTTTATATTTTTATATCTATTTGAAAACAAAGTATGCAAATAGATATAAAAATATGACTACAGACAGGCTGTTCGGAAATAGAGAGAGCCTTCTCATTATCCTACACAATAATATTTATAAATGTTTACCTATATAAATGGTTATGTACTAACAATTCTTTAGCATCATTCAAATAATCGTAGACTTCACCTTTACCCACAAGAGTATCTTTTACATATATTTTAAACTTATGTAATGGCAAATCAGCAACACTTTGTGTAATACGTACTCGTACATTTCATTCAACACATACATCCATTTCCTTATTAACGAGTGTCTCTACGTTTTTGTAAGTTCATTTTAATTTCTTGTATTTAAATGATAAATTTAAAAATTTGTATGAAATGTATTATATTTTTTATATAAGTACATAAATCAAATTTTCTTAACATGTAGCCCTGCTAAAGTCATGGCTGCTGTTCTGCTATTCTAGAGTTATGAGCCTCAATGCAATATGTGTTACAAAATTCTTGTATCTTGCATCCTAGAGTACCTATATGGCAACAAAGAATTGGCGTAAAGCATATTATATAAAACAAAGCCAAAATATATTATTTATGCCGACAGGATTAACTTAAAGTCTGGCTTTCGAATAAAAAATAATGTGGTATTTGAATCATTCCATTTTTGAATACATTTCGCCACCCATTTTACGAAAGCCGTTAAGTCTAGAATCATGTACTACGTGCGCACGTTTATTTAAATATAGAACATCATAAAGGTGTACGCCCACGGCACGCATGAGTGCTGATCAAACAAAATTACCCGGCGAGGCGTGAGCGGGGACAGCTCAGCGAGCAGACTGGCTCAAGTGTGCAAGGGGCCCATTTTATATTTTTTTTTATACTTTTTTAATCTTCCAAGCAAAGGAACTCAAGAAGCCGGAGGTAATAAGACTGGAGGTGGAATTTTTCATAATTTTAACGGGCTGCGTTTTTGACAAACGTTTTTGAAGTGGTACACTCGTGTATGTATGATGATAACATCTAATTGTATATAATAATTGTTTGTAATTCAAGTTTTTTTGACTTATATTCTTATTTCAGTACACCCAATTTTTGGTCTTGCAATTATCTTACCTCTTATATTCAATGTATCTATCCACAGACAAAGTAATTATGTATCAAGTATCCGTCTTTACTTTAAAAGCCGAATGAAAAACAATTGACAATCAAACGATCGCATGTTCTACATTTTTCAAATTTAGAATAATATAGTTCTTGCGTGAAAAATTTTACTTTGAAATCTCACATCATGCAAGCTTGTAATATAATTTCACTTTCCACCTCTATTATAGTAACAAAAGCTTCAAAGCGAATCCTTTAGAAGATACCTACTCGATCAAAACACGACATTGGGAAACCCTCGATTTATCCAAGATTCCCTCAATCTACAGTAACATTATACAGTATCCTCAGATTGCGTCCACGATTTTCACCCACATTTTTGTCCGCCCTCTTCATGTGAATAAATCGCCGTTTCTGCTCCCAACTTATTCATATGCGTTGCACAGATTTATTACAGCCCTCGTGTAGTGCTTTTTCCTGCTGAATTGTTGAAATATTGGGAAATCTTAGTTGAAAGAAAAAAAAACAAACTTATTCCTTTAGTCCGATACAAAATGAAAAGCTTTATTCTGGTAGGTACATGGTTGTAATTCACTTATGCATAATGTTACTGAAGTTAACAAAATCCCTCAATGCAAAGCACTTAACTAAATGTTTAATTAATACAAGCCAAGGGCAGGATGGTTCAGGTTTGTTTGATCAATCTCGGCAGGTAAAAATCAGGTACAAATTGGGTACAAAACTACAAAATGAGGGGCAATAAAGTACACGAACAAATAGTTATAGGTTTCATTTTTTTTAAATTAGTAGCTTTCCCCGGAGCGGTTGTTAGTAGAGCGTACCTTCTATGCTAAATCTTGCAATCACGGGTCAGAGCTATGATATTCCAGTTTCTTAACTTATTCTCTGTTTCTAATATTATTTGTGTAATTCCACAGAATTCCTCCTTGATAATAGGTTAGTTCATCTGGCTCTAAAGTCAAGCAGCGGAGCCCTACGGCCTCCGGGAACTGCCCTGGAGATTCATAGCACAGTGTTAGGTTAAAAATATAATTAAATATGCCTATGATCTTGAGGTCAGTGGGTCTAACACTGAGTTCTGAAGGAATCCCAGTCAATACATCTGAATTTCAGGTAATAAACATTGCAAGTTAATTCCAAACATAATTTTCAATGAATTGTCAAAGTTTCTTATTGGTTAGTTAATAAAAAAGACATATGGAGGGGAGAGCACCTATTTTGTGTATAATTACTGCTATTAATAAAAAGAAAACAGCTTAATTTGTGAGTTATTTGCCAAAGTATGATGTGAAACTCAATATAGCGAAAATCTAGAATTTAACATGAAATTCACAAGTGTCACTCAATATATGCATTAATCCCACTAAGATGCCGCTTACTATCAGGTTTTTTTAATGAAATAGGGGATGAAAAAGGCGAATTTTGGAAATGTAACATGTTTGATTTAATAATCAATTTACCCACAAATAAAAATAAAATTAACAAAATCTGCTTTAAATCATGAAATATAATAAGTTAATTAGATACCTTATTGATTTTTTGCACTTATTGATACAATAAATCCATTTAATTTAATGAATCGCGTGCCGGCGAGTAAATATAGTATTTTTCCCCTTAGCTTTACTCTTCAAGCTGAAAACAAAAAGAACTGAATTTTGTAGTTTCACTGTGGTTTTTCAAATCAAATTCACACGGAAAACGGGAGAAATACCTATATAAATATATAAAAACTTTATGATCTTCAAATCAATAACAAATTACTTCGATCGATGTCTCACAGACTAATCATAACCTAGACGATAGACTAACCAACGCTCCACTTGCGCGCAGATTTGCGTTTATGTGGAAGCGACGGAGCCGAGGTCCGTTTGCTGAATGTTAAGCGCCGTATTGGCGACGGAACCTCTCCTAAAACCAAATTCATTTCATGACACTCGTAAGACTCTTAACTTGCTTCAAGATGTGTCAAGTCAACATACGGATCTTTCGAAATTCTACAATATGCAATAAGTATTTCCAGCTAAAGTTATAAGTTTGGTTGAAAAACAAAACGTAATGAAAAATTAACCATAAACAAATTGTGAATGCTTTCCAAATTCTATTCGACGAAACTATAATTATATGATCTATAAGTTTAAGCGTATTTTATTAAAATATGTCTATAGAAATGATCAAAACAAACGGTCTAAATGTCAAATTCCGAATTTTGAGAAAATCAACCCACCTAAATGGAAGCACGGGATTTTGGGCGAAAAAAAACTATCTTTGTAAATAAGGCCAGGATAAACGCGAGATTTATTTTGTTTATGCCAAAATCGAATAATGACCAAAGATAATTGCAAATGTCAATGACGTGGCGTGAAACGACGTTGACGTTGACACTTGACATTGACATTGTGAAATTCATTGACAAAGTTATTGAATTACGATTTTAGTTGTGAAATTTGTGTTAAAACTACAGTGAAAACAAAGTGTTTTTGCAAAATTAGTGTTTTATGAAATTTTAAGAAAAAACGGTGTTACACTCGGCCAGCAACAAGCTGAATCTATGGGGCTTCGAAAATCTTATTACATTTTGTACTCTAAAAGTGTTTCATTTGAGGACGTGATTGGAATTATTATTTAGTGTTTTGGGAATAAAATGTTGTTTATTTTACAAATTTTAAGAAAGCAAGGGAGTCTGAAGAAGTCATCCAATTCAATTGGAGCGTCGGTGGCGCTGTGGCCTCGGCACTGGACTGTGCACCGAGTACAATCGGGAGACCCACGATCGATCCTGCCTTGTACCAATGTGATTTTCGTTTCACGAATTTCATGTGTACATTTATCTGACGCTCCTACGGTGAAGGAAAACATGGTGAGTAAAACCTGTTCACCTACGAAGTAATTCAAAGGTGTATGTGAAGTCAACCAATCCGCACTGGGCCAGCGTGGTTTGACTAAGGCCTAATCGCCCTAACTAGTTAGGGTAGGATCGTGCCCCTCGGTGGGGACGTATATGAGCTGTGATGAAAGGAGTCTGTGTCATGCAAGTATTGATCTACAGTAATACTAGTCTGTGATTCAAAATCTTAAATACACGTAACTACTTCGTCATTTAATTCAAGGCACAAAAAAATAAGCAGAAACTTATCTGTGTGAATTCGGTGCGAAGCTATATACTCCCATAGGTATTATTTTGAATAGGCTAATTATATTTTGTATGTCCGCCCCACATGCATATCACATCCATAAATATTAATAATACTATACCGGGCGCGTGAGATGAAGGATGTGTAAAGTGCACAGGAGACGCATTTTTTAATCATTAGAAATAAATCTTGAATTAGAACACGAATACAAATCATGTGCGAAATTACTTTCTAATGTTCCCAATATTAAAGATTTTTGAATCACTCGAATTCAGTTTCTGTGTTGTCATTAAAACCAAATTCTATAGTAGATACCGTTTCATGCAGATAAAATAATAATTACCAAGATTTTAAAAAAAATTGCCTACAGAAATCAAAATTCTGCCAAAAGTTACTATTCCACGCGGATGAAGTCGCGGGCACAGCTAGTATGCAAAAATAATGGAATTCGTATTCGAGTCTTAAGCGCAGGCCACATTGCCAGCGGGCGGAACAGCTAGACCGATTTTGACGGGTCTTTCAATAATAGATAGCTAATTATATAAGGTATAACATAGGCTACTTTTTACCAAGATCTTAAAAAAATTGCCTACAAAAATCAAAATTCTGCCAAAAGTTACTATTCCACGCGGATGAAGTCGCGGGCACAGCTAGTATGCAAAAATAATGGAATTCGTATTCGAGTCTTAAGCGCAGGCCACATTGCCAGCGGGCGGGCGGGCGAGCGGGCTAGCGGGCGAAGCGAAGCGATGGAAACTATACAAACAAAGCGAAACTTCGGCGAGTGGTTCACATCGAGCGAGCGGGCTGGTGGGCGACCGGGGAGGGCAGGCTAGCGAACGAGCGAACGAACGGGCGAGCATCGTTCCACCTCTTTTCATACTTTGGTTCACACCGCGAACTACAGAGCTAACTTCGCTACTCTGGAATCGTTGGATATTTCGTTCGCTTCGTTCGCATCGCTGACGTAGCTTAGCTCTGTAGTTCGCGGTGTGAACCCAAGTATGAAAAGAGATGAAACGACGCTCGCTCGGTTCACTCGCCCGCTGGCAATGTGGCTTGCCCTTTATGATTGCGAATTTGAATCTGGGGGCACGGTGGTGCCCCCGCCAAGACGAGACAAGCGAAGCGCAAGGGCACTACCTACCTTTTCTCGAAGTGCTTCGTCGTTTTTTTGAATCCTTATAACTTGGGCTTGGATTATACCAGATCAACAACATTTTCGAGATATAATGTCAATAGTGAACTTATTAAACACAAAAATATTTCAATTGCATAGCTTTTATGCTTTAGATTTTATTGATACTCTATCTAGAAAAACCGATTTCGTCACTGGCTCACTGATGATTATCAAAATTCTTAGGATACATCGTGAAGTCCTAAACTAGTATTAGTACAAAAACATAAAAAAAATAAAAAGTCCTGATGGCGTCATTAGGCTCGAATTTCGTCTACGAACAAGATGAGATGAGGTCACACAGAAGAGTAGACAAAACACTTACAATTAATACTCACACTACACAATGCATTACTGTACATACAATAAACCTTATAAGGACGATCCGGTGCTATGATTCCAAGTGAAAAAACGTTAAAAAAACTTTTTTAAAAACACGCTTTTACCAAAAAGACTAAAAACCAAAAAGTTGAAAATAAAATAAGATCACACTTTTAGCAAATCAGGATTTTAAAAATTTTCTTGAGACAACTAGAAATGTAACACAAAAATTTTCTCAAAATTTTAGCGATGTAGTACAAGAACACACTGACTCTAAAAGCGTGGGGCTTTTAGATTTTACACTTCTCTTGCTTACAAACTTAGTTGAACTAAGGAATACATCCTTTAAATTACGCCCCACGCTTTTAGAGTCATTGTGTTCTTGTACTACATCGCTAAAATTTTGAGAAAATTTTTGTGTTACATTTCTAGTTGTCTCAAGAAATTTTTTAAAATCCTGATTTGCTAAAAGTGTGATCTTATTTTATTTTCAACTTTTTGGTTTTTAGTCTTTTTGGTAAAAGAGTGTTTTTTAAAAAGTTTTTTTTAACGTTTTTTTATTTACTACTTTTTAGATCGCTTGGTTTTTAGTCTTGACAATAAATTCATATTTTCTATGAAAATGATTTTAATCGTTTTTTAGTCTTTTTGGTAAAAGGGTGTTTTTAAAAAGATTTTTTAACGTTTTTTTATTTACTACTTTTAAGTCTAACCAATAGTTAAATTAAAAATTGACATCATTGACATTGGATTTCCTCCCATATAAAATTAGTTTTTATTTAATTGTACTATAACTAAGCATTTTTGTGATTCCAATATGCCAAAATATTGTATTGTCACCGGGAATACATATGTAGAAAAAATTTGAGCTCAATTGGAGCAATAGAAGTGGTCGAAAAATCGATTGCAAGATTTGATCGTGACAAAGAAACCAACAGACAGAGCAACTCAATAAAAAGCGTGTAAAAATCAGTCAATCAGTAAGTTACTCCAGAAACGTAATTTCTTATACTCTAAAGAAGATTATTCGCTTTCTGTACTCATCTGTATTTAGTATGTTGTGTTTGCTCATCACATTATCGCTGCTCTGTCATTCTTGACTGCCTGTAGGATTTCCAGCCCAATAGCTGTGAGAGAGATAATTTTTTTTGCGTTATCCCGCAGAGAACTCCGGTTTTTATCTTTCATGACGATACGTTTACTTTAATGTCGGGTCGTTTTTTAAAAAGCTTAATATTCCTTACTCATACGTTAATTTCAAAGAAGCTGTTACCGAGCCGTAACAAACTCTTTTTTTTTTAAGTATATAAATACTCGCTGTTGTTTCGCTATAATAATGCTCGACACTGTTTATTTTTTGTGTGGGGATTTATCATCTTCCTGTGTGAGTTTTGAAAAATCCTTCCTTAGTGGGCGCCTACATAAGCCAACGGACCGCTGCTGCACCAATTTCAAGCGTCTAGCTCCAGTTGTTTGGACTCCACATTGATACCTCTACGTTGTGTTGACACGTGTGGTGTCCACGAGGTGTTGACCTCGTGGACACCGCAGTATTTCTTGGGATCACACTTGATTCTAAGCTGCAATGGGGCCCACATATAGACAAATTGTCAAAGAGACTTAGTTCTGCAGCTCACGCTGTATAGAAAATACGTCAGATGACTGATGTTGATACAGCAAGACTTGTATATTTTTCATACTGTCATAGTTTGATGTCATATGGCATTTTGTTGTGGGGAAATGCTGCCGACATTCAGATCGTTTTTGTGCTCCAGAAAAGGGCTATTCGAGCCATCTATAACCTTAAAATGAGAGATTCTTTGCGAGAAAAGTTTAAAGGAATTGGTATTATGACAGTAGCGTCGCAATATATTTATGAGAATCTAATATATGTTCGTAAAAATATTCATTTGTTTTGTAAAAATAGTGATATTCATTCAGTTAATACTAGACAATGGAATATGTTAGCTTTACCAAATACCAGGCTCCAAAAAATCAATAATTCTTTTAGAGGCCTGTGTATACGTTTCTACAATAAAATCCCAAGTTGTATACAAGAACTCAGCTTAAACAAATTTAAAGTTGCAATCAAAGATGTACTTATTAAAAAAGCATATTATAAAGTGTCTGATTACATGACGGACAAAAAAGCTTGGGTTTGAACTCTCTTTTCTAATATTTAACAATGTACTGCGTTTTGTTTCAAAGATACATTCAGTGAGAGCAATTTATAAGCTAAGTTCAAGCACTTCTCTCAGAAATAGCGTATATAATGTGAATTAACACATCTCTTCTTGTAATGGAAGTTGAGCTCAAACTTTTTCATTGAGGTCAGCTTCCAATTGACGACCCTGTAACAAAATCAAAATTGTAAATGGCGATTTAAAAGAGGAGACAAAAAATTTTGACCTTTCGAGTTTCTTGCCTGTTCTTCTCGAGAAGGCTCTCCCAATTTCCGAACAGGTGTAGAGTCAACTTTTTTTTTTCATTCCTACTTGTATTTGCAGACATCTTGAGTATATTCAAGATGTATGCACATACAAGGTTAATATGATTTCATTATATTAGATTGTTTTGCTTTGTTTTGACGTCAATAAGTGTCTGTAAAGGCCTATGTTGAATAAAGATTTTGGAATTTTGAATTTGAATTTTGAATACTTCAGTCAGCCTTTTATAAATATGCAGATGTCGATGAGATTATCTATGGCAAAGGAGTCTTAGCCAAGATCGCATCATAAACTCTCCACTCCAATCATAAATAAAGTTCACCTGATAAATAATTACACCTGTTCGAAAATTGGGAGAACCTTCTTGAGAAGAACCAGCAAGAGACTTGGAAGGTGTCTTTTAAATTGCGAATATTACAATAATAGCAAATAGCTAATAGTAACGGCTTTATACTTATAAAAAACTATTTTTTTAATTGTTATTATTTGATACACTAGCAGCTCTAAGAGCGGATGCATATATATCACTGCACTTGTGTTTATAATGTTCTCAAATGTCTGTCAAGTCTATCTTGAAAACAGTTCACTGTTGAAGCACTTATCAAAGTCTCTGGGAGAGAGTTCCACAATTTTATCACTCGATACGGCAAGAAGTGGGCTCTTGGGTTGCTTGAACACAGAAGCCTAGTTAATTTCATAGAATGTCCACGGAGTTGTTGATTCTGGTTCATTGTGTACAAGTCCTTAATGTTTCTCACATTATAACAGCCACTGAGTATCTTGTATGTCTCTATCAAATCTCCTCATTTCTATCTCTGTTCCAGTGTAGTTAATTTCAGTTCTAGGAGGCGTTCTTCATAGGAGCAGTTTTTTAACGACATAACCATTTTTATTGCTCTCCTCTGAACCTTCTCCAAAATCTCAATGTCTTTTTAAAAATAATGACACCGAATTTGAAATACATATTCCAACAAGGGACGGATGTATGTTTTATAAATTTTTATAAATAATTCTTTTGTAATAGTACAGAATGCCTTCCTGATCATATAGAGAATTGAATTAGCTTTCTTTGTTATTTTGGTGATGTACACATCCATAGTCAGGTTATGTGTTACTGTAACGCCAAGATCTTTCTGTGTATTCACGGCTTGTAAGGGCACATTATCCATACCGTATATCAATTTTGGATTGGTATTTTCTATGTGTAGAACTATACATTTTGTGACATTCAGTGTAATGAGCCAATCTTTTGACCATTGTACTATGCGGTCTACGTCTTGTTGAATGACATTGTGAGATATGACAGGATTCCCCATAATTTTAGTGTCATCTACGAATATAGATAAATCAGACCGAACGATACTTTTTAGGTCAGTAATAAAGTTTCCAAATAAAATCGGCCCAACCACAGATCCTTGTGGCACGCCACTGTGAACTTCAAAAGCATGAGACAAGGTATCTCCTACTCTTACTTTGAATTTCCTATCACTTAATAAGTCTTCTATCCATTTTAGGAGTTAACCAAAGTGATTAGAGTCTTTTAAATGCACTACCAATTGAAATAAAAAATAAAATAAACAAGAAAAACATTAAACATGTATTAAAAAAATATTTTCTATCAAGTCTCACATAAAAATATTTCATTTGTATTTTATTATATATTTTTTATAGTATATTATTGCATATCGCATGTTAATTACTATTGCTGTCTATCTACCTATTTTAATCTAACACATTAATACCGTCTCTGTTTTGTACATTTAAAACCTAACTCTTACATAAAATCACGCAACACTACTACATAGTACACGCTGTATAAAGTTACTTGATAAACACACAAAAAAAAATGTCTCCAACATTAAAATTGAAGGTAGTTAGTCTATTTTAGACATCAACCGACACTACACAGTAACCACGGCGAATGACGGTATACGGAAAAACTCTAGTGAGTTTGTGTTTATACCGCCAAGATGTTTTAAAAGGAATGCTAAAAAATATTTGTAATTATAATAATAATAATAATTAAGCTTCGCTATTAGTCTTTTGATAGGAACTCGATCAAATGCTTTCTCAAAGTCTAAATATATAACATTTGTTGGTTGGCGGTTGTCCCAGTTTATGTCCATTTGTTTAAGCACATAAGAAGATTTGTGACTGTGGATCTCTTTGGTATGAAGCCATGTTGTTCATTAATAACAATGTTCTCCATATTGTCAAAATTCCTCAGTTCAATAGCAATTATTTTCTCCATAGCTTTGCAGACTATGCTAGTAAGACTGATGGGTCGATAATTAGCAGCATTGTACTTATCTCCTTTTTTGTAGATTGGGGTGACATGGGCCTGCTTCCAATCTTGAGGTAATTTCCCATTACTAAGTGATAGATTCATGATATGAGCTAACTGACTACTGTGAACACTGCTGCATTTTTTTAAAGTATTGCCGGCAGAGCATCTGGCATCTGGTCCCATGGAAGTACAATCTTTAAAAGTATTTAATGCTTTCGTCACTTTATCGGGTGTTACTATTAATGACTCTATTGAATTCTATTCTCTTGGCATATGTAATTGGGGAATAATCGTGATTTTCGATATTACTACAAAGGATTTTTCGAATTGTTAAGCGAACAAGTTTACGATTCTCTTTAGGTCATTGACAATCATTCCACTGCCATCTTTCAATGACGGTGGAATTCTCACAGCAGAAGATAGTTGTTGACGCACGTAAGAAAAAAAAGCCTTAGGTCCACTATTAATAATTCCTCTCTCAAATTCCATTCTTTTCAATTATTGAAGAATAGCTAATACTCGAGAAAAAAATCAAATTTGAACGATCGATTCGAATCCGTGAGAATCAACCCCCTGGTATTTATATTATTCCTTATATTCCAAATGAAAGCAGCGTGTTTCCCTCGGGCGCAAACCTATTAAGCGCCCGAGATTGGAATCACGGTATCAACCAAATATAGATATGGTAACACTTCGGTATGGCTGTATTAAACAAAAAAGTAGCAATGAATAATGTATTTCACTCCCGAGTCCCTATAAGCCAGCAATGGATATGAAACTAACAACTTAATAAGTAGTGACGAAGCGGAAGTCTCGACTTGCTCATAACAAATTCAGTGGCCTCAAACTATCCGACCGGCACAGAAGACTCAAAGTTTAAGGGTCCTTAGAAGTTTAACTAGAATTGCTCAGAACATAGTTTGCGGGTTACTCTGCGAATAAATATTATTGTGTAACAAATAGCTTCTGCCCAAAACTTTGCCTACGTGGACTTGCGTATTGTCCTTTGCGTTAAGCGGACATCCGCCATGGTTATCCGACACGCGAAGAACCGACGACGGAGGGAAGTAATTTTTTTATACAACTATGTTGCTAAACAAGTGGGACTAACTACCTTATGGTAATTGGCTTCAGACGCATAAAGCACAAGTGGTTATATACAATCTCTAAAAAAACCCAATGCACATAGCCAACTTGTGACATAGGATATCAAGTTACAGAGGCGCATTCAGAGCCTTCGCGCGAAGTACAACTTCGCGGGTCGTATGTTCGGTCAGAAATTTCTCCGCGGCTGAGCGAGGCCTCTGGAAACAGGAAGGCTAGCGCTTACCTCGCTCAAAGAATCAGCATAGCGATTCAGCGAGGTAACGCGGCGAACATTCTTGCCTTTATAGCGCTCGATACAGAGGTCGATCGAAGTTTTTTTTAATCATTCGTTTTATTTTTTTAATTAGGTGTTTTGAAAAAAATTATGGAAATAAATCAAATACAAGAAAAATATTCGCTTCAGGCGAGACTTTTTTCTTATATTTAATTTATTTTCATCATTTTTTTTATTAATTAGCATTTAAAAAATACAAAGTCACAAATATAAAAAATTGGTTTAATTTTATAATGTTTAGTTGGGTATAAATAGCTGAGTTTAGAACAGTTATTTTATTTTAATTTAGTTCTAGTACAATGTTTTGTATTTGTTATTGTACTCTTGTTATCATTAAGGTACATAATTGATTAAGGGGAAGGTGGGAAAGTGCAAAAATAAATTAAAAATCAATGAATAAGTAGATCATATAACACATGATAACAAACATTAGTGCTAGAGGAACCGCCTTACCCTCCAATATCGATTTAATACTATTACCTGTTTAATTTGTCATCTATACTTACTAATATTATAAAGCTGAAGAGTTTGTTTGTTTGTTTGTTTGAACGCGCTAATCGCAGGAACTACTGGTTCGAATTGAAATATTCTTTTTGTTTTGGATAGTCCATTTACCGAGGAAGGCTTTAGGCTATATAACATCACGATATTGTTATTTTCCGACATCCACGTGAACGAAGTCGCGGGAACAGATAGTCATCAAATAACTTTTCTGTGAACATCAAACTTTTCTGTGATATTCCTGGCTGATGCTCATCGAAAAGTCTCCGTTTTCATTTCGTTCCACAAAGACACTGTTCAATTACTGCTGAGTAGAGAGCAAATGAAAAGTAAGGTTCCTACAGTCTGCAAATGGCTTACATTTGTCTGGACCACTTAGAGAACCAGCTTGATTAATTTGTCAACGTAATAGTATGAATGGCGTTGGCTGTAAGAGATACAATTCCTTTGTTTTAAGTACTTATGACTTATTAAGTATGCTATTTTAAGTAATAAGTTTTTATAACGTTGTTCTGTTAATAACCCATAGACAACAGATACTGAGAAGGGGCGACTAAAAAATTTATTTTTGTCGACTTGGGAATATTTTAAGTATTTCTAAAATGTTGGATGATCAGACAAACAATGACATGACGTAGCGTTCTCCGTTTTATATGAAGGTGGTAGATTTTCTTATTTATGAGACATTAAATTCACTTTTTGAAGTGAAACTTCTTTAGGCGCGCTTGACTTGGGGAGTAAGCTGGCGAACGCGTTACGAAAAGTGTGATCGGGCAAGGCGAACGGAAGTTAAGTGGGGGATATAAGCAAGAGACAGCAGTGCGCGCGCACATTTTCTTTCTCTCTTCCTCTCATAGAAGTTTCACTTCAGTCGTGTGGTCATAAGCACACTCGTTTTTTTTTATTATAACTGAATTCCTGAACTCGATTTCCAAAGTCTTGGTAATAACTTTAAGAAACAATAATGACATATTTAATAACTTTAGAATGCGTGTTGGAAATATAATTTCACTTTTCGTATAGCTACTTAAGAAAATAATATGTCACATGATGTCACATATATAAAAGCAAATATAAAAAATACAGACATGAGTTAGAAGAGAAAACTAGCCAGGATGTTGTAAGTATATTAAGAACTTTAATTACAGGTAACATGTTCACTCTAACAATAACGAACACAGATATTTCTAACAGGCTAAGATACTAAAGAAAATACATTGAACTGAGAAGTGACACTCGAGGCACTAAAAGTTATAAAAAAATCAATATTTTGAAATAATTTTTCCCACAAAAAATAAAAGCAAAATTACAATAAATCTGTCAGCAAATAATTGTAGAAATTCTGTGTTCTGCGACACTGTGATACACACTAAAATCTGATTTTTAATTCGGCGGAATTCTGACAGATGTCATCCATAGACAATACAGATATGAATAATCTTTTCTGCTTTTATTTTTTTAATATGAATTAACGAAAAAATATATCAAACAAAATTAGATCAAGTAAATTATATGGTAAATACTAGTGTTTGTTTTGTGCGTTCAATTCACACTCACTAGAATGTAAATTTTTAATGGCTAAATGGAAAAACAGAGTAAAACAACATAGTTCTTAAAATATTTATAAATCATTATCACTTCACAAGCTGTGCTCGCGACTTCGTCCGCGTGGAATAGTGTCTTTCGGCAGCATTTTAAATAAAGCAAAGATTATGAAAACACATTAAAAAAACTATAAAATTAACGAAAAAAATGCTATTTTACGTATGATTGTAAACAAAAATCTAATTAGGTCAAACAAATTAAATTAGGTTCCGTCGAATTAAAAATCAGACTGTAGAATATTCACTGGCGCAAAAGTAAAATAAATCCACAGGAGTATTCTTACGTGAAACATAATCCACCAAGACTCCTCAACGGCTTCCGAGAAAACTTGACAAAGGTACACCTATACAAAATCGGACTAAATACCTACCTACTTACAATGACTTAGGAAGCGTCAAAGGACTACCCTTATCGAGTGTCACTTCTCTTCAGACCCTTAAGCGTCTCTTTGAAATCCTTTAAAATGCGGAAGGGTCTCCTGAAAACGTTCGATTACCATTACCTAACTTGTTACCGTGCTAGGCTATCGATTTTGACATCTTTTAATGGGCTTGTTAATATTGACAAATGAGCGAAATTAAAATGAGACCAACATTCAAAATTAGAATCAAAATAATCTTTATTCAAATATGACAGACAGAAAGCAGAAAGCAAGATAGAAAACAGAAAGAAAGACTTGACAGAAAGCTCTTTTGATTCGTCTTATTCTTTCGTTCTATTTGTTTCAGTATTTAAAAAGGTTGCATTCTCATAACCATAACATGTGAAACTCCTAATTACGACTTTTCTTTTATCATGTAAGGACATCGGTGGCGCTGTGGACTCGGCACTCGCCTTCCAATCGGGAGGTCCGGGGTTCGAGACCACGCCATGTACCAATGTGTTTTTCGTTTTTCGAATTTCATATGTACATTTGTCTGACGCTCCTACGGTGAAAAAAAACATCATGAGGTAACCTGCATACATCTGCGAAAAAATTCAATGGTGTATGTGAAGGCGATCAATCCGCACTGGACCAGCGTGGTTTGACTAAGGCCTAATCACCCTAGGCTCGAGCCCTTCGATGGGGACGTATATGAGCTGTGATGGTGATGATGGTGATGATACATAATAATAGATATATAATCATATAAATCCTAGTGTGGGGCGAAGTTTTTAATAAAAAGAGAAAAAAAAATAGGTATTAAGTAATAGAATTTGAGGAAGTTAAATGTGTGTGAAAAAAAGCAAACCTTGAAAAATTTTCTGAGTGGAGTGGTGAAATTAGGATCGTAGAGTCCTTTTTTTTTTGAGGCGGGGGAATCTCTTTACGATTCAACAAGGGGCTGAAAGCTGACAAAGCCGCCCCAAGGATATGCCATTGGACTCGGGTATAAACCCCATACCTGGCTAAACCACCCTCCAGAGCAACTTCTACCTCCGTAGGGATCGGCGTTAGCCATTCCCCGAGTGCCGCCATTTCCATACCTAGCATCAAATATCTACACTGACCGTCAAAAGAAAGCAGCACGATTTCCATGCAAGTTTTAATATAGTACAATATTTTTTAAACGTAAATTTGATTCAGTAAATTGTAACTTGTTTGACTTTGTAACTCAATAATTGTTTCATAAGATTTATCGTGAAGTTAATGTAAAGTTGTGAAATAAATCGCTGAAATATTTGCATACTATAAATTAAATTCATCGACTCTTAATAACACCCACAAAATTGGAAAATGTAGGTAACCCGTATCATTGCATAGTATATATGTTCATTTAGCAATCAGGCATATCGAATCATTACAGAAAAGCTTCTTTTTTCCCAAAAAAGATAAAATGAATCTGTCTGTTCTATACGAGTACAATGTCTATGGGAGGTTTGAAATGTCCTACCTTATCGTATAATAAGGAAATGGAGATGTTTCTGTAACTTTCTGAGATGATGGATTAATAGACGCACATATATACTATCAAATGACATATGTATTATTGTAGATGTATAATTACTTTATTATTTGTGACTCTCTAAACATGATTGTATGAAAATTGTGCTGAAATCAGGCTGAAATATACTTTCTTTTGATGGTTTGATGGCCAGTGAGTGTAGTTCAACGAGCCATTAATTGAATTAACATTATGAAAATTAGGATTCTTGTCCGTGGTATGACCCTAGAATCAGACCAATAAATTACGCTATACGTGTCGTATTACAAAAATCCATTGAGTAAAATTATTTCGTGGCCTTGAAGTTGAGACCAACCGGCATTTACCTAGAAATCCGGGGTTTTATTTCACAAGATGGCAGACATTTTTTTGTTGTCTTGATTAGTGGTAGGTCTTCTAAATCCGCAAGGCTAGTCACCACCATCTTACGTCTTATTGTCACTTATTATCAGGTGACATAAAGGAGAAAAGCTTCCCTACCCTATTGTGTGTTAAAAAATATGATATCCCTACCTACAGTCACTCTGTAAGCAGTGCGTGTCTACAATATAATTAATGATTAAACGAACTTACCTGTACGTGAAGTTCAATCATAATTATACGAAGGCTTCGTCCGAAGGGATTAGCAAATAATACTTGTAGTAACGCCTAGTGATACGCCAGTCACGCACTTTATTTGAGGGTATAAATAAAATTTAAAATGAGTCTCACGTCAACAAGGTGGGCGACCTATCCGCTCGCTTCATTTAGTTTAGAGTAGCCGCATCCGGAATATTTCACACAAAAATGGGGACTTGTAGTTGGGAGGGAGGGTTGCTAATCCCTTCCGACGAAGCCTTCGTATAATTATGATTGAACTTCACGTACAGGTAAGTTCGTTTAATCATTAATTATACTCGGCTTCGTCCTCGGGATTAGCAAATAATACTTGTAGACTTTTAGAGATAATAGTGTGAAATATTTTGTTTATTCCTGAATTTTCATTAATTTATGTTAATAAGAATAAACATCAATCATCATTTGAATTACTCGTATTATTAACAATTGTTCTGGCAAAATAATTATTTCCATTAGTATTGACATTACTTATGGTTCTATTATAGAATCGATAGAATGTGCTTGAAGAGCCGCTCCATCCAGCGGTTCGTCTTCTTTGATCTAGGCCGACACCTAGGTGATGAGCCGCGGATGTAGCGGCGTGCTGTGCGCGGTAAATTTTTTTTTTTTTTTTTTTTTTTTTTTATGGATGGCCCGGCGAATGACCTCCTCCCGCCTGATGTTAAGCGGTGAAAGAGGCCCAAATGAGTTGACAGATAGAGTAGGGACGACATCCACTCTCCTACCTGCCCGCCCCTTGCCGGCCCAAAAGATGCTTTTTCACGCCTCTTTTGAAGGAACCCATGTTGTAGGATGGGGGAAACACGTGCGCAGGTAGAGAATTCCAAGTGTGGGATGAACGACAGAAGAAGGAATCTTGGAATTTCTTGGTACGGTGTGAAAAGGAGGACACAGTGTACGGATGACTCCGAAGGCCCTTACGCGTGTTTCTGTTAAGGAATGGAGAGGGAGGGATAAGGTTAAAGAGCTCCTCAGAGCATTCCCCATGGAACATTCGGTAAAAGGCGCTAAGAGAGGCGATGTCACGACGAAGTTGTAGAGGCTCGAGGGTGTTAGTTGCCTCTACATCGCCAATTATGCGAATAGCGCGACGCTGCAATCTGTCCAGAGCATCGAGGAGGTACTGAGCGGAGCCTTCCCAAAGGTGCGAGCAATATTCCACGCAAGACCTAACCTGAGTTTTATACAACAAGCATAGTTGGTCCGGCGCAAAATACCTACGCACCTTGTTCAGGACACCGAGTTTCCGTGAGGCAGTAGTTATGACGGATTCGATGTAGTCTCTGGGGTTCAGATCGCTGCGAATGTTCATTCCGAGCAAGGTGATGTTGCTCTGTGTGTGAAGGGTTGTGCCCTGAAGAGAAGGAAGGGGGAGGAAAGGTGACCTTTTCGCCGAGAACACGCACACCTGTGTTTTCTTAGCATTGAACTCAACAAGATTGTTGGAGCCCCATTCGGAGACAAGGTCCAGCGTCCTGTTGAGCTCAATGATAAGATTCTGCCTTTCCCTACCAATATCACCACGAGCAGCCCCCGAGGTTCCGTGATATCCCCCATGCACTGTACTGTCGTCCGCATAGCAATGTATAGCTCCCAAGGAAAGCATATCATTGATATGCAGAAGAAACAATGTGGGGGATAGAACGGAGCCTTGCGGAACACCAGCGTTCACTGCCACGAACCGCGAAGCGCAGCCGTCAACGACAACGCGAATTCTACGCTCGTGGAGGAAGCTGGCAATCCACGTACAGAACTGCGCGGGTAATCCGTATGCCGGAAGCTTGGAAAGAAGAGCCTTGTGCCAGACTCTATCAAAAGCTTTGGCGATGTCGAGACTAATAGCCACCGATTCGCCGCGCTTATCGATAGATTCACCCCATTTGTGCAAAAGGAACGCTAGAAGGTCACCTGTTGACCGTTTAGGACGAAACCCATACTGTCGGTCATTAAGTAACGAGTGACCTTCCAGGTAACGGATCAGCTGTGTATTAAGGATCCTCTCCATGATTTTACACAAAATGGAAGTGACGGCTATAGGACGATAGTTAGCCGGATCAGAACGATCTCCCTTTTTGGGAACCGGCTGGACATTGGCCTCTTTCCAAGATTTCGGCACACAACCAGCAGAGAACGACAGACGGTATAGACGCGTAAGGACCGGAGTCAACTCCGCTGCACACTTCTTAAGAACAATCGCAGGAATGCCGTCTGGTCCACTTGCTTTTCGAGTATCGATCGACTGGAGCTCCGCCCGCACATCACGCTGTCTGATACGGATATCGGGCATGGTGCTGCCACAATGGGACAGTTTCGGAGGTTGTGTACCACAGTCATCGACACGAGAATGAGCCGCAAAGAGTTTTGCCAGGAGGTCGGCTTTCTCCTGCGGCTGATGAGCAAGCGAGCCATCGGCAAGTCTCAGCGGTGGCAGCGAGGGTTGGCAGAAGTTTGATTGCACAGCTTTGGCCAGGCGCCAAAAAGAACGGCTACCCGTAGGGTGCGATAGCAGTTCCTGGCCCACTTGTGCAATGCGCTGAGTATCCGCTCTAATGTAAGCCCTCTTACATAACTTGGTGGCATTATTGTAGGCTGTTTTCAGTAGGCTTGTATTGGGATCCTTAGATGTTTAGATCAAAAACGCTATCGCGCAGTGTGTTCTTTATTCACTGACTTAAGGTTTGGGAACCGACAGCATTACAAGGCTTTTTAGCACTTATGAAGAGAAGGAAAGATTTCAATACTTTTAATATTAATCTAGGACAATGTTTGTACTTTGTGTGCTGTCAACAGCGCAATGAGAGTGATGAGTTTTTTCGAAAGTTTTTCAAAAGACAATGTTTCATTGGCGTAAAATTGGCTGACATAATTAATAACTATTGAAGTATCCCACATATTTGGGCAAGGGAGGGCGTAACCGAAATATTCCTTTAAAATATCTTCTTACTCTGTCATCTTCTCGTAAATTATTTTCCCCTAAGCAGGGCGAGCGTGGATCTATAGGAGTTAAGCGTGCCATATTGAGCTCCCTCTTCATAATAGTTTGTTGAAATAAATTATTTGTGGAATTGAAGGATTATACAAGTCACAATTATTGTCGTTACAGTAATTGAACCAGCGCCGTAAATAAACATTATATTGTTTAAAAGAACTTTGGAATATAGATGCTAATATCGGCGGTACACTCCACGCCGTCCGCATAAGTTCCCCGCTATACAATGACAGAGAACGGGGTGAAAGCATAAAAATTAAAATCGGCCCAGGAAATGCATCTGGGTCCCTATGCCAGGAGACATAATCAGTGCATTTAGTATTTATTTGACTAGCGAATAAGTCTACTTGAGGTGCCCCATACGATGAGACAATTTCCTGATATGCCCAGTCCGCTAACTCCAATTTTTTTTTTTTTTTTTTTTAATACGTCGCCCTACACTAGGATTTTCTCCTGTGTCGTGGGTGCAGTTACAAACATAGAATATCACATGCACATACGCCCAGACCGGAACAAATTTCTGTAGGCCATAAAACATTTGTCCCGTACGGGAATCGAACCCGCGACCCGTTGCGCAGTAGGTGATCACTCGACCTTTGCGCTAAACGTGTCGTCGATTCTATGTCAGGATGTACCCGCCTTGATTCGGCAACTGCCGTTATATTATCTGATAAGCTAATGTAATAAGCCATAACATACAAATTGCGACATTCACACCACTGCCATAGTTGACGAGTGATGTCAGTGAAGTGGGGGAACTAAATACCCCCCATTGTATTGATGTAAGAGATTACTGTAGTGTTGTCGATGCGGAGAAATTTGACAACTAGGTACTTACATTTTTGGCGAACACTTTTAATCTTAGAAAAGCAGCTAGAATTTCTAGGTAGTTAATGTATTGTGTTCTCTCCTGAATGCTCCACAACCCGCTAACCTTCTCTTTGCCACGTACATCCCCGTATTTGAGGCGTCTGAGAAAATTTCCAGATCATGTGTATCATGTTTGATTTTACAAAACGGTATTTGTATTGCGTCATTCCTAGGGATATTTATAAATTTATCATAATTATCATTAATGATGATTTTAAGTTTAATTTTTAGTATAAGGCTAGTGTATTCTACAGCCGGGCAAACTGAGACTAGTAATTCGACTATTTGTGCGAATTGACGTATTTTAACCATTTTTTTTTTTTTTTTAATTTCTGATTTGTGATCAGATTATCAATTTTTAGTCTAGATTAGAACGAAACCTTAAAAATGTACATATATTACTAGGTATCATTAAACTTTTGGCCTCGTTAATTAAAATCAAAGAGAGGTAAGTAATTTTTTGGTTTGTATATTTGGCCAATAATTATCTAAATAATTAGTTGATTTTAGGTCCGCAGAACGGAGTAATCGGACAATTGGTTTTATTGCCTTGATGGTGCAGTACTCAAGCCAAATAGTTCTTGTTCAATTTGAAATCTTAAATATTTTCTTGAATTAGGATCAAAAGGCATCTTTTAAATCTATTTTTGTCATGAAACAATTTTTTGTTTTAAATTTTAGCACTGAGCGTAAATTTTCAATTTTTAAATGATCTGCTTTTATAAATTTATTAAAGTTTTTTTTTTTTTTTTTTTTACTCTGCACCCTATTTATTTATCGCCTTTGCAGTCTTAATAATTTCTGACAGTTTTTCGCCTAATGAATGAATAAAAAATGGTTAAGTATTTTGAAGCTGGTCTTTCATGTCCTTTTTAAGGGAAGACAATAAAATTCCGTCGTATGACTGAATCCGGTATTATAAGTCACAGAGAATACGTTCTGTGTCCATCAACATTTTTATTAATTCTGGGTCACTGTTATTTTTCGAGGTCAGCGAATTAATAGCTTGGTTCAAGCATGAAATAGCCGTAGAAACTTGTTTTTGCCTAATTTCGATATTTTTATAACGTTTAGCGTTTATATCGGAGATAGCCACCTTAATTTCGGCATTCAGTACCTACGGGAGCATTAATTAGTTTGCAGTTAGTCGGCGAAAGGTATTTCACATTAATGTGTGTTCCAACTTAACTGCAAAGTCTTTGTGAATGTTGGCTCCAAAAGTATTCGAAATAGTTGGATCCTCGCCCAATATTTCAAGTATTGTGGTGTTTAGCATCGCATTAGCTGACCCAGGCTCGTCGGTATCCGTCACTTGCTCAGGCGCGCCGGCGGCGGCGGTGGTCGCGGTGGTGGCGGTGGTGGCGACCACCACGGGGGTGACCGTCATGACGGCACAGAAGATATAAACGGCGGGCGTAGCCACTTCGGCGGGTTCTGGGTCGAGGTCGACCTGCATCTCCGAACGTGGCTCAGAACCAATAATCCCATCGAGCAGTAGGCCAATTATAAATCTTTCATCGTATGACATGGCATAATAAATCATGAAATGCTTCATTTCGTATTACCGATCTCCAATGATATCATTACTATGGCATAATTTCGATGATGTCAATATCATATAACGAACGAATGATCAAAAATCTGACCGAAAATAATAATTTTCGCTTTGCACTATGATATCATATGATATTATTTGAAAACCGTGAGATCGTAATAGGCCTGCAGGTTTAAAACGTTGTTATTACGTTCTTGCTCTGAAAACCACCGATATCTCCATTAGTCATGAAACAGACCAAAGTACTGTTCGCGAGACTAATTTATAGGGTAGTACAGCTCCAAAGAGAAGTACGCAAACCCGGATATGTAACCATTGCCACTATGAATACACCGATATCTCCATTAGTCATGAAACAGACCAAAGTACTGTTCGCGAGACTAATTTATAGGGTGGTACAGCTCCAAAGAGAAGTACGCAAACCCGGATATGTAACCATTGCCACTATGAATACACCGATATCTCCATTAGTCATGAAACAGACCAAAGTACTGTTCGCGAGACTAATTTATAGGGTGGTACAGCTCCAAAGAGAAGTACGCAAACCCGGAGAGGTTACCATTACCATAAGGTAGTACAGCTCCAAAGAGAAGTTCGCAAACCAGGATAGGTAACCATTACCACTATGTATATACTGTATTTGTTCTTTAGTATATAATCATAAAAAGTAGGTGCATGTTACGATTGGATAATTATTATTACTGCTAATCAGTTAAGGAACAATCCTAAAATACTGTTCGCAAAATTATTATTGGGTAGTGCAACCCCAAAGAGAGGTACGCAAGCCTAGTTTAGTGAATAATCACTGTAGCAATAACTATTATTTAGTAAACTTTCTTCTAAGAGATATAGTGTCATAAAAATTCATACAAAATAAGCCCACTAGGTAGGTATGAAATAAATCTTATTTAACAGTTTTCGTAAAACTATTTCATTGGGTTATAAAACTTCATTTCAGAGGAAACCAGTAAAAAATAAAAACGTGACAAATTTACCATTATAGGTATAATTCGTCATTAACTAATTAAGTTTCTCTAGTACTTATGAGAATATAACAAGATGGCTGACTTATCATACTTCTGCCCGTTATCAAACGAGCATTGTACGGACAGCAAATAGAAAATGACATTTTCGGCCATAGTCACTAATAAATGCACTTATTCACACAATGACTAACCTTGAGACTCCGCGTACGGCATCTTCGTAACACTTCGAGTTTTTTAAACTTACACAACAGATTTGACAATCCTCCTCACTTTTCCGCTTAGGCATTATAAATAAGCACTACCTCACTTAAAGTAAAAACTTTTAAGACGCGAGAGTGTGATCGTGGCGAGCACTAAAAAGCGAATGAAGCGAGCGGATAGGTCGCCCACCTTGTTGACGTGAGACTCATTTTAAATTTTATTTATACCCTCAAATAAAGTGCGTGACTGGCGTATCACTAGGCGTTACTACAAGTATTATTTGCTAATCCCGAGGACAAAGCCGAGTATAATACAGCTTACGAGTTCAGTTAGAGCGACGAAACACCAGCGCACCAGAAACAACAACTAGTATAATAAGAGTATAATATTATATTAGCGCACTCAAAGCAGGCCCCCTTACCATGGCAGCTTAAACAATATTGAAACCGCAGTGTGAGCCAGATGGTGCTATTTGCTACAATATCGGCGTCTCTGCTGCATGTAGTTACAACGTTGTTTTAACCGCGCTCTAAGCTGTCATAGCAAGGCCCAGGGAGCGGAATGGAGAGCTCACGAGGGCCGCGGCCGTGCCATTCACTAATGACGCTAATAAACGAAACGCTTCTGTATTCATGCTCTCCTGGTCCTCAGTTATGTATTACGCGATGGAGTAATGGCGGTGCGTGTGTGATTTTGATGATAAATACCTATTTGTGTTCGTGATAAGTGCAACACATTATTCATTAATGTTTTTGTTTGATAAATTATAATACCGAATGAAAATTTCATGATAACGTCTCCCTGAAAACACAGATGGACTATCTCATCTACGGTATTGTCGGTGATTATGTCTGAAGTAACAGAAGTAACCTCACAAGATTAGCAGAAAGCAAGCAAACTGGAATCTTTGTTATATAATGTTTACTCGTCACGAGATCTCATGAAAACTAAATCGAATCTGCGTGTACGTATCACAATGGAAGAAAAAACAAGATTACGGCCCTTTCAAACGGCATAACACAGAGATGCATGTATATAGAGGATTCCTTTTGCGGAATTAATACACCTCATCACAAAGAGATCACAAGATACCTCTAGCATTATGTTATGTCGAAATATTATATTCACCGCGGGAGTGCTTATATCACGATGTGTTTGAATCAGAAGAAATCAAATCGTCAAAGGGCAGGGCTGTAATACTTTCGTAAAAAGGATAATCGTTAAAAATGCTGTATTATTTCAGACAATAAACTCTCGCGTGTACATCTTGGTGCCATGTATGGGTATCTACCTACGACCGGTTGCAACATTCTATCTGTGTCTCGATTTGTTTACTGGAGATAGAATTTTGACGTATTTTGTGTGAAGCTAATATCAAATACCTATCGCTAGTAGCTAAATTCATCGATATATAAGGAATTGGCCCACTAAACCACGCTGGCCAGACTGGTATAATGTAGGTACTGACAGACATGCTCATTATTAGCACGAAAGCATGCCGTTATGGAGCAATAAGACATTGCTAGTAGTAGCTTAAAAATCAAACAGTCATTTGATTTCTGAGCATTTAGGTTTCTCGTGGGTCACTCCCTACCCTGAAGGGGGTCCCGGTGTGCCCTGGCAGCATCGCTCTCGACACACAAAGTGATTGCGAAAAGTTCGTTTTGTGTGTCGGGAATGCGATTTGGAGGAACCCCAGTATTTTTAGTGGGTAGGCCTCATAAAGGAAAATCCCACATAATCGCAGGTGAGCCCCATTCCCACTGCGGTAGATTAAAAATATTTTTTAACTAGGTGAAAAAAAGATTTCTCGTGGGTCCAGTGAGAAGCGACTTGGGACCCTATTTTTGAATATTTCGTGTAGTATCGAACGCTCGTCGACCTTCATCCGTGCTCGATATCTATTGATTTTCGTTACGCTTGCGATGAAAATTAATCGAATATCATGTTGAAAATAGTATTATTTCGATTTTCATCGAAAACAAAACTAAAATCATTAGAAATCGAACGCAGATGCCGCTGGACGAGCACTCAACGCCTGACGAATGATTCAAAAATAGAGTCTCAGGTACAACACGTCTGTCTGCCATATCTCTTTCTTGTAGACTTGAGTGCATTTGACCACAATCTTGCCCGATGAAGAACAAAGACACGGGAATAGTATAATACAGTATGTGAACTCAGCCCCTCTTTGAAATTTTATACTACTACGGCCGCTCGGCATCGCTTGGCCCGAGGGCTGCTCGCTTACCGACCGTGCGCTGCTCGCTTACCGACCGTGCGCTCCGTTCGACTCGTGCGTATGCCATGCGGCGAACTGCATTCTTGACCGAGTGCGATCCCACTTCGAGGCGCGTAGGCATAGCGCGTGTTTCGACCGTTTAGCGTAACTATGAAGTCATTCTACTGTATATACTATTACCGTGACAAAGATTTGGTCTGAAGCCGAGCACGCAAAATCAAATCGCGGCTGCTTACTCTTGCCTTGAAAATCCCCTAATTCCATGATTTTGTTGGTTACACGGACGTGGGAAGATCATAATAGTTTTGCAGTGCGCATGATGAATGAGGAAACGAATCGTTCGGTACGGGTGGAATATCGATTGCATAGGGATGGAAACCTTCACCATGTCACGTTGTGCGATGGTGGAATGGTGTTGGTGGTGTTAATTGTGCAATTCCTAAGCACACTCGCCAAAATGCAACCTGTAGAATATAAAAACAAAGACTTGCAACTGTGCGGCGATTTTCGAGGCTCTGAAGCTTTTTGGTTAGAAGTGACTCATCAGTCTCATCACCGATCAATGCTCTAGCACGCTTGACTACGGAATCCCATTCGTTAAAGTTTATTTCATCACCTTTATCACTTTTCTTTAAAGTTCTATGTTGCGCCCTTTCCCGAGTCCTTTCAAAGAAATTATTTTTCCATTTTCCTCGCGGATCGTAAAGATTTCAACTTTGAACATAATTTGCGAAAGCAACTATTCTTTGTGGCTGCAGCCGCCGCATTCTCCACAAATAACGAGGCCGTACTATTGTTGTGAATCTAGAATTTATAGCAACTGCAAAAGATTCAAGAATTCACTTCATTGCAGCCTTCATCAATATTTTCTACACTAATGTTTAGGTATACCGGGTATAAGTGACGATGTCCCATTTCTTTTAACAATGAGTTCAGACCAATGTTAATATTTGTTTAGTGATGTTTATTTTTCCTGGAAAACCTTTTAAAGCAAAAAAACTGTTTTTATTCATGTTACGCGCCGCATCATTTTTGTTCCGCTCACACTAGTGCGCTGACGTTCGATGACCCCACCAAACAGCTGATTCCGCGTGTAATATGATGAAAATGTAAATACATTTACATTGCGAAGTTTATTTTTTGTGTAATTTGTGATTTTTTTTTACAGAATATGATTTGTAAGCGTTAACTAAGTTACATTACACCAGAAAATTCAGAAAAAAAATCGGAAAAATTATTAATTTCCCGGGAGAAAATGTCAATGATTTTTAAATTACAATCATGGTCTGAACTCACTGTTAAAAGAAATAGGACACCGTCACTTATACCCTGTATTATAGGTAGGCATTTTCATTAAATTATGATAGCATCAATTTCTTTCCTTTTTTGCTTATCTGATTTTACGTATTTTTGTGGTCATTTCTATATGAAAGATTAAACGCTTAACTGAGAATTTACAATTTTGTACATTACGGTCGCGCTGATGATGGCCGACAGCGCAGCGTAGCGCAGCTCCAGGCCGACACAGCGCGGTCAGCGTGCAGCACTTGATGGACGAGCTGAGATAAAGGCCGAGACCGTAGGTCGAGGCCTTTACAGTGAGGACAGGGAGGGCTGCAATGATGGACAAGCTGGAAGGCCTAGAGCGTAGCTAGGCTAGTTCGAGGCAATCGTAGCGTGACCAGCGAAGTAGTCATTATAGACCGCGGCAAGGTTGTCAAAATAATGACCACATTACATGCATTTTTGAGTAAATACCTATTATTGAACTAGCAGAGTTCTTCAAAAAGCTCTACAAAACATGTCTTATGACGATGCAAAAAGCTAAAACACACTTTAAGTCTTGTTCATGCTTTCGGTTATATTTTTATCTATGTTAAATCTGATTTCGTTTGTAATATTATACAATATCAAATCAAATGTTTCCAATAAGTCACTGAAATATATATTTATTATTATTTGTTTAGGGAGTTAATATAAGCGTAAATACGCTTACTGGTGACCTGCCCGTTGATTGTGTAACAAAATTCTATCGCGATCGCTTTCAGTTTTGACAGTCAAAGTGCATCCATTACCATTTTAGATCAGACAGTCGACGCACAGTCTTGTATTGACGCCGCAATGACTAGCAATTTCAAGGCGATGGTGATAGATTTTTTCTTAGACAATAACCCCCGTGAACACTGACATTGCAACCGGAAGTGAGATTAAAAAATCTATGCTGCCAAATTTAGACTTCATTATTGTTGTCGCCCTCTTCTTACGACCGGCTTTCTCAGGTAGCACAAGTGCGTCATAATGACGTCAATTTCAGGTCACTTTAAAACGCGGACGTCACTTTAAAATGTGATGACCCTGTGCTACCTGGGCTTTTGACGTATTTTGTATGGACCTAATGTCAAATACCCATCGTTAGTAATTAAATCCACAGATAGAATATTTAAACCAACCGTTAGTCTATCAATACACCATAGTCGAAAGTCAATACAAATATTTTCTAGCGGCCTTTCGGTCTATTGTTGATATGACTCAAATTCTCTCACTACTACCCTTAGTAGGGGTTCCGCTGAATCTATGTCGAGAGCTCACTCAGGTTGCATTCCGCTCTCCGCGATACGAATCCAATGGCGGACTCTTTGCGGGCTTTGTTCGAACGCTTTTACGGCGCGCTTTATTTTATAGTCGGTCGGGCTGTAATTTATGTAGTCATATGCGCGACAGACAACACTGTTAGTAAAGCTTTGTTTGCCGCGGATGGATTACTTAATCTGAGATTTCACTAAACTGCTAGATCATGTAAAATTGTATGGTATCGTTTTATAATAGTAGTTACATGGTTTTATGCTTTTTACTTCTCCGTGCCTGTGGTTCTAAAAGACCGGAAGTGGGGTCAAAATCTATGATTCGGTCAAGTTTAGAAAAAATTGTAACTCTATCGGTTGGTTTTAATTATCTATCCACATTTAGAAATGGGCACCATAGTTCAGTTACTAAGCAACCTTTGTTATTTTTAGTAAAATAATAAAAAATGCTTAGCAACAAAACCGTGGGTGAAATATTGAAACAACCTACAACTACTTATCAACAGGAATCAGAGAACATTAGGAATATGAAAAATAATCAATTATGAAATATGGTAATAATCTAATGTATTATTTTTTACGTAGATTTAATGTTTACTACATTCATAGTACAGACTGTGCAATTCTGTACCTCAATACGTTGGTTGCTGTCCTCTATACGTTGTTGGTAACTAATAAATTTAGACAAATATAAAACGAATTAATGAAAATCCCTTTTATTTCTTTCACAATGACTAGTAACATTCACAGGCCTTAAAAGGATTTGAAGTGAATTATCTGACTAGCTATCGTGAGATAGGTGAACCTGCGTTAGAATTCCCTGTGTTGCAGAGATCTGATCCTCCCACCAATCAACAATTTATTTTACATGTTTCATAAGCTGATTTATTAACAAATAAAACAATTCATTACAACTAAACATTAAATGTGTAGTTTAATAAATGTACAAAACAAAAAAAACAAAGCAAGATAAAAGTGTGGTGTGTGTGTGTGTGTGTATTACCTATTGTATTGATTTTGACAGTATTTCCGCTTATACACATGATAGTCAATGTGCCACAATGTTGGTTCTCTACTCAAGAAAATGATAAAGATTTCACTCATATTAACAAAAACGCTCTACATAAGTGTATATTGGTAATTAATAAGAAAACAGGCCTTCAATAAGGAAATAATAATGCGGAGCCCAACCCACACCTCGAACAACAATGGAGCGAAGTCTAAAGAGCATTCCTGATTGAGGCGAACAATAGCACTCGGCGTTGCCCCGCCGAAAGTAATTAGCGGCGACTCCAGAACGAAGAGTGCATTCGCTTGAAGCCTTTTCAATCTATCTTAATAATATTTGGACGTTGTAATTGTGCGAACGTCTGTCGTTTAATTTTACGATGTAACATTTTTTAAATTTTATTCACGAGCCAAAGAGCACCTACCTACAACCCTTGACATATCGCCGATGTATTTCAGCTAAGTTTTAAATCGAGTAACCGTTAGTATAAACCAGATTTACAGGAGGGAGAGTCTGTACCAGGGTCGCCTGCTTGGGTGCCTCTATCTTACCTATTTCTGCCGCAAAGCAGCAGTGCTTGCATTGCTGTGTTCCGGCTTGAAGGGTAAGATATGGCAGTGAAATTACTGGGTACCGTGACTTTACATCTAATGTCCTATGTTGGCAACGTACACTGTGGTTCTTGTGGGGGTTGCAGTTTTGCTGCGAATCTCACAAGAGCCACATGTATTATAGGTGACTGTTACCACTTACCATCAGGTGGGCAGTTTGCTTGTTTGCTAACATAGTTGTATAAAAAAACATATGACAGAAATCTAATACAACTGTCAAAATCGGTCAAGTGCGAGTTCGACACGGAGGGTTCCGTACAAACTTCTATAACTTACAATGTACATATTTCCGGTTTTCACATTTTTAATAAGACCTTGCATCTTGCCAAATTTAGGGATTCTAGGTCAACGGCAAGTACCCTATAAATGTTTATTCCCTGAGTGTCTAAATGTACGTTTATTGCGGCGTCAACGGTCGTTTTTTTTTCGCTCAGGTTCGTCTGACAGACAGCTGTGTCAAAAGGACAACAGTGTCAAGTGGACAATTGTTTGAAAACGTCTATTTCCCATAAAGACGACTTTCTAAAACATATGTTTCCCATAACGACAACTTATAATACAATTTGTCCGTAGAATGTGATCTTAAAGAATGCAATCTATGGACTGTTTTATCGACGGAGGTATCTCAGGTCCACAATCCCTTTGAAAAAAAGACGCTGTGAAAAAATCAAACTTCTAAATCACAGCTGAACGGCCTGAGTATATGGCTTTAATTTCAACCCGATACCTCCACGTGTTCCCGAGATAAAGGGTCTTGACAGACAGAGCGACGCGAAGGCCGGACAACAAAGTGATTCTATATGATATGATGGTCTCAGTATTTCATTTACCGTTTACCACCGACTTCCGAGTTTCTTGCTTGTTCTTTTCAAGAAAGTCAAATTCTGAACCAAATTTCTGAACTGGTGTAGAGTCAACTTTTTTTCATTTTACTTATATTGTTGGGGTTTACTTAAATTCTATATCTTAGTTTATTACATTTAAAATTAGATTCATGGTTAATTAGATTTTTGTATTTTGTGTGATGACAATAAAAGTGCCTGTGAAGATCTTTTTTTATTGCTACTAAGTTCGCAAACAAGCAAACCTGGTGGTAAGTGGTAACAGTCACCATACCTGTGGCTCCTATGAGATTCGCAGTAAAACTGCAACCCCCACAAGAACTACAGTGTACGTTGCCAACTTGTGACATCAGATGTAATGTCACGGTACCCAGTAATTTCACTGCCATATCTTACCCTTCAAACCGGAACACAGCAACCACTATACCTGGGGGTAAGTGGTAACAGTCACCATACCTGTGGCTCCTGTGAGATTCGCAGTAAAACTGCAACCCCCACAAGAACTACAGTGTACGTTGCCAACTTGTGACATCAGATGTAATGTCACGGTACCCAGTAATTTCACTGCCATATCTTACCCTACAAACCGGAACACAGCAATGCAAGCACTTCTGCTTTGCGGCAGAAATAGGTAAGACAAAGGTATCCAAACAGATGACCCTGATACTCTCCCTCCGGTGCAATCTAAAGATCTATATTGCAAAAAGATTTTTTAATTTGACCATGAGTTTTGAGCATGAGCGCCGGTGGCGCTGTGGCCTCGGCACTGGACAGTGCTCTGAGTAGAAATGGAGGCCCGCGATCGATCCTGCCAAGTACCAATGTGTTTTTCGTTTCACGAATTTCATATGTACATTTATCTGATTAGGGTGAACATAGGGTACCCTATCGTACCCTAACATAGGGTAGGCTTGAGCCCCTCGGTGGGGACGTATATGAGCTGTGATGATGATTTATCTGACGCTCCTACGGTGAAGGAAAACATCGTGAGGAAATCTGCATTCACCTGCGAAGTAATTCAAAAGTGTATGTGAAGTCAACCAATCCGCACTGGGCCAGCGTGGTTTGACTAAGACCTGATCGCACTGACTAGTTAGGGTAGGCTCGTGCCCCTTGGTGGGGACGAATATGAGTTGTGATGATGATGATGAGTTTCAGGATTACTTGCGATATTCCTGATAAGCTCGTGTACACTATTGTAGTTCCAATAAAAAGAAACAAAAGAGTCGACGCTTTGACTTGTCCAATTATAGGACTACTAGCTTTTGCCCGCGACTTCGTCTGCCTGGACTTCAAAATTGGGTCTAAAGCTTCGCTCGTTAACAATGTTCAATTTTCCCTCGGAAACTACTTAAGAAATCGGGATAAAAGGTAGCTTATGTTCTTTTCCATGTCAAAGGCTACATGCATGCCAAATTTCATCCAAATCCGTTCTGCCGTTTTTGCGTGATTGAGTAACAAACATCCAAACATCCACACTTTCACATTTATAATATTAGTAGGATATCCCTAGCAACTGCCTAGTCAAGATATAGGTCAGTTTGTTTGACAAGCATTTGACTAAACACCTTTTTTTATGTATGACCCGGCAAATGACCTCCTCCCGCCTGATGTTAAGCGGTGAAAGAGGCCCAAATGAGTTGACAGGTAGAGTAGGGACGACATCCACTATCCTACCTGCCTGCCCCTTGCCGGCCCAAAAGATACTTTTTCACGCCTCTTTTGAAGGAACCCATGTTGTAGGATGGAGGAAACACGTGCGCAGGTAGAGAATTCCAAGTGTGGGATGAACGACAGAAGAAGGAATCTTGGAATTTCTTGGTACGGTGTGAAAAGGAGGACACAGTGTACGGATGACCTAAATTAATATACACGATTCACAGTTCGATTTGAAATCGGCTTTGTCAGCTGAAAGTTTATGTTGGAAATAAAGTGTGCAATTCTGCACAAGACTGAAAGTACTATTTTATGTCTCAAGCAACCCAGAAGAACTCCGGTTTATGGCGGTTTTGGAACTTATTTTGACGTGGTTTCCTATAAAATTGATTGATACGAAATTGCAGTATCTTGAGTTAAACTATCACAAGTTGCTAGCCTACATTTTTTTTGTTTTAACTCATACCAATGTGGGAACTAAGGTGGGCAGACTATCTGCTATCCAATTTAGTAATTTAAAATTATTTATAGCTTTTTTCTGGTTAATTCTGTACTGTAATCGGCCAAAGTAAGTAATCTTTATCTGTATTATTCGACAAAACAGCTTCAGTACTGAGTTTGACCGGACATTGCCGGTTTGCATCCGGTTGGCAGCGAGTGAAATACGGCGCCAGATTCTCCACCGGAAATTGCACTTTTGCAATAACTCCTGCTACCTACTGTCTGACTACAACTTGCACTCTTCATTGAAGCAAATTCATTGCTGTAAAGTTTGAAACGTCGAAAATATCTAATACCTACTTTACTTTACGCAGCTTCGCCTGCGTTGTTTTTGATTTCCCGTGGGAATTTTATATTTTCCCATAGGAAAAATAATTTTGTAGCCTATGTTTATAAGGGATAATGTAGCATTATAATGGTGAAAGAAGTTTTGAAATCGGTCCAGTAGTTTTTGAGTTTGTTCGTTACATACAAACATTCAAACGTTCCTCTTTATAATAATACCGTAGAAATGCGTTAATAAAACGAGGGTAATAAGCGGTCGTCCCTATCGAATGCGACGGAATGCGTCGAAGGCTATCGCTGTAGCGTAAAAAACATAATGGCAGACGCGTCATGCTATAAATGCAAGCGACGGTAGTCGTCGACACGTTGACGGCTGCCGCCGACGCGTCAATGCTCCTTATTCTTAGAATAGGTTTATAATAGTGTTACATACTCGTAAATATATTCTTAAAATCCGACCCCTTTGCCTGCGATGACGTGACAATCCGAACATCTAAAGCTCGAATCGATATAGGACATATTCCTCGCAAACTCAATTTATTTCAGCGGTATACTGGGCCGGATTAAGGGTATTTTAACTGTAATTTTTTTGTTATTTTTACGACCGTTATGGTAATACGTAGTAACATATTTCAAACTTAAACTATGAGTTTAGAAACTCAAGAAGCCACTGGATACGGGAGGCGCAGGACCGATCAGTTTAGAGATCCCTGGAGGAGGCATATGTCCAACAGAGCGTGTCTGTTGGCTAAAATGATGAGTATGATAGAAACTGTATTAAAAATAGCAGAGATAAATACCTAAGACTTTATAATTTCAACGAACTTGTAGTTTTGTATAAACTCATCAATTGCCCGATAGATTTTATTAAAATTAGTTGTTGCTACTAAGTAACTAAATATCACTTTCATATTTAAGAGGAATGTTAAAAGTCGTTTCCTCATAGGAAAAAAACGAAACTTCCGATCATTTCGAATCGTCTTAATATGTTTTTAGTTTCCTTGCCACAAAAGTTTTTGAGTAATTTAGTATTATATCAGCCAATAATAGGTCGTGATTAAATCCCCGAAACACTAGATACGTCCCTGCACAAGTATCATGATACGGGGTGTCGCAAACGTGATAAAATATGATCTCGTGTCACAGCGCGTTGGACGAGCGTCATGGTATAGGTAGGTACGAACGAGTATACTGAGAATCTAAGAAACCGTCCATTGCGATCACTACTTCTGAATGAAATTAATAATATATTAAAATAATTATTATTATAATTAATCATATATAATAGGTACCAATTAATAAAATATATAATTATATCATACGTTACACGCACACTCACGCACACGCACACACACACAAACATACACACACACACACACACGCTGATGTTTTGTTAAATTTCATATTTTTGTAAATTACCTACACACCGTGACCAATAAAAAATGTACCAACAAGGAAGGAACTGGCTTCTGACACACAAGTTATACTTATTTCATAAGCCAGGGTAACATTAATATTTTGGTTATGTTGCAATAAATATATTTTTTATTTTTTCATTAGGTAACATTTTCATAAAATCTTATACATCAACTGCCAAAATCACTATATGCGATGATATTTTCTTCTAGTCTTATATAAGTGAGTAAAATATATACAATAAAAGGATAATAATCTACATATATAATATTAAATATGCGAAATATTAAATAAAACAAGTATAACAGAGAATATGTATCTAATTCAAATTCAAAATATTTTATTCAACTTGGATTTTACAATCTCTTTTCAAAGTCAAGGAAGCTACGCCATTGTTTCAATAATCACTATAGTCAATGTAAGTACAGAGTTTTGGATTTATTTTAATAAGTCATCCTCTCTCCTACTTTTGCTGTGCCCGACAGGGTCCATAATGCACATAATTTATTTGCAATACCTAAAAATACCATTGTGGAAAGCGAAATAAATGAAATGAAATGAACATCTTCCTAAATGTTATAATTAAGAAAAACAGACAAAGTAACAATTCAAAAACGATAACGAAATTAGAAACGAACAAAATGTATGGGATTGACACGTGCGATCGCGAAATCACGTGACAAATCGATCAAAGTCATCATATGTAAATTGGTAGACAATGTATTGACACAACATAGAGAACGATACTATATTGTGGTATTGATTCCCAACGCATCGATAAAGAAGCGAACTGTTTTTTTGTTACTTTGCTAATTAAAATAACTCTTTTTTCGTTGAAAAGCAATGAAAATAGTTAATTTAATTATATATTTAACAATTTATTAAAATACTAATAACATGCCGGGTTTAAGTGACGGTGTCCCATTTCTTTTAATAGTGAGTTCAGACCAATGTTAATATTTGTTTACCGATGTTTATTTTTGCCGAAAAAGCTTTTAAAACGTAAAAAAACAGTTTTAATTTTTAATTTTTATTCATATTACGCAGTTTATGGCGCGCCGACATCATTTTTGTTCCGCTCACACGGTGCCACAGTTTAAGACACGATGCCGGTACCACAGATTACTAAATTGTTACTACCGGTACGTTGACGTTAGATGACCCAAACAGCTGATTCTGCGCGCAGTGTGATGAAAATGTTATACAGTTTACATTGCGAAGTTTATTTTTTTTTTGTTTTTGACAGATCATGATTTGTAAGCGTTAATTAAGTAATATTACACCAGAAAATTTAGAAAAAAAATCGAAAAATTTATGAATTCCGAGAGAAAATTTCAGTGATTTTCGAATTAGGATCATGGTCTGAACTCACTGTTAAAAGAAATGGGACACCGTCACCTACACCCTGTATAGTGGCCGTTATTTTGATTTGAGTAGATAACCAATATTTTGTAAGAACAATTCGACACAGCGATCGCTACAATCTTGTTACGTTACGTTGGCTAGGAATTCGTTTTCGTTATCTCAGAGACAATGACGCATTTAGATATCGTTTCGCTATGAAGCAATTGCCACTTGTCTACGCCCCCGTCGTTTACCTTTAAATTAAAATATCGGATTTCAACTGGAATTAAGCTTCTTTACGTACTTTTCACACATAACATGGAAGCACTTGCTTTCTCACCTGAACTGAGGAACTGGCGATCTTACCTCTGATTGTCGGAACACAACGTTATTAACATTGTTATTATGGTGACAAACCTGGGAAAGACGGCGGTAACTTGCCAGGCGGGCTCAGAAGCTCTACCTAACCAAAAATAATATATTTTACCCCCAAGAGGAATCGAATCCAGTACCTTCAACATAATTCCGGGTGGTCTCAACCACTACCCCATGGAAACGGATCCGTGAGCACGAAAAATACTTTCTTAGCTGCGGTCTAAGAACTTTCGCAGAAAACGAAGTTCTACATCACCAGTAAATCAGACTGAAGTTTGCAAAACTAAAGCGACTTTATCTCGGCCGGTAAATGCGAGGAACAAAATCTTACTAGTCCAGAGGACACGGATTTAAATCACGCTGAAACGTTACAGACATTACTAGGGATAGGTGCCTGAACCGTTTTAAAATATCCACTTCTAACACAACTTAGGTGGCAGGCAGTACGACGCGCTTAAAGGCTAATTTACACTTTGTTAAGGCGCATAGTGCTCCCAATGACCTTGCGTCGATCGTCCCGCACTGATTACATAGGAGTGAGTGAGTGAGAGCGAGGGGAATATTTAAGCAAACATTTACGCGTAAGATGAATTATTTCAATAAAAAAATAATAAAGGCGAATAAGAAAAATCTAAAAAGACCTAGACCCCTAGAATATTGTTCACTTTATTTATTGAAATCGAAAGTATATGATTTAACCTAATATTTACGAAGCGATTAGGTTTACAGTTTTAAAATCGAGGCATGTTTAGCTCACATTTTAACCAAGTTTTAATTAATTTATCAAAAAATTAAGAAGACCATCCTGTAAAGAATGCGTTGAATAATAACATATCTTTTTTAAAGAATTTTTTATTGAATATTTATGAAGAGAAACGGTTTTTTCTGCAGTGACTTTTTATGATTGACGTTACTATGCGCCTTAAGTAGCAAGTGTTAGTGCGAAGTGCAGGTGCGAAGTGACAAATGAAATCAACGTGTTAAGTGCGAGTGCGAAGTGCAGGTGTGAAGTAAACTGATTAGAAGCGAGCTCGAAATTTTACTGTTAAATAGACACCCCGCCCGCCCGCGCACTCCCCGCACTCGCAGTTTCACCCGCACTAATAGTAATAGTATCGTTTATTTACTAAACAGCGTGTAAACAGTATCGGTTTGATAAGTGCATAGTACATACCGACTCGCAAGAAACAAATACTATACACTGTGTGAAGTGAACACTTCCTACACATTTAACAATTACGCTGTTAACTTGTCACTTCGCACTCGCACTTGCTACTTAACAAATCGTAAATTAGCCATAAGAGGAAATCGTATAGGTCATTTTTTCATACAAACGTAGTCCCCTGTTACCTTCCTGGATAATGTCAATGGCTGTTCTATTTTTCCAAAAAAAAATCAACGGCCACTATTAGCATGTTCCTATGTTTTCCTTTTTTTGTTAAGTTAATTATTAAATGAGACATAAAGCTTCGAAAACCTGGAAAATTGCCCTGATTTTCTGCTATACTCAAACATCCAGCAAACAAATATGACGAGATTATACGAAAAAAGCAAAGCATAGCAACACAGCCTAAGCCTTTCTTAAATTTTTAGCGCAAAAAGTAATTATCTAGTTTTAGCGGAGAAAACAGGGGACTACGAAACGTATATTTTGTGCACTTATTATAGGTATTTTCTGTCCGAGCTGCATTTGTCTCTATCGCGCTCAGGTGGGTGATTTTGTAACTCATCGGCAATCGGCTATCGTATAGATTTAATAACTCTGTTTGATTAAAACTGATTTTTAATATGTTTAACATTTTGTAATGTCGTCGTCTGAGTAGTCTTGGTATATTTGTTGGATAAATCACCCAATACTTATAGCTAATGCACACAATTCCGCTTTTCTTTATTAAGTCATTTAGTCTGATAACGATTGGCGATCAATCGATGAGTTACAAAATCAGCCCCCAGAACGATTGTTCGGGCGCACAGTGCGACAGAAATACATTTTACAAATACCTATTTCTGAATTCCCTCGACCTTTGTGTTTTCTCTTAATGTAAGCGCTCCACAGACAGAGCCGCGGTAAGCGATTTACTTGCGTTGCGCCGCACTACTTCCGCGGGCGATTTACGTGTGGCATGGTCCATAGCAACACGAACATTCAAAAAAAAATTCGCTCGGCTACCGTCCTGCTTGCCGCCTCTGTGTGTGGAGCGCTGTAAAATGGTTAGTATAGATAGTTTATAGACGCTTGTGATAGTAGATATATAGCTTAATAATTATAGCGCGCTATCTTTGCATAGCGCTCATCGCGCGCTATTTAAGTTTGTAGGTAACAGCTATAACGCCATGAATGAACATAGCGCGACCTGAGATCGCGCGCGATAAACTGGTAGGGGTAGGTTACGATCGAGTGAAGGGGGTCCGCATACCGGTCGAGGCACACCTTAAGTACCTCGGCCTGGTTTTGGATCCCCGATGGAGCTTTGAGGAGCACTTCAAGCTCCTCACTCCACGGCTATGTGCCGCCGCAGCCGCACTCGGACGGGTCCTCCCTAATGTAGGAGGGCCAGGATCGGCGTGCCGTCGACTGTATCACAGGGTGATAAGGTCGATGGCACTCTACGGAGCACCGGTGTGGGCGGAGTGCCTCTCCCCCCGAACGGTGGCCCTCTTGCGACGGCCGCAGAGGGTCATAGCAACCCGGGCCGTGCGAGCTTATCGCACGGTCAGCCACGGCGCAGCCTGCGTTCTTGCGGGCCAAACGCCGTGGGATGTCGATGCACGCGTACATGCAGAGATGTATCGACATCGGGTTGCCGTTAGAGAACGGGGGGGGACGATCCGCTCCCGAGGAAGTGGAGCGGGTTCGTACCCAAGCGCAGAGGGAGGCTCTGCGTCAATGGGGTGAGGCACTTGCCTTCCCAGCTGCCGGCCACCGGACGATCGAAGCGATACGTCCGGTGTTAGAGGAGTGGGTAGGGCGCCGACAGGGCAGTCTCTCGTTCCGCATGGTGCAGGTATTGACCGGACATGGTTGTTTCTGTCACTACCTGCATCGGGTCGCGCGTCGGGAGGAAACGCCGCAGTGTCATCACTGCGACACTCCCGACGATACTGCCGAGCACACTCTGTTGGTGTGCCCGGCCTGGCGACGCCAGCGCAGCGAACTCAACGCTGCGCTGGGATGCGGAGACCTCTCGCTGCCGAGCATGGTCGTGGCCATGCTCCGCGGCGAGGTGGAATGGGGGGCTGTCGCCTCCTTCTGCGAGGACGTCATCTCGCAGAAGGAGGCCGCGGAGAGGGAGCGGAAGAATGATCCTCAAGCCGCTCCCATCCGCCGCAGACGGACAGGCAGGCGAAGGCGGGCATTCGCGCAAGCAATGCCCGTCTAATGACCCTGCCTTGGAGGCCTGCGTGCACGGTTGGCCCCGTGTACGCCGCCGTAAGGCCCTCCGTCTGGGGATTGCCCTGCCGTGTTCTCGGGCAATCCCCCCTTGTCGATAGCCCGACCAGCTAGGTCGGGCTACCACGCGCGTCCATAAGGGCAGGAAGAACACCAGGGGGTTTAGTGGGTAGGCCTGGCACTCTGCCGAGAGAGCCCCACACACGCTCGTCGTCTAGCCAACGGCGAGTACGGTGCGTCACGCATTCCCCTCGTAAAAAAAAAGGGGGTAGGTTACGAAATGAAGAGCTATATAGCGTAGTGTGTGGGCAGCGGCTCAACTCACTCATGCTGGCAGGCAGTAATCGCTCGAATGTTACAGCTATTAGACAGAAACAGGAAAGCAACCTAAAGCCGATAGAATACCAGTGCCGACACTGTTAAAATATAGACTTTATGGCGTACGTTAAAAATTCAAGTCACCAAAATCAGGATTTCATTATATCTCGCTCAGAATCAGAAAATGAGACTTCTGCGCAGGTACATCGGTGTAACATATTTATTAGCGTGCTAGAAATGTATAGCATATAGCGCGCAAGGACTTTGCATCATTTTCAACATTTTTAGCATCATCGCGTTTCATTAGCTTTTGACGCTAGCAGGACGTTCCATTCAAGCACAGCTAGTATAAAGGGAAGCAGACTAAACGTTTCGTTCAAAAAGCGTGGCAACTTTACCACATGTTAACATTACTCACACACAAACAATATTAATTTAATTTTATTGTAATTTCTGGAGTTTTATTATATGATGCGTTAGAACACCTTGGGGCACAGCACTTTACCATTGTTCTTGTCTGATTCGCAGTTATTTTCATTTATAATCACAAAACAAAACACTAACACAATGTCACGACGCCATTTGTCTTTTATTTTGACAAAGCTAAACATGGCGTCCACGTGGCATCTACCACGGCTTCGGAAATGTTTATGTGTACGTTAGTATCGCCATAGACGAAAAGGAGAAATAGCGATATATCATGTCACTTTGGAGTGAAAGTAAAAACGATATACATTACTTATGACAAATGTGTGAGTAAAATTATGTCTGGTCTGCTTCCCTTTATACGTCTGTGCTTTATACGTTTTGCTTGAATCAAAATGTGTTACAAGCGGCCCGTTCCAGATAAGCATTTTTAGCCATAAATACCAAAATTTTTAGCATCTCTGCGTTTCATTAGCCGGTGATGCTAGTTTTTCTTGCTGGTTGTCATGCGTTTCATTTAAGCATTTTTAACACGAAATGCTAGCATCAAATACCCATGTTAATAGAGGGGTCTTCTGATACCACTTTTTGACAGCTTTGAAATTTGACATTTGGAATATTTTTTTCATGAATCAAAAAGGATTTTCAGCGGATTTAAAAAAAATATTGAAAGATATTTATAGTATTAGTCGATTCTGATTTATATTATTAAAAATTTTAAGTGGCTGGACTAAGTAGGTGAGGTGTCAAAATTCAGCACGAAAAATCAGAACCTTGCGTTTCATTTGTAACAATTAGCGCGGCTAAAAATGACAACATTTCTTAAAAGAAACGCAAAACGAGGCTAACATCAGATGTTAGCCTCAGAAAGTAGCAGTGCTTTATCTGGAACGCAGGGAAGAGAGGCAAAACACGGTTACCATTTGATGTTAGCGTGAAAAAATGTTGATAATGGTAAAGCTTAAATAGAAAACCGGGTGTATAGTCTTTGTGTCGATCGATGTTTTCTTGTTGTTTCAGTTGTTATATTTACCAGGTTAACGATTTTTGTTTGATGTTAGTTATTATGACGAAATAAGATTCGTATACGCTCAAACAAATCCTATTTCGATATATAATAACTTACATCAAACAAAAGTCCTGAGGACCTGTTTCCGAGTTGATATTGTGCTTTGCTCTTTGCGTGATTTATAAGCGGAGATATATAAAAAGTTTGTTCTGTACTTTGAAGGGATGAATTTTATTTCAATGCCCTAACAAAAGCAACCGATACGGCCGCACCAATATGAACCCTCAACAATATTTTAATCTTAAAAACTATTTCAGTGCTCCGTGGACCGGTGGATCCACGTGAGTATATATATAATTCTTTATTGTACACACACATGTCAAAAATAAATACATTTAAAAATTTAAAGTATATACAAGGGGTGGGCTTATCTCTCATAGAGATCTCTTCCAGCCAACCCAAGTGATAGTGTAAGATGTTGTGTTAGCGGGAAAAAAATTGTACAAAAACAAAACTGAAAAAGGAATATAAACTGATATACACAGGACACATGTGAAAAATTGAGTAAATTTATGTAGGGGACATTTTCTTAATGAAATGTAATTAACAATGCAGTATTTCAGTCTTTGTACCCGAGACCTGTGGGCGGCCTAGTCAGCTTAACCCCTGGGAATCCGCAAAAGATTCCTCCGCCCCAAAAATAGAGCTTGCATTTACGAATCTTATAGTCGCCAGCACCTAAGTTGGCATGATTTTGACGTCGAATTTGTAATTTTGCGCGTGTACCCGCGTGTGCAACAAAAATGGTTGCTGCTTTTCATATTATGTTCATCCTGACCAAATATTTCAGTATTTTTTTAATTCACAGTGTCCACAAATCGAGTCTTAGTCTCGAGTCAATATGAGTTATCCCCCGTTCTTGCCAACTTACGTACCAGCAACTATACTGTTACATCTGTTACATCTAATTTGCTAGCAACCAAGTCACAGATGATTGAATATTGGAACCTGCCGTAAAACTTCTCTTTATATAATTAGCAGTCTATTATACTCGTAGCCTTAGCAACAATCTCGTGGCCCAACGCGTGTTTCAAAAGCTGAATTGTTCGGTAATCAGTTCTAACGCCGCCGCGAGAAAATCGCAATTCATTCAGTTAAACTTCCAAGTTCCAAATCGTAAACACGACATCGGGAAGAAAGTAAAAAACGCTCCGCAAGTTCTACAATAGCGTTTTGTTTGTTTAACCACGGCTCCCCCGTCCAGCCAGCCGTCTCAATGATTGATTTCTACGCGGATCGCCAGATTCCACCTAATCTGTCATACGGAAGCAATTTCTTTGTAGATTGTAAAGCTTTACACGACCTCCCGATGTAATTAGGTTCTTATTTGATCGATTGAATTCTTCGATTCTTTTGTTGGTGCGTTAACAACCCCGCGGTTCGTCTTGGAAGATTCTAAAAAATGCTGTTTGTTATTAAATATTCATGTTTTATGTCATTGTCATCAATCTTATTTGCCAACTGTTGTGCTGTATAGCTTCCACCTCTTTTTATTGGCGTAGGTATGGAAGGGGGGCTAGGATACCCCTATCCAAACTCCAAGCCCCCTTCCTTACCTAATTTTTCAATGAGGAGTCATTGAAAAATCAAAGAATACTAGATAGAATAAAGTTTTCCTCAGAGTAAATAAAATAAAGAAAAGAATATAAGTAAGTCTTGTAGGTACCCGTGCCCAAAACAAATTAAAAAACGGGATACCGATAAAACCATTTGAAAGATTTAAAGGAATTGATTTCAAAGAGAAAAATACGTTAGATAAATTTCGAACTTGCAAGGAACTTACCATTAATTTAGATGCGCCTAGTAAATTATCTGTTACCGAACATTACGGTGTATCACTATTTCTTTCTATTTACTGTTTCTAATAGGAAAAGGCCCCATTCCTGGCACGGGAGAGGGAAAGAAGAGCTTCTGTATTAGTAGTCAACACACACTAGGCATATTGAAGTCATTGTGGTCACTCCCTATCGAAATTATACCTAAGCTAGGCTCTTTTCACCTCTTCTCTTCTTCAACCTCTTGCGGGCTGGTAAGAAGCGCCAATAGTAACCTAGTCCGCTGATTAGCAGAATACGCTGACGACTATGCGAGATTGGCCTGGATAGTCTGATGTTATTAGGAACTTTTGAAATACTCTATAATTCAAATCTATAATAATCACGCTAGCTAATTACGAGTATACTGCACACACAAATACAGTAACCTAAATATACCATCTGAGGCCCGTAGCCCTTGGGGCCTTCCAGTAAAATTGATCGACGACTTTTTGTTTTGAATGTGATGATTAGTTTAAATGTATATACATAGTTAGTATAGTTTGAGTTTATGTATGGTCTTTAGTTGTGTCTCACTTCAATTGATGTAAAATACATATTTCTGAGCTCGCGGCCTCTTGGGCCGGGGCCCTCTCAGGTCGGGGCCCTCATAGTTCGGGGCCCTCTCAGGTCAGGGGCTCGTGGCAGTTTGCCAATCCTGCCGCCCTATAGTTACGCCACTGCACAATTACCTATATTCCAGTAAATTTACTTTACTTTAATAATGTGCTCGCGCTTAGTGACCGTGAATTGTAATTTCTATTACATATTAAATATCATTAAGTAGACATTGAGTTTCAGTAAGAAGGACGTTAACGATAATTTGCCATTTAAGTACACGGCTGATAAGAATGTCGACTTCACATAATGGCTACCTAAAGGGAATTTAACGCTGTAAATGGGAGATTCTAAAATAAATTTTTGGGAGGTTTAAAGTTGAACGGGAGACTTTAAAGGCTAGAATTCTAGTATTATACTCTGCGTGGATTTATCTATACCTACTTACATTATCAAGCCAAAGAGTTTGTTTGTTTAGCGCTAATCACAGGAACTACTGATTCGAATTAAAAAAATATTTTAGAGCTGGATAGCCCATTTATTGAAAGACATCATGCTACGACCAACACTTTCACGTCAGCAAAGCTTATGCAGGCAGGCAAAGCTAGTATATATGTGTATAGTAGTGATTCTGTGTCTTCTTGACAGCCTTGTAAAAACATTGGTCTATAAACGACACTACTCATATATATATGAGTAGTGTCGTTTAATTAATTATTCAATTCTTTAACAATATCGTTATAATGTAGTTATGCGATAATTTTTACAAATGAAATCGTACAATTGTGTTAAATCATAATTTTAACTATTCTTTGAAAGATTATTGAAATACCGCGTGTGAAGCTTCAAATAAATTTTCGTTCACCGATGTAAGAACGTTCCCAATAAGTACCCGATGCTCATTATACCGCAGACAACCCGCTTCAGGAAAGTCGTTATTATGTGTTCTGAGATTGAACATTACGTTTGTGGAGATATCGGTATCTAATGATGTAAATCTTCATTCGAATATGTTTTTGTGACGGGTTTTAAATGGCTTAAATGTTATCATGATTGCGAATATTGCCGCGCATATTGGATTATTCAACTTTGAGCTCCTGAGTGATATCACCCAGGTGATCAAATTCCATGTTTTTGTGCGATGACAACTTCCGTCAAATTATTGATATACTAGTGCAACTCAATGTTTTGATTGGTATCATTATGTTAGTAGAAGCAAAAAAACACCTAAAGACCAATACGAGATTATGGACCATTAAAACGAGGTTGAAACAGTAGGATTTCGTCTACTCTTAAACTCAGGAGGAAAGTAATATACTAAAGTAAGTAATCAATTTAACAAACTTTTCAATAATGAAAATTACACCATAATAACACAACGAAGAGTATACGATTCAAAATTAAATGGTTATGAGTTTAGCAGCATAAACACAGTTGTCAATAAATATCACAGATCCCTTTGCAAGATTTATTGACAACTATGTTTAGAAATAGACTAAAGTCTAATTCTATTTTACCTGTTTCCGCCACAAAGCAGCATTACTTGCTTTCCATTTTAGGTTTGAACGGTTAAACAGGTAGTGAAATTACTGGATACTGTGACTATTTATTTAATCACAACAAAAAATCGAACTATAGTTAACTGATGCTACCTACTTGAACGTGGTGTTTAAATAACTGATTCAAAGTCTATTATAAGATGTGGACACGAATTGTACGATTACTAGGCGATAACTTAGAAAAACTTGTAATTACAATATTACGATTGTACTTACAAGTTTTTCTCCTTTTTGATCACAATGCCTACGCCGCAAAACTACTTTGAAGGATTACTCCTAAACAGCTATAAGACTAAGTGGCAAAATTTCTAACATTTAAAACGCCTACAAAGCAAAATGCCTCAAATAAATATCTCTAAAGCGGTTTGCCTAATTTGCAATACGTCTGCATTCTTTCTTGTCTAGGCAGCATAACGTCTCAAAAATTAAAATGACTTTAAAGGATAATACATAACATGCCATACGACTAAGAAGCATACGACAATCGCTATCAAAAACGGCTATAAATCAAACTGCCTCAAATTAATAATATTCAACTAATATAAATGTGAAAGGAAGTGACATAGAAAACTCTATGCCATTTTGCAGTTGAGTTGCAGTTCAAACTCTGTCCTTCTTTACCGGCCCTAGATGACCTGTTTTACAAAATACCAATTTCATAGGTAATGACCTAATACTAAACAATTCGTGACGGATCATTAACTATGCTTGTATTTATACCTCGTTTTTGTTTGATTTCCTGTAATTTGGAGCATTTTGGTGTTCAGGTCATAAAACTACTGAGTTGTTTTGCATATCTAGGCATTTTACAACAGAGATGTTTTGCATTTGAGCCTTATTAAGTTCATAGTCATTGTAATGTTTAGAAATGTTACTACTAAAGTTCTTTTGCATTAGAGGTAAAGTAATGATAAATTGTTTTAATTTGAGGCATTTTGCTTTATAGCCGTTTTACATGTTAGTTATTTTGCTTCATAGTCATATAGCTGTTTAGGAGTAATCCTTCAAAGTTGTTTTGCGGCATAGGCATTGTGATCAAAAAGGGTTTTTCTAAGTTATCACCTAACTCCAACAATCACTGTAACAATCGGTACGAGTAATACCACAATAATGTAACACAGCTGTAATACCTTTGTCACCAACTGGTGAATCTACAGAGCTTCCTTGTGTTATCTAAACATCACAAAAATTCGTTAACAAAAACAAATTTCAAACGATTCATCAACATAGAGGCACAGCAAATCGATGGAAACCAATCACGGACAGTCGGCGGATGATGGATGTTACAAATAATGCGATTGGACTCTTTTGAACCTTTCATTTGGAGCTAAGCCCTCAGCGCGGGGGGAACGCCAAAATTACTTCTAAATCGTTAGCTTTCCGCTACCTCGTGTCATCCTTGTGATTGATTTCATAGGCGTATCAATTTTTGTCTAATGTTGGTTTATTATTCCATTGCATATAGATTTTTTCAACTGTAACTGTGTGCGGAGTGCGAGTTTTATCGAGCTTTACTCGATCACACGCATCGAACGCGTAAACGCGATTTTGTATGAACTTAGAGCAGTGCCATCTAGTAGTCACTAGATGAAGCTGTCTCATTCCATAACAGCTACTAGATAGCGCGATGGCGCGTTCGATGCCTGCGATTGACTAGAGCTCGATAAAACAGGCCCGTATTACAGAACACAACTCAAGCAGCGTTTGAACTCCAATCACGCAAAGCTAGTTTTGAGTGGAGATCACTACTTGAGTGTTCATTTGATTATAAGTGGCGTTTTAGGTGTCGATGAGCTGAAACTAGATTCAAGAACAGAGGTGCGATTTCGATTACTTTGGTATTTTATATTATAACGTTGTTTGTGCGGCCTCGGCATATTCGTCGGCTAACATAGCTGCTAGCTAGCACTTTTATTCAGCACCAGGCCACTGCTGGACAATCTTTCCCAGCACCAGTCCACTGCTGGACAATCTTTTAAAGCACAAGCCCACTGCTGGGAATAATGCCCAGCAACAGCCCACTGCTGAACAATCTTACCCAGCACCAGCCCACTGCTGAACAATCTTGCCCAGCACCAGCCCACTGCTGGACAATCTTGTCCAGCACAATTCCACTGTTGGGAATCATGCCCAGCACCAGCCAACCGCTGGACAATCTTGCCCAGCACAAGTCCACTGCTGGACAATCTTGTCCAGCACAATCCCACTGTTGGGAATCATGCAGAGCACCAGCCCACTGCTGAACAATCTTGCCCAGCACCAACCCACAGCTGAACAATCTTGGCCAGCACAAGTCCACTGCTGGACATTCTTGTCCAGCACAATCCTACTGTTGGGAATCATGCCCAGCACCAGCCCCATTGACGGACACACTCATCCAGAACCAGCCCACAGCTGGACACTCGCCCAGCATCAGATTGTGGCGTAAATATCAACTTTATTTGGTAACATAATATGAATTTATTTTCTCAAGAGTGGTTTCGACCATACTTACTTAATCAAAAATCAAATCTTTACTTGAGCGTATAACGCACTTCTAGAATAAGCAATTACTCAGATGAACAACGATCAATGAATCTCGTTTCAAGAAACATTCAAAAATTTAAGCTCATCTTAAAACTATGCCAGCAGTTCCAAGCCGAATAATATTTTTCATTTTATACTATTTTATCCAGGATAACTACAGGCTGCACGTCGTAACTATCAGATAACAATTGCTACATTCTTCATATTTTTGGTCATAACATTTATTTTTATTCACTATAGGAATCAGCTAATTATAAGTGACGATCCACTAGTTGAAAGCTAGCTTCACCCAGCCCCCCAATTCTACTACTAAGTTACAGCCGAAACGAAGCCGAATCTTTGCTTTCGACCAATCAGAACGCTACATTATTACGTCATCGAACATTCGGAAGTCAGTCTCTGCGCCCCGATTGGTCGATCGCTACGGTTCGACTTCGGTTCGGCTGTAACTTATTAGAAGAATTCGGGAGCTAGGGGCCTAGACAAAGTAACATTTGCGTTCGTTTCGCTTGCATAATACGTTCTGTATGGAACGGCAACGTATGAGAATGATTCGTGATCTGGATTCTTTCCCATACATTTTGTTTTTTTTGTTTTTTTCGAACTTCGCTATCGTTTTCCAATTGTTACTTTGTCTAGGCCCCCAGAACTAATAAGCTTAAGAAGAATACTTTCTCATCTCTAATTAACAGTAAACTGTCGACATTATTGTTATTGCACCGGGAAATTTCACTATAATGACTCTCGTTGCGAAATCCAATAATTGCTAATCATTAAAACCACACTAATATCCGGCATAAGCAATATACAGGCAGAGATAAAGCCAATAATTATTATTTATAGGGTTGCGTAATCAGCGGCTGCGGCAGTAACTATCGAATTAGGTTTACCCTCCCTCCCGTGTTGTCACACCAAACATTGTTTCCCGGTTTGCGTGTGAAATTATGTTGACTTCCCAATTCCAGATAACAAACCGAAGATGTCAGAGAGGTGAGATGAGGCACAGTATTTATATATTATTATAACTACATCATCAATCGTGACACACTTCCGTTAGTAACACTTAAATAAAGGAACTAGAAGCATTAAAGCATTCTTGCAACTCTTCCGCGGTCACCATGTTTGAAGATGTGCTAAAAGGTTTTTATTTATTATGAAGATATAATACGAGTATATATGATAAATAAGATATAACTTTAATTATATACTATATAGTATAACGACGGTGACGCTGTGGACTCAGCACTGGCCTTCCAATCGAGAGGTCCGGGGCTCGAGACCGCTATGTACCAATGTGTTTTTCGTTTTTCGAATATCATGTACATTTGTCCGGTGAAGAAAAACATCGTGAGGAAACCTGCATACATCTGCCATGAAATTCAAAGGTGTATGTGAAGTCGACTAATCCGCACTGGGCCAGCGTGGTTGAATAAGGCCTAATAAACACCCTAACCCTAGGGTAAGCCCCTCGGTGGGGACGTATATGAGCTGTTATGGTGATGATGATGATAAATGTTTTATCAAAAAAAGAGCTAAAAGAGTTGTGATTTGTACACTAACATACATAAACATACCAATAAAATTTTATTATTTTCAAAGAAAATAACAAAGTCACACATATCAAAAACAATATCAAAACAAAACAAGTGTCTTTATCTCTGTTTGTGTCGGGTCAGATATTTGTCTATGATCTCATTTTAATAAGATTATATTTGAAAATCTTTGATTTGAGTGCTAAAACTCTTAAGTTACACTAAAATATTTGTACAGAGGAGACTTCGAGTTGTTTGTATGACAAACTATACAATTTTTACCAAACAAAGATCCAGACAAAGACAAAAGTTCTAGAAATACGATTTGCCGTTCAACTGCGTCGGATCAGAAGTTTTCGAAAATATTTCAACTGAATAGTATTGGCGCCCACCATGGTCCAAATACATTCGAATTAACATTGTGTAGCATCTAACAACTTTTGTCTTCAAATTTGTTTAAATAAACCCAGAGTTGGTAGATTAATATACATGAAATAAAAAAATATTAAAAACTTATATGGTAAAATTACTATTAATCTTGAATGCATTATTTTCATGTGAACTGTTTACAGATCCATACAGCAGAGCTATTGCAATAACATAATATGTATTATTCCAGATAAAACAAATTTGAATAAAACTTGCACATCAACGCTCAACGTTGATGCGGCAAGTTTTATTCAAATTTGTTTACATCTTTAAGGGGATTGAGTGACTAATTAAAATAAAATATAAATTATTGGTCCCGCGTTGGGCACCACGTTCTGGTGGGTAATTTTGTAACTAATCGGCAATCGGCTATCGTATAGATTTGATAATTCTATGTATTTGTTTAAAACTGATTTTTAATATGTTTAACATCTTGTAATGTCATCGTCTGAGTAGTCTTGGTATATTTGTTGAATAAATTAACTATTGGTTAATTATAACTAATGAGCATAATTCCGCTTTTCTTGATTAAGTCATTCACTATCCACTGGAACGTCCGTGGGGACTATAGTCCCCAAAATCTCGATCTTCTCGCCCGACCTGGGTACTATGGTACCCAGTTCCCTTTGCGTAAAACCGCGCGGTGTGATAAAAAAATCGCGAAAAATAAAATATTTTCTCTATGGCTTTATTCCTTTGTCAATAGTCTCTTTCATAAGTTGACAGGTCATGTCCAATTTATTTTTAGTCTTAGATTGAAATAAATTTGTCATAGTCTGCGGTTTAACTTACTTGGCCGTATCCATACGTTTCTTACTCCATGACCGATGAGATTTATTGCGTACTTACTTAGTCTGTATTAGTATTTTCGTAGAGTGTTCTATATCAAAATAAACTAGAAGAATTGGGCTACATTATTATGTATGGTTTATGATAGTTTATAGTGTTATATTGCCACACTAAACGTTTTTTTCAAAAAGTGAGTATTTTTGAAATTTTAAGCACTTTAGTTACTATTCTCGTCATTATTCATTCAATTATGAATCCTTATCTAATTAACTATTATAAGTTCATTCCTTATTAAATTAGCTTTCCATACGTATTTTTTATTTAATTTTAGACACAATAATTTATTTTTTGCATTTTTTTTAAATTTGAGGTCGCGCGTGCGCATCTCGCGTATATAATTACGTAATTAATCGTTTTTATTATTTTTTTCTTTTTTCATTAATAATATTACCCAAAACTATTATATATCAAAATAATCTTCAAGAATAGGGCTATAATAATATATATGGTTATTTAAAGTTTTATAAAATAGTTTTGGTGCAAAAAATTTAAAAAAAAAATCGGGTCTTCCGCGACCTTCCGAACATTTTCGCGCTTCATTCATTTAATTATTAATCCTTATCTAATTAACTGTTATAAGTTCCTTCTATATTAAATTACCTTTCCATACGTATTTTTTGTTCTCTTGTAGACAGTATATGTCACTCTCCGCAATTTTTTGAACACTCCGTACGCGCCGGGGTGAGTCATTCCGCAATGGCGGCACGTTTGATATTTGAGATATACTACTTTTTGCTTTTGAAACCCACCACGCTTCGCGTGGCGAGCGTTCCAGTGGCTATGATAACGACTGCCGAACAATCGATGAGTTACAAAATCACCGCCCTGATAACATATATCATTATCTATTTATTTTTCTATCTTTTTTATATATAGCGTTAACAGCTCAGAAATAACATTGAAGTATTCTGAACTCTTAAAAGCCTACGGTTTAAACACATGTATTAACTGGTTTATAGTTTCAATTTCATAGTTACCTTTGATAAATTCAAACAAAATAACCGACAAACCAACGCTAGAATTCCTAATAAGCGAAATAATCTGTAAAATTTTTAATCTAGCAAGAAGCTGTTTCCACGCTTTGTTTGCTGCAGTTTTTAATGAAACTCGCCGGAGGCTTATCTTAACATTCCAATTCCCTTCTCAAGATAAACATTATAGTCGTGTTTCTTTGTAACTTTGATTACATTAGCGCAAAGAACAACACACCAAGTACTACGAGCAGCGTGTTCTCTCATTACCTACGTGTAGAAATCTCGTAGAATCATCCTAACTTACTAAACAATTACGGGGAATTTACAGTTAGGGATTCATATATGTCTACAGTCTATTGCATCTGTGTGCCTAATGCTTATGTATGAATAGCTAAGGTCAATTTTAATTAAAAATCAAATCAAAATTACATTTAAATCATTAGAAACGAAATTTATATCAACCAAAATCAAATTTTTGTAAATTAACTTTGAGCATAAATTAAAACATAAACGGTCTTATTACGAAACCAGGTTTAAACCTGTAGGGTTACTCTTGAACCATTTCCGATAGATCGTCATTGGGATTGTGATTTTTCATACGCTTGTATAACAACAAATTGGATCCATATTTTGAGAAAATTTTATAATACTGAGTTTGGTTCACCCAAAATGCGCACAATACAGCGTCAATTTGGAGCCAATGCGCAAAAATAAGCGTACGAAAAATCACAATCTCAATGCCGATCGATCGGATTCGGATCAAGAGTAACCCTACTGGTCTAAAGTTAGTCTTGGTTTAAATGTAGTGCGCTTTCACTTGTGTGTGTCAATATACATAGACAGAGACAGCGTCAACATAGTCCTAGTTTAAACCAGGACTAACTTTAGTCCATGTTTTGTAATAAGACGGAAATAGATTAGAGGTATATTAAAGTTCCCTTGTCAAGTGTCATTTGTTTTTCAATTATTGAATACATTATTACTTCATTAATGCAACAGGCAGCTGACGTGCTAAGTACCTAAACCAATTCTATAAAAAGCAGTGTGTACGAGTATTACGAAGAGCAATGTTGAATAGGATTTCACACGTCTTATAGCGAGACGTATTATGTACGTCAGCTTCAGCTGTAAATAACGAACGTGTGTTTTTTTATACAACTCAATTGGTAAACAAGCATATTGCCCACCTGATGGTAAGTGGTAACAGTCACCTGTACATGTGGTTCCTGAGATTAGCAGAAAATCTGCACCCGCATATGAACTACAGTGTACGTTGCTAACTTGTTACATAAGATGTAACGTCACGGTACCCAGTTATTGCACTACCATATCTTACCCTTCAAACCGGAACACAACATTGCTATTTTGCGGTAGAAATAGGTAAGACGGGGTACCCAAGCAGTCGACCCTGGTACAGAGTCTCCCTCCGGTACATAAGAATCTGACACGACCTGTCAAATACTTATTCCCTCGGTAGCAGAACTGTAAGATAACACGTTTATATGAATTAAAGGAACCTGTTTATATATTACGACAACAACAGAACAGCCAAACCGCCGCTGTGCCAAATAAAAAGCAATTTAATCAGAAAATGCTCTCAAAAACAGTGGACCCCAAACATAAATTCATAGAAGGGTGAACATAAACAGTCGATTGCAAAAAAATCTGTCTACACAGCCAATACGGGGTCAGCTCGCGGTCCTGCCGCCCAATATTTCCCTAGGGCGGGCGGACATGTTTCGAGCCGACGACGCGACGTGCTCGTATAATATCAAACACGTGTATAGGGTGTCTAAGAATTCGGCTTTAGCAGTAAATATCCGCTAAACCCAACAGCTACCTGCACTGGGCGAAGAGTGGCGGGAGTTTGCTCAAAGCCCTCGTTTTTAAGGGATGCCTATCATACCTAGTCCACTAAGTCACGTTGGCCAACCAGCAGGCCTATTAACGATCTCATGGTTTTCAAATAATATTATATGATATCATAGTGCAAAACGAAAAATACGATTTTCGGTCAGATTTATGGTCATTCGGTCAAATTTTCATGATGACATCATTGAAATTATACACTAGTGATTGTTTACAATAAATTGGCACCTGGCGCCATCTTGCGTCGCCTCGCGACTTTTCTTGGCGAAAGAGCGCGAGCCTTGCCGGCGGCGTGGCGCACGGGCTCTGTTTTGTGTGTAAAGGAACGGTGGGCTTTTGACAGTTTGCTGTGACGCTTGGGTCAATGATATTAGCATAGAATTTTGGATTTGTGAATTTTGTCGTTTGTTCGTTTGATAATTACACATGGAGTGTTAAAAAAGTGAACTTTAATTTTGATTTCGCGTGGAGCATTCAATAGAATGACCGTTTGTAATTATTAACCTCAGTGTGTGGAACAAGAAAAAGTGTCACATGTGAAATGGCGGATCGGCTATGAACTAAAACCGAATATTGGATCGTCACCGAGGAACGTGAGATTCTTCAAATTCATGTCGGGGTGATGGTACCACGGGGTTAGTCTGGGTGATTAGGAATCGCAAAGGAAGTTGTGCATAAGCACGTCAAGTTGTGACCCGTGGCGGGTGATCTCCAGAGCGGACTCCATAACATACCGTAAGTTAGTATTACTTATATATCTTAAAACTCGTAAAACAAACGATGTTTTTAATAAATAGGGACTCGAAGCCCAAATTGACTTCGAGTGGTAGCAGAGAATATTTTGGGATCATCACCAATCCATAACAGTGATGATATCATTGGAGATCGGTAATACGAAATGAAGCATTTCAAGGCGAGTAGTCCTAACGCGAAGTGGATACGTCATCGTCCCAGAAATCCCATCCGACCTGGCGAGGCATGGTAACCCTACATGTGGTTGTCTATTGACGGATACATACTCTCATGAGAAATTGCGTGACAAATGCCTGAGGCTGCAGTCTGAGGCTTGTCACTTTCAATCTTAGTTTGTTATCTTTAGACGTTGTCCTCAATCTAAATGGTCAATATTGCCTAAGTGCTGTCGTAAATAACTTCCAACTTTACCGGAGGGAGACTCTATAACAGGGTCGCCTGCTTAGGTACTTCCGTCTTAACTATTTCTGCCGCAAAGCAGCAGTGCTTGCATTGCTGTGTTCCGGTTTGAAGGGTAAGATATGGCAGTGAAGTTACTGGGTACCGTGATTTTACAACTGATGTCACAAGTTGGCAACGTACACGCACCGGTGGTTCTTGTGGGAGTTGCAGATTTGTTGCGATTCTTATAAGAGCCACATGTGCTATTAGGTGACTGTTTCCACTCACCATCAGGTGGGTAGTATGCTTGTTTCCCAATATGGTTGTATTATTAAAAAAACTTTCGTAAAGAGCTTTAAAAACCCTGCTTAGAAACCATTTTATCAGACCAAGATCCGCATAATAACACATAACAGTGCAAATTCACATATAAAATATACCACAGTAAAATCTTCAGGAATTTCGGGAGGAAGACAGACCTTTTGAGTTCTGCACACATAACGTTTCAGTTCAGAATTGCGATGCGCACCAAAGGCGGGGCGTAATGCTCACTTTACATTTTACAAGCACGTCAATGAGACTATTTGCATATGTTAAAAATATACAGGCTTGATATAAAATCCTTAGCTAGGTATTTTGCTCGGCATTAGAATCGATCATAGAATACATATCAGGTAGAATAATAATAGTTTTTGCTATTTGGCTACCTGCTACATAATATAGTCACACAATTTATTACCTTATTATACATTATTATTAACACAAGTTTATTTATTTTCATTATATTTTAATACTTATCTAAATATTTGTCTATAAGGATGTAAATTGGGATTAGAACTTTTTCATTTCATTTCCTTTCATTTAATAATAGAGGTTATTAAAACACGAGCGGGTGTTTAAAATTAATAGTATCATGCGAGTGTTTTAATACCAATTTATGTGCAATTACATACGCTTCTTTATCTACACTCATACATTCATTATACATTCAAATAAATCATTTTCCATTTCATGAAGTCTTCGTAATATTTTTATGCTTTTTTTTATTTTTCTGGCAACAACTATTTGTTGGCGGTGGCGCTGTGGACTCGTCACTTGCCTTCCAATCGGGAGGTTGGGGTTCGAGACCCGCCATGTGTTTTTCGTTTCGAATTTCATATGTACATTTGTCTGATGCTCCTGCGGTGAAAGAAAACATCGTGAGGCAACCTGCATACATCTGCGAAGAGATTCAATGGTGTATGTGAAGTCAACTAATCCGCACTGGGCCAGCGTGGTTGACTAAGCCCTAATCACCCTAACATAGGGTAGGCTCGAGCCCCTCGGTGGGGACGTATATGAGCTGTGATGATGAACTATTTGTTATCTCAGCGGTTTTTTGAAAAATATCTGGCGGAATCAAATTTTCATCTAAATCGCTACTAACATTTTATTAATTGATATACCTAGTTTTATACACAGACAAAATTGGGCCAAATCTACATTAAATTCACTGTGTTAGCGCTGCGCGCGCATCAGGGTTTACGTTCTTACAAGTGTCAACTTGCAACTTTATTTGTTTGTCGATACTATCTGAAACACTTTTGCCACAGGTTTGTTATATTTTAAGAAAAATAATTGTAATTCAATGAGTTGGACCGATGTTTAATGGTAAATGTTACAGGTTGTTTGTTTTTAATTTTCATTTGAATTATCTCTATGTTAGAAAGTATACCACTGGAGGGAGACTCTGTACCAGGGTCGTCTGCTTAGGTACCTCCGTCTTACCTATTTCTGCCGCAAAGCAGCAGTGCTTGCAAGTTGGCAACGTACACTGTGGTTCTTGCGGGGGTTGCAGTTTTGCTGCGAATCTCACAAGAGCCACATGTATTATAGGTGACTGTTACCACTTACCATCAGGTGGGCAGTTTGCTTGTTTGCCAACTTTCTGCAATAAAAAAAATGTCAGAATACGTATTCATTTTTCTTTCTTTTTTTAAAAAAAGTCGCCCCACACTATGATTTTCTCCTGAGTCGTGGGTGCAATTATAAACATATATAGAATATCACATGCACATACGCCCAGATCGGAACAAATTTCTGTAGGCCATACGAAATATTTCTCCCGTACGGTAATCGAACCCGCGACCCTCTGCGTAGTACCTAATCGTGTTGTTAGCGCAGGGGTCGAGTGATCGCCTGCTGCGCTAATTAAATTGTGCAAAACTTAATATAAGTTTATTCAGAATCAAGAGTAGGTAGAATCAATTCCACTCATAAAATATATGGTTAAATTTTATCCAAAATTACATTTTCAACTACGCCAGTTTTTAAATTTACTTAAGTCTATCGCCTCTATCTAGTATCGGCGGCGCGACGGCAGCGGCAACAGCGTATTCGCAGACGAGCTACCATAGAGTTTTAAATTGTTGATTTGCAAATCTTTCATAAATCACTTTGTACAAATACAATATCAGCAGATTAACTCCCGCGATCTAGCCACGCGCGCCCCCTAACCATGATCGCACAAAACAATATTAAAACATAGCCCCGAGAACGGGATGGCGCTATTCGCAGCAAGAGCGGTGTCTTTGTTTCTATATTGTTTTAACCTTACTATAAGCGATCGTGGTAAGGCCCTAGTTTTGTTATCAACAATACCTTAATACGATGTGCCTCTAACTTTAGATTTCTCTAGGGAACTGTCCATTTCAAGACTGCTACACCATCATGAAGAAGAACCGTAGCTAGGCTTGAACAGTTAGGCAGAAACGGCTTAGGGCTGGAATAAAATGTTGTCTGATCTGAACGCGGTTTGATTACCCATCGGCAATCAACCATCGCATACTCGTAGATTCGATGATTTTGTTTAATTGAATTGATTTTTGATGTTTTACTGGGTAACTATGTTGTACTATGCAAGGTTACAAAAACTCGCATACAGCTGAGAATCAGTACCAATGTTCGGAACACCATTATGAATGAAACGGTCGTTTCCCTCCTTCATCTGCAAAGTTCGTGTCGCCCGTTTGAACTTGTTGAACCATCTTCATCGTTCAACTTGGCTTTAGCTGATTGTTCCCTCGGCGAAAAGTTCGTTTAGATCGCGAAATGACTCTGCAGCTTTCCAACCTTCCTCGAAGTGGTGTTAGAGCATAAGGTGGCGAATATGAAGATGATTTTCCATACGCATTTTTGTAAACGAAAGAGTGAAGATTATTTTTATAGAAAAATAATAAACAAAATGCTAACTTTTTCAAAAAAAGGCACGAAGAAATGCCGCAATAATTATGCATCAACCTACCCTTTTTCACCTTCCCAATTTGCTTCAAGTGGATTAAAACAGTTTTATCACTAACACCGCAACCTGCAGCTAACTCGGACGTGGTTTGCGATAGATCCGCTTCCACAATAGCCTTCAATTCTTCATTATCAACTTTGGTCTCCGGCTGTCCACGGGGCTTATTCTGCAGGTCGAAATTTCCAGAACGAAAACGTTGGAACTAAAAACGCACTGTGTTTCTTTTGCGGCACCGTCGCCATACACATCATTAATCCTTCGAGCCGTT